>JAKRZM010000006.1:352462-479891 GCA_036379175.1 Heliconius cydno galanthus | reverse complement strand
ACAGACAGACAGACAGACAGACAGACAGACAGACAGACAGACAGACAGACAGACAGACAGACAGACAGACAGACAGACAGACAGACAGACAGACAGACAGACAGACAGACAGAGTTACTTTCGAATTTATAATATAGGTATGGATTAACTGTCATAGACAATTATGACTGCCGAGGTGGCGCAGCGCCACAACTGACTGACTATCTGACAGTAAATACGACGGATGTGGGTTCAATCTTCACTTAGTGTAACGAATTAATTCCATTTTCTCTTTCTGGTATCAAGACAAAGCGCAGTTGCGCAAAAGCGCAGTTGCGCAAAAGCGCAAGTTTTGCCACTTGTCTCGAAAAGTCCACTAGAAATGGTGAACGGAGTGTCTTAACACAAGATTCTACTGCTATATGCTGAGTATCTATATATGTATATAAAAGGACTTGTCCTCACTGCCTGAGGTAAGACGCACGCCAAGCCAGATGTTTACTTTCGTAATCTGGACATNCGATTTTTATAAAATTTGAAATTTAGGCTCTTAAAAATATTTCATTGAACACATGTTTCGTGGTTTATTAGAATTCACCCCTAATTACGCAAGCGAAGCTGCGCGCGTCCGCTAGTTTAATATAAAATTAAATTAATTCTAAGTATTTACTGTATCGTATGATTTAGAATGATGATATCACACATTTCCTCGTCATATATAATAGTGTAGTTAAAAAGACTTTTCGGCCGAATTCTAGTCGCATTGCGCGTTGAGTTGCGGAAATCAACGCCGCATTTGCCTTGATACCAAGGCAAAGAAATGAAAATATTAAATATTTAATTTCCTCGAGTGCGATTCGAACCCACCTGCCACGGTTCTGTTACTCACATGTTTGTACCTCTGCGCCACGACTGGCCTCATTTAAAAGTTAGATTAATAATTATAGATATTGCATTTAATTTCCGGCTGGTCATAATAAATACTGTCATGAGTATATTACCTATATTAATAACAAGGCGAGAATAAATAGTGCTAGAAAAGAAGTTATGATCACAATGTGACTTACAAATAGAGTTTCTCTGGATTTTCCCGCAAAATGTATTGGATTACCTGACAATAAAAAGAAATATTACAATTTATTTGACGTTTATACATTCACATTACGTTTAGTAACAACAAGTCTACAAGATTGCTATCGCATATACACTTTGAGTATATTGTTTATTTATTAACTTAATTTCAAATCACTCCAATTCGTTCTTTCTACCCAATTTTGATACGGAACTTGACTGCCCTAGACTCACGTAATTATACACTACATAAATTCGTATCTATACTGTGTAGATTATGAAAATTTTAATTAATATTTTTTTCGGAAATCGTATAAATAATTGAACGTAGCGGAAATTGAACCCACGCCTCTTGGAAACTGTCCAAGCGCTCAGAGAGTCTGGAATGGTGGAAATCGTGTGGAATCGTGGACTCGATTGTCTTATAACCATAGTGTAAAAATAAATATAATTAATTCCTCTGAGTGAGAATTGAACTTACAATCAAGCTCGCCAATGCGCCAAGACGGTTAAACTACTGTACTTACAGCTTGCAGGTAAAATCAAGACCGTAAGTATAAAAAAGATACATAGGTGCACTTTTTCTTACGAGTATCGAAAAAATTACTCAATCTTCAAAGGAAAAGGATATAATAAAGGGTCCGTATACATTGATAGTATTTTCTTTATTCTTTGTTTTAAATAAAGATATTTTGGCAATATATAAAGAACGAAGAAGAGAAGATAAGGCAATAAAGTCTTATCTTATATGTATGGGAGATCTATATAAAAAAATAAAACTTCGCGCTATGTGATTTAGTGATGTTACGATAATTAAAATAAATAGTTTTAACTTGTATCTTGTATATACTCGTAGGAGGGTTCGTAGAAGAATTAAGAATTCTAGTGTTAAGACACTCCGTTCCTCATTATGCAATAAATTTCAACGTTGAATTCCAATAGTCAATGCACATTGAATGATAAATTGGTTGGTTTGCGAGGAATTATAAAAAAACTCATAGAAAATACCTCAAAACCTTCTATTTAAGCTCCCCAAACAATATTTCACTCTTATCTAACCTAAGCCTAACATTACAAGTAAGCATATATGTAAGTAAAAGGGAAGCGAAAACAAAAACATTTTATTCAAAATAGTTACAACAGTAATATACGAGTACGAAGCGCAGGTGTGAGGGTCCAAAAGTTATTTTTTCGGGCCCCTCTGGCTATCTTTCAGCGAGTTTTTTATCGTCGTGTGATACGGTGAGCCCTTTTTTGTGATAACGTCCTGGCGTTTAAGGGTTCCGTATCAAAATCCTGATTTTATTGTGTAAGATATAAATATTTGCTTTCTATATCAGCTATAAATAAATATATAAATTACTCTTTCTTCTCGAGACAAATGGTGAACTCATAATAAGTAGCTTCACGCTTGTTTCTGCATAAAACGATACCCAATGGTATCCAAAGGATGCCCAGAGCGATTCTAGTGTTAAGACTTGATGTGTAATTTCCTGACGTAAATCATATTATGTGTTTGTTTTTAATAATGAGCCCGTCATGGCGCAGGAGAACAAGCGTGCGACTGTAACGTGCGTGACGCGACGGTTCGTTTCCCACTAGTGAATAAAACATTTAATATTTTCGTTTGCTCGCTCTGGTACAGAGGCAAAACGTGAAGTTGAGTTCCGCCATTCAACAAATGGTTGCAATGTCTCGAAAATTCAGCGAAAAATGGAGAACTGAGTGTCTTGACACTAGGCGCCCACAATTCTATCCCAATATGCGGGAAAAAGCGTAAAACTAATTTTCTACTATACTACAAACATTTTTTATAAAATAACACAAGATATTAAAATAAAACCGTAGTTTTAACCTACAGGCTCCCATTGTTACATGTTTATACGCAGCGTCCACATCTAAGCCCGAGGCTATTAGATACGAGCGTATTCTTGTTTTTCACCAAGTCCTCTTTTGTCATGTTTCATACTTGGATTTACAAGAAAATATTTAATCTTGAATAAATAATAAGAAAAAATTATAACACATATAGAAGGGTAGGCAAAGGGAATCTAGTGTTGAGACACTTCGTTTCATAATCACTTCATTGTATATTGAGTGGCGGAACTTAGAGCCATGCTTTGTCTGGTTACCAGAGCCACGAAATGTCAATAATATAAATTTACAGGGAAAAGCCTATACGATCTTTTCTCTGTTTCTCATTTTTATTAAATTTCGGAAGACAATGAGTTGAGTGGCAGAACTTAACACCGTATTTTTCCCTAGTGGGAAAACGAAAATAATATTTCATTCCTCGTAGTGGACATTGGCTATACAGTCTGGGACTCTCCACTGTGTCACAAAGGCCAATGAAAGTTATTTAAAGTAAAAATAAGCATTTCGCTGAATAACACATTTTTAAAACTAAAAATGATCATTTTCATTCTTATCTACAATTTTTAGTTTAAAATTTTTATTCTTATAATTTTAGCAGAATTCTTGCTGTTTAAATAGAAGGCTTTTGTGTCCCACTCAAGTATTCATTGTTCTAAAGTTTAAAAATAATAATTTATTCATTCATTAACAAAAGTGGGTTTTTTGTATAATAGTTGTAAAAGGAAGATTAGTACATTTTTAAATTAACATTTAAGTTATTATTATTTTTTCTCTCAATTTCACGCTGAAACCAACGAACCTATTGTTCGGGCACTCCGTTCCCAATAAGACTTCCGGTTCCTACTTTCCGCTGAATTCTTGAGTCGCCGATGTAGTAGACGAAGTTAATTAATTCCTTCTCCTTACCCTGCTTTGAGATAAAAAAATGTAATACTGATTTATTAATAAGAGTGAATATGTGAAGAAGAACAAAAGGATGGAAACAATTAAGACGGCTGTGGGTTCAATTCCTACTCGTGGGAGTAATATTTAATATTTTCTAACGTTAAAAAAATCTGACATCAAAATCAAAATGAACCTACAAAAATAATTTCCACGCTCCTTAACACTTCATTTCCTTAATTGGAAGGAAAAACGTAATATTTCCTTAGATCCAATTTACGATTATAATTCCCTTAAAAGTTATTTGCCTTTCGTGGGAATTATATCAGTCATAATACTAAATAGATTTTCTCCCGCGGCTCCGCTTGCTTTTTCAATTATATTTCGTAAAAAGTTTTAAATGAATCTATTAAAGAAAAAACAAAGTTTGATTCTGTTTTTACCTGTTCAAGAGAACAGTTTTAAGGATTCCTTTTGATGGTTTCTTTTACATGCTTAAGACAGCTGAGTGACAAGTAACTCCTTTCTCCATTTTTTGTTTTATAATAATTGCTCTGATATAAGCGTATTGGCTCAATGATTGCTTCAATCCCCGTCGACGGAATGATTAAATTTAATATATTTTTATGCCTTGCTTTGCATAATTAAATATGAAGGTGCTACTTATAGCACGTAAGACTACTACTATATATATAAGTAGACTAACTTGTTTTTATATAAGTAGACCATATTAAAAAAATCGGGTGAAGACAATCTGCACATTCTGCCTCTCACTCCATATCTTTTCCCTACCTGTTATATGGGGGAAAACGATAAACCTACTTCCAACACCACAACAACTATATTTTACTAAGAATAAAACAAATATATGAGTCCGTAAGCATTAACCCAAAAAAATGCATATTTCCATTATAATAAACCATATAGAATTATATATGTACGTTCCATAATAGTTGTACGAGCACAGCGCGGCCGGATATAGAAATAATAAATTCAAACAGCCATTGTTGAGAAGACGGAGGTCCGACAACTAACCCCACAGACCCCAGAAATGAATCTATGTTATTGTTATTTGTTATGCCATAAACTGTTTTGGTAAGTGTTGATGAAATATACATAACAACATAGTTTAAAAGGCTAGTCGTGTAAGTGCGACAGAGGAAACTAAATATTTACCCTACTACATGCGGGATACAGCGTGAAATTGGAAAAGGAAATATTTATTACATTAAATTATCACTAAATTTTCTACTTCATATTTATAGTAATTATCAATGTATTTTAAGTTTATTGCCTTTAGCTGGAATTTATTATCATTTTCTTACTTTGGTAACAAGACAAAAATCGGAGTATCACAACACTTGCTTTCCTCTACTCTCTGTTATACAGGTAGAGCGTAAAGCTAAGATGAAAAAATACACCTTTAATATACAAAAACTTTGACAACGGTTTATCTCTAACTCTCGAGGTCGGCGGGACCCTAATTTACATACTTTTAGATCGGCTATTCAATATTAAACAATAAGAACAAAAGGAAATCTATTTGACATCATATTATAATCCACAGGATTTTATAATACTGCCTGTTTAGGAGAAAAGGTTAGTAGGAATTTTGATGTGGTATACAGTACAAATCTTGCTATGTCAAAATATTGGTAAAAAAAACAGTTTTAGATAGCTACGAGTATATAATAACAGCCAGAACAAATTACTAAAAAATAAATATTTAAGGCTCCCATACAACAAACGTGCTTTTTAGGTCGTTTTTGTAGATAATGCTACGGAACCCGTGAGCGCGAATCTGACTTGCATATTGACCAACCTACACCTTTACTATCACAAGCTGCGCCACTGCGCCATGACGACCTCACAATAGTATTTTTCTTTGATTATTTATCTTTCCAAAGAGAAAAATTAATTTTAGTGATTGAGCCAGACGGATTTGGACGTTTTAATTTTAACAAGGCTCTTGTTAATATTATTCCAAGTTTACAGGATTCGGGGATACAGTCGTCTATTGTAGTTTGCGCGAATTTATATTGTATAGAACGGGTGAGGAGCTCGTGGCTGGATCTTTTTTGAATGTACATAAGTAAAGGATGGTAAATGTTTGTTTACTTTGATTTACTTGTTTTTCCTTCTGTCCCGCTGTATTATAAAAAAGACAGTAAAAATTTAATTTTAAGATATCTTTTTTCTTCTATTTTCTGTTATGAAATATAAATATATACTCGTATAATACATACAATAAATTGTAAATATTCTCCATAATATAAGATATCCGTGCCATGGTCAAATGGAATGGACACTCTATATTCTGATGAATATGGAGATAGTCGAGGTAACTTTAATCGTAGGTACAGTGGATTACATCGAAACTATTAGGAACACATAATAAGCCTATAGATTATGGTCTACAACCTTCCTCGATAAATGGACTATCCAACACAAAAATATTTTTCAATTCGAACCAGTAGTTCTTAAGATTGACGCATTCAACGAAATAAACTCTTCATAAACTCTTCTGCTTCATTTTGTAGTAAATATGCAAAAGTCAATTTCTTTAAAACCATATCAATAGTAATTAGAATCTGTGTCCGATAACGGATAGAAAGCTTAGGAAACTTTAACACGTCGTCAGCTTAACTTAAAATGACTTCTTATCCTATTAAGTAAAGTTTGCCTTGTGTGGCACAGTGGACTGTTTAATGTCATTGATTATTAGCTTTAGAGTACGAATTCAGGTCCTACAAATTTCTAGCTCTGGTAGATATATTGCGATATTTAGTATCGTCAATTAACAATCTCTCGAATGTTGTTCAAAAAGGGAGGAACTGTAGCTCTTAACACTACTTTTCTTCGGGCTACTGCGGTGTAAAAAAAAAACGAATTGTCTATAATGGACAATGTCCCAAGAAAGCTTGGGATAATAATTATACAATTTTTGTAAACTGAATTAATACCACGAAATTGTCAGTATTTTAAAGAAGGAATTAATTAATAATTTTAAAAAATCTATAAATTAACATTTATTTGCACTCGTTAATTCAAATATAATTACTTAAATTATACAGATTAAGTAATGGAAGTGACAATGAATGGATACATTCGTCACAAGCCAAACGTATAGGCCAATCGTGTCTCTCTGCGGTCTCGCTTGCACGCTCGGCTCAGGCAGAACGTGACAATGTGTCACGCTTTTTCATACATGTAGCCGACGTTCATCGATTTATAAGACGTTATCACGTCAAAATATTGTAAGAGCTATCAAAATATGGTAGTAAAATTTGCAAAGAACCTTCAAAAACAAAAGTTCCAGCAGCAGTCAAAGGAAATTGTAACTACTCAAAGGAAACTTACAAGTAGTATGATAAAACGCAAACAAGGTAAGTTCCACAAGTTGACGGGACCGCGTCAGAGATTACCATAAATCAAATGCTGAAGATGCTGCTGAATTTTTTATTTACGTTATATTGTTATTTATGCCATTGTGATGGCCTCGTAGCTCAGCAGCATATTGTCCTGATTGTAATCGAGATGTTTGTGGGTTCGATTTCCATTCAAGCCAATAAGTATTTTCATTTGCTCTTTTTGCTATGATTTCAAAAGCGCGGCGTTGAGGGATGGAAAGTTTGTACTTGTTATGCGGGATATAAATCAAACTAAATCTAGTATTAAAACACTTCGTTCTCTATTTTCTAATAACAAAAACCAATTTTATAATATCTAAATCACTTAACATACTAAGAATTTCAACTATTTACCTAAAAGTTGTACCAATTCCCAGAAACAATCAAGCCACTGCCTGCCTATAATACATTTCAAAGTCTTATGTGAGAGCAACTGGGTTGGAAATTTGTCTTTGTAGATCGTAATCGTCCCTCGAGTTCGGTGATATTTAGAAGTTCTTTGGGAAATTCTGTTGCTATTGTTCTTTTGTTTAATAGTTTTAGTATTAAGGTACCTCTTTTTGTTATAATCTATTTTTTAATGATAAACAGATAAATTATATTATTGATGCATTTATGATATTTTTAGCTGAAGGCGAAGGTGGTGGGTTCATTAATCCATACATAAGTTTAATCTGCACTTTAAGAAATTGTTATAATTAAATTATTTTCATTTTCTTGTTCTTATAACGGGGCGAATTGCGGCGTTAAGTAAGCAACTCAACATGCAATGAATTCGGCGAAAAGTGTAAATGGCAGTCTTAATGGGTTCCCAGGTTCCCTCTGCCTAAAGTGTTATCACACAGCATATACATATTATATAGCGTGAAGCTAATAAAATATATTCTGGCACGCTTCTAGTTGTGACCTTATAACTTGAACTAAATTAACAATAAGTCAGCGCTGTCCAAGAATATCCTCAATTTTCTCGTTCTTCCAGAAGATTAGAGTAAATCGACCTATATTTATCAATTTAACGCTAGTACCGACGACTGACGCAACCTATCGGAAAATGTCAATGTTCTAAATTGTCGGTCCGTTTAATACTTATTGGACGTTTTATTTTTCTCATTCCATTATTTTATTCATATTTAAGTCATCATGACGCAGTTGCCTCGAATGTTATGGGGGGATTTGACGTCATTGCAAGGATTTTTGTTAGTTTGTGATTTGGGTATCTGATTATTATTGCGATGGTTGTGAGTTCCGATTCTCAATAGGAGAGATTATTTATTTACATTTCTCCGATATGGTAAGTCAAAGTACTAGTATAGAACTACTAAATACGGGATAAAGCGTGAAACAAAAAAAACTAAAACATCGAAACAAAAACGCCAACTGCTTTATTGAGTTTAAAAAATCTGACATATGTTTGAACAAATTTAAAGGATTATCGATACGCTGGGATTGTGAGTGGACGCGTTTTTTTTCACAAACTGTAAAATGAAAACAGAATGTGTTGATTTTTCGCCCCTTTGTTTATATACAGCTATAAATCAGTTAGCGCGAGACTCGGGTGTGCATAGTGCTTTACATCGCACTGTGATTTAGATTGTTAGTTTTTAATTTTTTTCAAGCTGTCGTGGTACATTTTTGAGATTTACAAGCTAAAAAAATGTTTGCATTAAACGTTGAGAAGTTAATAATCGTACACGCTGTATCCCGCACAAAGCGGGATAGGCAGAAGGAACTTGGAAACCTGGTGTGAATACACTCTGTTCCCATTAAGACACTGATGTTTCCCGCCGATTTCTCGAGGTATTACGTACTCAACGCCGCGCTTTGCCTCGTTACCAGACTTAGAGTCGCTGGGACCGAAACCTAGTGGGAACCGAACCCACAATCTGCTTGTGTTGTTGTGTGGTTGTGCCTCTGCGCCACCACGGCCTCCATCGAAGAAATTTAAATCAAACAAACTTTGATCCGACAACCTCAGGATATACAATCCTTTTAATTCCAACATATTGTGATAAGCTTATGAAAAGCTTAAGGCAAGCAACATAGAAATACACTTACTACCGCAATTGTAGCGGTCATTAATATCTGTATTATACACGACGAGACGGGCACGATACTACTTACGACGACAATTTATAAGATTATATATTTCTTAAAAATAAACTATTTTTATTATTTAGGTTACTACGGAATATTCATGGACATTTTCAAAATATTGTTCTAACGCTTGAAAAAAGGAATCACCGATGACACTATTATATAACGAATCACAACTTTAAATAATTATGTGAGAAATTAACTAGCTGTGTTTGCTTGATATGCGTTCCCCACCATAAAGATAGAAAACAAGAATATGACATCAATATTAGTTACTTATAGTTAATAGGTAAAGCGAACCCAGAACCGACGCGTTTACAGCCAGATGCTCTGCTGCTGCACCGCATGGCATCAATATATCAATATTAATATGTAATATGCAATTTTTTACGCTTAAAACTGTATTCCGCAAATCCCGCATAATATAAAATATTGAAATATCTTAATATTATATTATACAAAATATAATAGAAATACAGATAAATCAATCGTATTTTATAAAAGACTCTCAACCCTTGACGTGCGCCGTCATCGGTCATCCTGGAGGCATTGTTATAGGATTACACACAAGATGCCCATATAAGGTAAACAATCTCGACTTGATTATGACATTATGCCCACTGCTATAGCGACTGAACTAATAGTATTCGAGATGGATGGATGTATGTTTACTTATATAAATTACCGTGAATCTATAACAAAATATTCGCCTTGGGAGGTCTTCTATTAATATATATATTTTTTCCATTTTTTAGCACCACGTGTATCCTGTACATAGCAGGGTAGGCAGAGGTAATCTGGTATCCTAGTTCTATTAAGACCCTTTCATATCTAGTAATTTATTACACAAAACATAAAATTATTCTTAAGTCTTTATATTTTTCGTATTATATTCTTTGAGCATAGTAATGAATGTTGATTGTTGAACTCGCCTTATGTTTCGATGAATAATTAAAACATGTTTATTTTACTTATTATATTTCTCATAATAAAATACTTTAATATGCGTAATTGTAACAAAAATAAAGATAAAATTTATTATAATAAAAATCTATACTAAGTCAAAGAATTACTGGTCCGAATAATTATTTTGGCAAAGGATAGTTCATTTTGTGTCATATATGACTTGGTTATTTCGGAGAGTTATCGTTAGAGTTACAGGAATATGTTAGTGAAGACATAAATAAACAAATGCCACTCAAAGGCCAGATGAAGTTGTTTCAAGTGAACGTGTTTCGTGAAATGCCTTCCCAGGGCGAGAGACGTTCACAATCGAAAGGAAATGTTAATTCGTCCTGGGACCGCCAGCAGCGGAGGGTTAAAGCGTTATTTATAACGCACGATGAAAAATACATTTGTAATATGTCTACGGCTATACTTCTATTTATGTGGGCAAGTTAAACTGCCGTTCGTCTTGATTTTTTTTCTATCTTTGCGGTTTTTTAGGGTAGAGAGAGCATTTATATCAATACGATGTGGTGCAGTAGCACAAGCGTGTGATAAGCGTAACGATTGTGGGTTCGATTCCAATCGCGGGGGTTGTCGCTCAATGAGTTCCGCCACTCAACAAGTAAAGCCTCAATGATGTACGGGATTCAGCGTAAATTTAAAGGAAAAGCCTTCCTCAGTTTAGGGTAGAGAGAAATTCCAACATTCATATTTGTAGTTGTAAGAGACGCTCTCGCTTTATCAATAGTGAGTAGCCATAAAAGATGGAGCACCAAAGGCTTTGTTCTCCGTATAACTATTTCACGTCGTCTACTGTCATCAATATCTTCATACTTCTTGGACAGTCCTCATGTTTTTTACGTTACCATCCTCCAGTATCAAAGATATTGTGTTTTTGAAGGTCAATGTCTCTAAACGTAGAGTCTTAAAAATTGGACGGAAAAATTGGATATCTTAATACTGGGTCTAGTCTCTCTGTCTACCATGCTATTCGTGTAAAAGTGTGTAACTATAAAACATACACATACATAATTAGTATAATGTAATTCGATACAACAAATATCTCGAGCGATTCATGATATCAACAACAAATAGGGAAACATTCATTAGCACACATTGCGTGATTAAACGATTGTGATCTTATCGCGTAATACACGCTATCAGGGTACGTGACGAGACCTGCGGAACGTATTATCCGTTTATTATGAAATTGTAAGAAGATTAGGTTATTATTGTATTTTGGTATCTTGTCTCGATTGAATTTTATTATTTAAGTGATTTCAACTAAAAATAAAAATATTGAATATTTCATTTCTTCGAGTGGTAATCGAACCCACAACCGGTAAAACATATTTTATCTTTTGTTCACACACTACAATTCACTTACATGTTACCTGAAATTAATAACTGTATGTGAATTTTGTATTAATAATTAGTTTAAAAGTTATAGTATTATTGACATTGAACCAATAATACATTCAGATTTTGTCGACTTTTCTATTGAAAAACACATTATAGAGATTAGAGAGTAGCAAAATAAAAAGAACAAGACATATTAAAGATGTAATACATATTATATTATTGTCTTAAGAAAATATTGACAGTTAAATTAAGCAAGTCAGTCCCGGTCAATAGGTAGCAGATCCAAAAATATAATTGCCAGGATCACTAGGATTTTCAGATATAAAATATTCTTTCCACAACTCTTGAAACTCTTTCCAAGATATATTTTTCTTTCCTCTCGACATAAATTCAAAGGCCACCACACTATCTTCTTTAAGAAGACCAAAAGACTGGAGAACATTGGCAAATTCCTCAACATCTATACTTCCATCGCCACCGTCATCTTGTAAGTCAAATATAAATTTGCAATACAAATTCTGCCATTCAAGAGCTTTGGCTGGATTTTTTGCATATTCTTGCCACATTTCAAGCCATTCTTCAATAGAAACCTGTCCATCTTGGTTGGTATCCGCTGTCTTCACTAGGGATTCCCAAATATTAATCAAAGCACTTTGTGTTTCTTTATATTTCTCATCAGATGGAGTCCAGTTTCTCAATTTGGCTATATTTTCCAGTGCAACATGAAAATCACCTTTATCAATATTGCCACTTGAGTTGTGATCGAAAAAGGAATGGAATAGATAAAGAAGCTTCATTTTCCTAAATTCAGACAGCATGACTATATATACGAGTAATCTATAAACGGTTAACACAACACTACAATTCTTTTCATTTCTACTAACAATATATTACCGTGGGCTTTATCTTATTATTGTCGTATCATTAATTTTGAGATATCATTTACTTATTAAATATACACATTTATACCTAAATAATTATGTACAATATAAATTGTAAATGATTCTACAAAAATGCATTTTTATTAAAAAAATCCAAATTCAAATAAGTTAAGATATTTTTTGGCATCAAACGTCGCTTTATCATGTTATCTCTTAAAACACTTGTTAAAAATATAATTATCTATATGAAATAAAACCTTGTTTCAAGATTGAATATAGAAAAGTCTCATAAATCTGTATGACAAATAAGTATTTTTAAAATGTAATTTGAATTTGCCATTCACCGTGCACTGCAGGTCTCGCGGGACAACCGTCACGGAGAATATTGTTTGGGAAATGATGACTGCGAGGAAATAGTAAAGAGTTTATACTCTAGAGTGTTTTGTGGATTTTCTTACTTAATTTGTTTGTGTTTAGAGGTACAGCGACTGACTATAAACGCGACCGTTATGGGTTTGATTCTTACTCGAAAGAATGGATTAATTCCACGCTCTCATAACGAGACAAAGGCGTTGAGTCGCGTCACTTAATACACTATGTCTCGGATATTGAGTGGTGCTTGTGGAATGGAATGCCTTAACACTAGATTCCTTCTACTTACTCTGTTATATGCAAGATACAGCGATATGCTATAAAATATGTCTAGGTTTTATCCTTATCTGATATTTAATATTGTTGCTATTTTTTACCTACACGCATATCTTGAATTGAAGAAGAAACTTTTATCGTTATTTGCATTTGGCATCTTCGCAGATAAATAATAAAAAAAAATAAAAGAATACAATTTTCTAAGCTACTACATTTTATTATTAAATAAAAAAATGCGCGTATTAGATTATCTCTGCCTTAAAAGAAGAGAAAGTAACTATTGTATTAAAAATTATTATATTCAACAAAAAGTGTATTGCTATTATTTATAGGTTTCTATGATCAATAACAATAGAAAAAGGTAGTTATTATAACAGTAAATATAGCTTTTAAAATTTAAAAATATAGTAAGCATAATATTTAAAATAAAATCGACTTTCACGATTCATTAAAATTTTATATAACATTATTACAGAAAACTTTGATGCCGTATAAAAATTAATTTAAAAATACTAGCGAGGATTTTCTTACATAATTTTAAAACAGCTCAGAGTTCCAGAGGAAATCTTTAATCAGAGTGAATTTTCATTAGCTAATTGAGTTGGTATCCTAAAGAATATAGCGTCATGGCGAGATAAACAGAGGCTAGAGCGAAACAGGTTGTTGAAGAAAAGTATTATTACACTTTTATAACTGTATGTAGCGTGGTGTTATTGTATAGCTTAAGTTTTATTTGATTTTTATTTAAGATGAGATAAAATTGAGTAGTTTTATATTTATTTACACTGAACGCCATTTAAATGTTAAAATAAGAGTTTATTTGTAAATATATTCATTGCTTTTTATATTGTAATTAATATTCAATTAAGCCACGTACCAGACAACATCACGTTTTTCTTGCATAGCAGTTTAGGCAGAGGGAAACTTATATAAAGATACTTTGTACGCCACTTTCGGCTCAATTTTCATAAATATGGCGGAACTTAACGCCGCGCGTTGTCTATCAGGTCGGTAAATAAAAATAAATTAAATATAATCATTCCCTCAAGTGGGAATTGAAACCACAACCTTCACGTTAACAGTTAGTCGCTGTGACACAATGTAGATATGAGGGTATCTCTAAACCACATTGTAGCGCTTACTTATTGTAGCTAGTTACACTTGTCATTTTTTATGTGTGTTACTTGCAGTGTGTCAATAAATCGATAGAGCACATCAGGATCAACTTTTTTATGTTGGGACTATATAAAAATTAAAAACTTTATTAGAACTTTATTAGAACTAGAGATATAAACTTATAGATATATTTATTTATGACAAACATACAAACATAAGAAAATAACAAAACATCTTGACTGATGGACCCGTAAATTTGAAAGAGAGCCGGCGCAAAGAAAAGCATGCCAAGAATGTTTTTGATTAAAATTTCAACAAATTCCACAAGATAATGTTCTTGCTCGCTTGTTACGCCTTTGTTTACGAGTACATGTTTGGTATCCGGCAATCTGGTTTTATTGCTTCTATTCTATCTATCTTAATTTAGGGATGTACTTTTAATGAGCAAACAAGACGTTTAAAGGCATGTACAATAGCTTCATAATATGTTAGCCTTTTGTTTGCAATGATAATATTAGGTGGTTTTATGTTAATTAGACTTTGAGTTACTAGGCGTGGGAAGTATCTTTTTGTATACAATAATAATTTCCACACTGAAATGGATAGAAGGACTCGTCATTCATTTTGCCTGGTCAAGTAAACGATCGCAGAAATACATAAGGAATCGAATAAAGGTATAGTTTATTAGTGCTTGGTATGATTATATTTTAAATATAAATTTACTCAGCAGCTAAATTTTTAAAAAAGCTATCTACTGTAGCATTCACAAAGACAATAAGTATAGAAACAAGATAGTAGAGTCAAGTGGCACTATTTGTTAGAGGGGCGCGAAGGCGGCCATAAAAATAAAATCACCTGACAACTCGCGTAGAAGAGATATATGTATCTTTGTACGGAAACACCTAAGTGTTGATATGCGCAGTGGAAAAGTTATAGGATTTTACTTTTTTTAACCTTCACGCTNTGTTTGGGAAATGATGACTGCGAGGAAATAGTAAAGAGTCTATACTCTAGAGTCTATATCGTTTTGTGGATTTTCTCACTTAATTTATTTGTGTTTAGAGGTACACTGACTATAAACGCGACCGTTATGGGTTTGATTCTTACTCGAAAGAATGGATTAATTCCACGCTCTCATAACGAGACAAAGGCGGTGAGTCCCGTCACTTAATACACAATGTCTCGGAAATTGAGTGGTGCTTGTGGAACGGAATGCCTTAACACTAGATTCCTTCTACTTACTCTGTTATATGCAAGATACAGCGATATGCTATAAAATATATCCAGGTCTTATCCTTATCTGATATTTAATAATGTTGTTATTTTTTACCTACACGCATATCTTGAATTGAAGAAGAAACTTTTTATCGTTATTTGCATTTGGCATCTTCACAGACCAGTTTTCAAATAAAAAATAAAAGAATACAATTTACTAAGCTATTCAAAATAAAATGTTATATAACATTATTACAGAAAACTTTGATGCCGTAAAAAAATTAATTTAAAAATACTAGCGAGGATTTTCTTACATAATTTTAAAACAGCTCGGAGTTCCAGAGGAAATCTTTAATCAGAGTGAATTTTCATTAGCTAATTGAGTTGGTATCCTAAAGAATATAGCGTCATGGCGAGATAAACAGAGGCTAGAGCGAAACAGGTTGTTGAAGAAAAGTATTATTACACTTTTATAACTGTATGTATAGCGGTGTTATTGTATAGCTTAAGTTTTATTTGAGTTTTATTTAAGATGAGATAAAATTGAGTAGTTTTATATTTATTTACACTGAACGCCATTTGAATGTTAAAATAAGAATTTATTTGTAGATATATTTATATTTTTCAAAATTATATAAAAGCGTCAATATTTAGTCTACGCCACGCATAAGAGAACCTAACATTAAGACACTTTGTTACCCACTTCAGCTCAATTTTCATAAATATGGCGGAACTTAACGCCGCGCGTTGCCTATCAGGTCGGTAAATAAAAATAAATTAAATATAATCATTCCCTCAAGTGGGAATTGAAACCACAACCTTCGCGTTAACAGTTAGTCGCTGTGACACTGTGCCACCGGCCTTGCTACAGTAAATAAACGCTACAATGTGGATAAGAGGGTATCTCTAAAGCACATTGTAGCGCTTACTTATTGTAGCTAGTTACACTTGTCGTTTTTTATGTGTGTTACTTGCAGTGTGTCAATAAATAGTATCGATCGATAGAACTCATCAGGATCAACTTCTTTATTATGGGACTATATAAAAATTAAAAACTTTATTAGAACTAGAGATATAAACTTATAGATATATTTATTTATGACAAACATACAAACATAAGAAAATAACAAAACATCTTGACTGATGGACCCATAAATTTGAAAGAGCCGGCGCAAAGAAAAGCATGCCAAGAATGTTTTTGATTAAAATTTCAACAAATTCCACAAGATAATGTTCTTGCTCGCTTGTTACGCCTTTGTTTACGAGTACATGTTTGGTATCCGGCAATCTGGTTTTATTGCTTCTATTCTATCTATCTTAATTTAGGGATGTACTTTTAATGAGCAAACAAGACGTTTAAAGGCATATACAATAGCTTCATAATATGTTAGCCTTTTGTTTGCAATGATAATATTAGGTGGTTTTATGTTAATTAGACTGAGTAATTACAATTACTAGGCGTGGGAAGTATCTTTTTGTATACAATAATAATTTCCACACTGAAATGGATAGAAAGACTCGTCATTCATTTTGCCTGGTTACGTAAACGATAGCAGAAATAGACGGAATCGAATAAAGGTATAGTTTATTAGTGCTTGGTATAATTATATTTAAAATATAAATTAGCCAAATAGAACCCATAGCTTTCACAACTAAGTTATTATACTTAAATTTTTAAAAAAGCTATCTACTATAGCATTCAAAAAGACAATAAGTATAGAAACAAGATAGTAGAGTCAAGTGGCACTATTTGTTAGAGGGGCGCGAAGGCGGCCATAAAAATAAAATCACCTGACAACTCGCGTAGAAGAGATATACGTATCTTTGTACGGAAAAACCTAAGTGTTGATACGCGCAGCGGGAAAGTTATAGGATTTTACTTTTTTTAATCTTCGCATCAATCATGGTGAGTTAGTGAAACTTAATGTCAACACACTGTAGCGGAACTCGACCCAGCACTATGTTTTACTTTGGTAACTAAGCAAAACACGGCGTTGAGTTGCGCTACTTAAAATGCAACATCTCGAGAATTTGATGGAAAGTGGATAACGCAAGTGCCTTAATAAGAACGGAGTGTCTTAACATTAGGTTCCTAGTTTCCCTCCGCCTTTCCTGCTGTATAAAAGCATGGGGTTAAAAAAACACAATCTGTTAATTTTCAGAATAAAGTTAAAAGCAAGAAAATATTCAAACGTTTCTTTTCCAATTGAACTACTTCCAAATATAAATGAAGTATCGTAACCCAAAACTTGTATTAACAGCAAGCCGCGAATCATTCACTCTCAACGTTCCCTCCAAACTGCATTTCACTTGCACACTGCACGAGTGCGCCGCTGCCGCTCGCAAAGTGTATCGTAGTTTGACAACGCACTCGTCGGGGTCCTGCGGGGCCGCGGAAATTAGATGACGTTACATTTAGAGATGGGGAACGTCGATGTTATTATGACGAATTTATAAATTGTTTTTGTTAGGTTCGCTTGTAAGTATGTAATAAAAACTACGAAACTGAATTTAATTCACTTGTGATAATTGTACAATTTATTTAATTTATTTTTCTAAATTCTTAATGGTATGGTGGTGATGGTAGTCGTGGCGTTGGGGCTTAAGCATGTGATTGTAAATGCGCTGTGGGTTCGATTCTCACTCGAGGAAATGAAATATTTAATATTTTCATTTCCTCGTTCTGGTAATGAGGTAAAGCGCGTTGTTGAGTTTCGAGACACAATGCCTTCAAAATTAGCAACATATCGTTTCAAAATAATTTACCGAACATTAAAAATATCTATTTTCATTTAAATAAAATAAGATATCGGCACAAGTATTAGCAGCACTACCGGCGCCGGCGTCCGCGAGTCAGCAATTTCCCGCTTGGAGGTGATTTATTCCATAACTCCGTCCATTGTGCTCTACCGTCGACTCTCTTATACGAGTAGTGTGTAGCTGGGTACATAGCACATCTGTCAGATCATTTTAATGCTTATTATTGTAGAGGCTTATCATTTAGTTAGCTTTCTCACATTGTGGAGTAGATAGAAAGTAGTAGTGTTAAGGCATTTCTTTTTTTTCTCGTTTCAGTAGAGCACATCCGTTTTTAAAGGACCATCACCACTGAACCGATTAAATTTAAAAAAAAAAGTAATTGGTCGCAATTGTTTTAATGGAAACGTAGTGCCTTAATACTAGGTTCACAGGTTAGCTCTGCCTAGTCTATTTTGTACGGTATATCGCGTGAATTAAAAAAAAAATTACCTGTCCTTAGTGAAGAAAACCATTTTAAAATATATTAAATACAAAAAAAAATATCTTCACCATCGTGACCAGTTCGCTAATTACATTAGAATAAAAGTAAATTCAACGGCCGCCTAATATTTGTAGGTCCGGCACGGAAAGAAGATAATTCCTGGCAGGATCCGCAATAACTCGCTACAGGGTCACTCCGACTAAATTATGTCGAAAACGTGATGTTATACTATTACTTAATAATGCAGAATGTGCCAGATGTCTGACTAGCTTCGGGATATTTTTGAATAAACTAGGGTTTTTCATTTGACTTTGCCTACTTTTTTTATTTTTTATTTTTGAAAAAGCGCGGTAGACTGAGAGATCTAACAGTTAGACACTCCTATCCTATCAAATTCTATATTTTACTAAACGTTCATGGCTTTTCTAAAAACTAAAGAAAAAAAATCTAAATTACAATATAATGACATCTTTAATATTCGAAATCGAACTGACAACTGCAGTGTAAAGAAATATTTATTAATAAGCTATTTATATTATAATAATAGCGATGATTTTCCTACATACAATTTGAAATACAAACAGTGTAAGACAAGGCTAGTGACACTAAGACTAGCGTAGATTAGTTTAGACAAGCTAGGCTGACTGCTGGGATACTGTAACTTCACTCAAGCTCAAATACAAAATAACCAATTTCAGTCTATTGTTTTTTTTTTACCTTCACGTGGTGTATCCCGCAAATTATATTTTCCCACTTTCTGCCGAATTCTGGAGGCATTGCGTGTTGAGTGGCATAATTCAACGCCGCGTCCTGCCTTATTATTGGTAACAAGCACATCACTACACGAAAGTCTTGTCTCTGGAGCCGGAGTAATTATTAAAAACCCTACATAATAAAGTTCTTAACATAGCAATGAGATAGGCAACAATGTGCCCCTTTCACCCCAGTCTTCCCTAACGATATTATAGCATTAATATTCATTAAAGCTTAGTCTATACAGTTTTTACTATAAAACTAAATTAGTACCGCCTTTGTTATTAGAATTTGTTATGATAATGTTAGTATTCATTTTAACAGGATATTGTGAGTTTGATCCATTAAGAAATTTATTTTACCGTTAAGACAAAGAACCGCGTTAAACTCCGACAGTTAACACGCAATGTCTCGATCTCGACATTAGTTTCTTTCTGCCTACTCAAGTATATGCGGAATACGGCGTGAACTCGTGTTCTTATAATCTGAAACCTTGTTTAGTTATATTTTTATTTATCATTCATTGCAAGTAATATTCTCTTCAAAATAAGTGAAACCTTTATTAATGACTATACATACACTGCATACTAAATTTTGATAAAAAATAACAAACTACTGTGCCCTTGTTAAAGTAGGTTTTGGTTGTATAATTATTTATGTATAATTACTATATTATATACAAATATTTCAATGTACTAATATATACGTGACATTGCGGACGTCGTGTGACTGTAACGTTTGTGGGTTCCCCTCGGGAAAATGATTTATAATTTATTAATATTTTCATTTCAGTTCTAAGGCAAAAACGCCGCGTTCAGTTCCGCCATTCAAGATACAAAGTCCTGATAATTGGGCGAAAAGTGGGTTACGGGGTGTTTTAACACAACTCCATGCCTATTCTGCTATATGCGGAATACAACGTAAAGCTGAAACAACAAATATTTATCTTTTTTTTACTAAAACATAAAATACCTACTTAATCGTATATTATAAATTTGTTTCAAAATTTAACAAGAAATTTCCACACAAAACTCCAACCGTCTCATTGCAGCTAGAAATA
Source organism: Heliconius cydno galanthus (assembly GCA_036379175.1). NCBI lineage: Eukaryota > Metazoa > Arthropoda > Insecta > Lepidoptera > Nymphalidae > Heliconius > Heliconius cydno. The sequence goes on along the minus strand of JAKRZM010000006.1, from coordinate 459,356 downwards.
TTCTTCAATAGAATGAAATCGAAAATAATTTCACGATTTCAAAATATTTCCAAAGGAGCGAGCAATTGTAAAGCCAATGCTTGGAAACGAAAAATATAAGTTACTTATAGAACCTCAAATGCTCTGTAAGATAAATTGCTTTTCTTGAGAACTACACATAAATCACTATAAATACACTAAAATCTATAAAGGAGTATTGCTCAATAAAATAAATATGTTTATTATAATGATGAAAAAAAAACCGGTCAAGAGTGAGTCGGACTCAGTCAACAATAGTACAAGGGTCATGCTATCCACATCATGGGAATTGAGAAAAAATTAGACAAACGGACTGACAAACAGATGGAAATTCTAAGTGTGAATTCAAATTAGATTTGGTATAGTTTCATGATAATACTATACAGTGGTACTAAAACATGGTAAATTGTAACATTTGTCCAAATTCTAGAATAAATAGTCATCCCCAAAGTCGTTTTGTCTGTTGGGAGTACACCGTTCTAAGTATGTACAAGCATCATATTAGTACAGGGGTGTATGAAAATTAATAGTTTTAATAGTTTTGAAGTTTGAAATTAAATTATTTCAATTGTGTGTAGTCATTAAATGAATATTATAGATTTAAAACTTATAAGAAGTATTAAACTAAATTTGTTTTACATGTGATAAAATAAAATGAGGCACTTAGGTTTAGGCGGCGTTGAGTTACGCCACTCAACAGGCAATGTCTCCCGAATTCTGGCAAAAATGTGTTACGGAATGTCTTAACACTAGAACCCTCTGCATACCCTGCACAGAAAGAAAGTGACACTTGTGATCTAAATTCTCACCGCCTACTCTCATATATGCGACATAAAGCATTTAGCTAAAGAAAAAAATAATCCACATTATGAGGCTATCTATTTGTATTGTGTGACGGGAATCAACACCGCATTATGTCTTGTTACTAAAGCCAGGAGATAAAAATAATACATTCCTCCAAGTAAGATTGAAACTACACCTCTAAGAATCTCTAAGAATATGCACTTTTATAAAGATTCCGTTGAAATTGAACCATGAAGCACCAATCCATCCAATCGCCAACCCTAATACAATATGCAAATCCTGCCTGAATAGCATTTCCATGTGAATCTAAGAGTTTTCAACGTTTTCTAACCGCAGCCGTCTAACGCTATACGTTATGTAGAGCGCAGAGTCCAGAATGCTAAACAAACGCTGGCCCTGGTTTAGATAAACGAAATAGATTTCTGTCCTCGTTTGGAATTTTGAAATANATGCTATCCACATCATGGGAATTGAGAAAAAATTAGACAAACGGACTGACAAACAGATGGAAATTCTAAGTGTGAATTCAAATTAGATTTGGTATAGTTTCATGATAATACTATACAGTGGTACTAAAACATGGTAAATTGTAACATTTGTCCAAATTCTAGAATAAATAGTCATCCCCAAAGTCGTTTTGTCTGTTGGGAGTACACCGTTCTAAGTATGTACAAGCATCATATTAGTACAGGGGTGTATGAAAATTAATAGTTTTAATAGTTTTGAAGTTTGAAATTAAATTATTTCAATTGTATGGTCATTAAATGAATATTATAGATTTAAATCTTATATAAAGAATAAAATAAAATTTGTTTTACACATACAAAATAAAATAAGGCACTCAGGTTTAGGCGGCGTTGAGTTCCGCCACTCAACACGCAATGTCTCCAGAATTCTAGCAAAAATGTGCAACGGAATGTCTTAACACTAGATCCCTCTGCATACCCTGCTTTGTGCAGCATATAGAGTGAAGCTGAAACAAAATAAAGGGAGGGTGAGCCCGGCCTAGTGAAAAACGTCTGGCTGATGATGGTTGTGGGTTTGATCCCTGTAATACTTTTTCATTTTCTTTCTTTACAAAGATAATGTTAGCTAATTAGCTCCACCAAGAAAGAAAGTGACCTACTTTCATATATGCGACATAAAGCATTTAGCTAAAGAAAAATTTCATCCACATTATGAGGCTATAGATATGTATTGTGTGACGGAAATCAACACCGCATTATGTTTTGTTACTAAAGCGAGGAGATAAAAATAATACATTCCCCCAAGTAAGATTGAAACTACACCCATCACGATTGTGACGACCGCTGCGCCACGGCGGCTCCTAGCCTATACTATATACATATACAACTTAGAACCAATCTCTAAGAATATGCACTTTTATAAAGATCCCGTTGAAATTGAACCATTAAGTACCAATCCATCCAATCGCCAACCCTAATACAATATGCAAATCCTGCCTGAATAGCATTTCCATGTGAATCTAAGAGTTTTCAACGTTTTCTAACCGCAGCCGTCTAACGCTATACGTTATGTAGAGCGCAGAGTCCAGAATGCTAAACAAACGCTAGCCCTGGTTTAGATAAACGAAATAGATTTCTGTCGTTGTTTGGAATTTTGAAATAAATATTGAGGCCAGTCCTGTCGCGGGGGTGTGAGCGTGAGCGTGCGATGGGTCGTGGGTTTGATTTTTATACGAAGATATGAAATATTTAATATAGTCATTTCTTCGCTCTGTTAATCAGACAAAGCGCACGATTCGATTCTAATATTTGGTTGAAAGTGGAGTCTTAATGGAAACAGACTTTCTTAACACTAGGTTCCTAGGTTCCCTCTTCCTATCATGTTATATGCGTATTAAATTATTAATGTTTTCGAGCGGAAATCGAACTCACAGCACCCGCACCCCTGCGCCACGACTGGCCCCAAATTACAAATTCAAGTAAAGCAGATGCGTTATGCTAATTTAGTTCACTGCAACATATATGAATAGCAAACATTTAGAAGACGCAGTGAGAGCTTACGCCCCTTTCAGTCTGTATACTTAAAGGGCAAACGAACTAAACTGAGAAATTTATGAATTCACTCAATCACCAAAACTATTAAGATAATATTTCTTATGAATATCATTATAAATATATTTTTTATTTGATTGTTTGTTGGTTTTTATAAACTTAAAATACAATAAAAAAACATATGACAATTACCTCTCCTTCGAATGATTGTAGAATATCACAGTCCTACCAGAGCGACAAAATTAACCATCACATTTATTGGTGCTGTTCGATATATAATATTTAAACTTAGTCTCATTCAAATGTACATGCGAATTAAAAAACAAATTTATTTAGTTTTCTATATTAATATAAATCTGTAAATGTAGAACACAATAAATTAACAAAATCACAATAGTCCAATTAAAATTAAATTTAATTTGAAATTTCAACTTGAAATAAATACAAAAGTTTTATCGCCACAGTCAAAGCTCTACAAAGCCTTTGTGTGTCATGTCGCCACAAAACTGGCTCCACCTTTGTAGATGTATCAGTCAGTTATTGTATTGTAACATATGTTGATATGTTTCAAACAAAATAATAAACAATGTAAAATATATATTTAGAATTTGTTTTCATTATATTATGACAATGAATGTCAGTTAAAAATACACTTTAAATTCTGTTCATCTAAGCTGCAGGACAAACATCTAAAGTGTGTTGATTAATAACGAAGAATACATAATTACACAAAAACAACAAGTAAAATATGCCAGAAAGATAGTTTAAACACTAGATAAAGAGTAGTGAAACGACTGTCTTGTTCCAAGGATCGTTTATTAGTTCTTATTAATTACTAGCGGACCCGGACGCGGCTACGCCTGCTTGAAATATAAGAATATAATTTCTATAGAAATATACTATTATATTTATTTTCATAAGGATGAATATCAAAATGACGCGGTAACGAACGCGGTCGCGTAGCGACGACGGTTGTTATTAACATGGCAGAATAAATTGCATCTCAAATTAGAAAGTATGTTCATTTATTAGTACATATGTGTAATGTAATATTATATAGCTTATAGCACTTCTGAAGAATGCAGCTTTCATACAAAACAAAAACATAGTAAATCGATCCAGTAGATCCAGAGATCTTAGCGTTCAAACAAACAAACAAACAAACAAACAAACAAACAAACTCTTCCGCTTTATTATATTAGTATAGATGATCAAGCGTCGTTGTTGCACCAAATAAGCGATATCAATTTTATTACGATATGATATAAGCTGTCTTCAATGACCAGAACTTTTAGCTTAATTTGTAGAGCTTAAAATTTCCAAAATTATGTTTTCCAGTAATTTAGTTGAACAGAATTTTAAAATATATAATTTCTATTTATATTTGACTACCGTACATAGACCTATACTACACTATACAATATTAAACTGTTCAAATGGAAGTAAATTTATCTAACACTCCGCTATCACGAAAGCTTCCATTCGCCATCCATCGACGTATCCGTCGGAACTTAATTAAAGTGCGAAAGAAGACTGAGCACATTGAGCTTTTTAGTGGTGCAGCACCACATTGGAAGCTATATGACTACAGATTTAATATTAGTTTTGTTCTTGCGATTTGGTGTTTTACTTCTGTATCCCTCATACAGAGAGCTCGGATGGGTGAAACTACAATCAAGGGGGGATGGCAATGTGTGTCCATGTCCAACGTGACGGATAGCGGTGGACTGCCTAACGCAATCGATATGAATTTGATCTCCACTAACAAGATTACATTAAAAAGATTTTTATTTACAAAGTGTAGCGTTGGGTTATGTTATTTAAAACAAAAACTGACGAAATTACACAACAAATTAGAAAGAATTCTTTCAAATTCTTTCCTACACTACTATATATTAAAAAACATACAAATATAATAAAATAACTTTTTATCTTATATACAAGAAAGAAGTTAACTATCTATAGAAGTTAAAAGCTAGGCTATATCGCATTGGCTAGCGCTTTCTCTACGTAACGAGCTTTCGGGAACTTTTGAGAACGTTCAAGTGATACTCGACGAGAATCTTTTCGAGTTGGAGATAGATTAAAAATGCTTAAAAATATTCAAATATTGGAAGGAATTGGAAAAAGAATTAAGTTTGTTCATTTCGCGAGACGGTATGTTGTATTACTTTAAGTTTTATGAATGTATTCAATTTAATTATAAAAGATTTTCTTTTAAAATATTTTTGTAAGATAAAAGTGTCTAAATTTACGTGATGAATATGGCATCGGATGTCTAAGATATGTTCGATATTAAGTCAATCGAATTTTGTCGCTGTCTATCTCACTATTCACCATTATTTTATATTTTTTATCGCTATTACGTCACTTATTTTCTATATAGAGAGTTCATCATTCTCATAATGACGTCCTTGGGCTGCAACATTCTATCCGCCATGAGGTCGAGTACCTACCTCGCTGGTGCGATACTTGGGGACCGCCACCCAACACGCCATGTCCCCAACGGCGAGAAGTGGAGGACGGAGCTATAGTTAACAACTTTAAAAACATTTTTATAGCTTCATGATTTTTTCTGCATTCAGGAGGGTTAGCAGAGGTCACTTAGACATGTCGTTTCAGACATGACTACTAACATTAAATGGCGGAACACATCAAAGCCGAAAAAAAACCAACTATTATTTTATAAACAAAATGAAAATATTACAAAACGTAGATTAAATGTAGTATACGAAGCAGCGTCGTCGTCTAGAACTAATTAAGTAACAGAGCTTATACTACTTAACTTTTAATGGTTTCCGTAGAACATCGACACGTGTGTAATTAGCATTGTTCGCTGCTTTGGTCGCTCTATCATATGCAAATGTACCATACAAATATTTAAACAATTAGATATTCTCTTAAATATATACTTGTAACTAAATATGAGGCCAGTTGTGGCTCGTCGTCGTCGTCTTAACATACAGTTAATAGTCCCCATTTTTTTTAAATAGATAAAAAATAAAATAAATTAGCTTTACACAGCAGGGTAGGCAAAAGGGGTCTAGTGTTAAGACACTGCACTCTCCACATTCCGAATTCTGGAGACATTACGTGTTGAGTGGCGGAACTTAAATGACACTAATAAATATTGCACAGTGCCCCTATGCGACGACTGGCCGGTAAAAGTTATTAATTTTCCAAAATTTAGCAAAGCAAAATTTAAACCTAGAACCACCTCGTATAATACACAAAAGACTCGTATCATTGTGCTACCTATTATATTTCTCGTAATTACATAGAAACGAGTAAAATTTTAATTTATTTGTACCACAACCAACAAAGTGCATAATTTAAAACTTTTGATTTTGTTAAGAGTTGTTTCGGCAACAGACACCAATATTCTTATGCCAAAACTTAAAACATACAGTACTAAAAAACGTAATTTTCTCTTACATTATAAATAACAAAAAGGCCGAGGCCGACGTGGCCAGGTAACACAAGAATACGTCTGTGACCGTGAACGCGATGGTTGTGGTTTTGGTTCAGACTTGAGGGAATGAAATATTTAATATTTTAATTTTCTTGCTTTGGTAACGATGAAAAGAGTGGCGTTGAGTTTCGCCATTCTACACGCAATACTTCGAGAAAGAGGTGAAAAGTGGGGATCGGAATATGTTAAAGGGAACAGAGTATCTTAATATTAGGTGTAATTGTATCTGGTAACCTAGTATTAAGTTACGTTCCCATTTAATATACTTCATACAATTCTACACTTTCTGCCAAGTTCTGGAGGAACTCAACGCCGCGCATTGCCTCACTAGAGCGAGGAAATTAAAATGTTAAAAAAAACATTTTCTCGAGTGGGATTCAAACCTAGAACCTCTCCGCCTATACTGGCGAGACGGTCGAGGTCGATATTACGCCAGTCGTGGCGTATGCATGTGTAAGTATGGATAAACCCAACCCCGTATGTTTCCATGATAGAATAGTGAGCGCCATTACTACTATACTATACGCTACGTACAAAGTTGGCAAGTCAAAGCCAACTGACAAGTTGGCTCGTTTAGCCGCTGTTTTCTGAGCAAATGTTCCCAGCGTACTCGCAGTGTGCAGACGAGCGCGGCGTCAAATATGTAACAATATGTTAGATAAATATAGGAGTTATAATGTATACCATACATACATACATGTTATAATGATAAATGTTCCAGAGAGTATCTGACTTACGTAATGGTTGTGGGTTCGATATTTCGCTGTTGGACATCAGTTAGTTATTAATTTATTTTCTTTTGTCCACTCTAGTATACGAAGCACGGCGTTAAGTTCCGCCACTTAACACGCAAAAGTTTTTAATATGATTTTTTTTTTGATTTCACATGCGGGATAGCGCGTGAAATTAAAATAATAATAAAAAAGTTACGTTTCTCCGTACTACCCCTGTTTAAGTATACTTCCCCTATATATAGAACTTCGAAACTTTATATATCACATAATATCTTTAATTACCGAATACTGTAATATTCTCCCGTTGAGTAACTTTCCAAAGTTCCATACATTGTTTGCTCTGCTCATGACGTTTATTAGTTAACATTAAGATTTGAGGCCAGTCGTGGCGCATACTGCACACGGGTTCGATTACCACTCGATGAAATGAAATATTAATTTCCTTGCTGCAGTAACGAAGCAAAGCGTTGTATTAAGTTCCGCAATTCAACACATTTCGAAAATAGGGTAAAAAAAAAAATAGTATAAAGTACATTTCTATACTATGATTGATGATAATTATAAGTTGGTGGTGTATCGTTAATCATGTTCTGGGAACATTAGCATTACTTACAGTACAGTCAGTACAGTCAGTACAGTCAGCCTTAGAACTTGTATTACAAAACCACGTACCTGAAACAAAATGATTTATTGGTTAGTGTGCTGAGGTAGACTATTGTATAAAATGATATCAAAAACTAAATTTTCACTAACACACTACACTAGTCACTTCGGTTTTGACCAAACGAAAATAATTAAGATTTATGTATGACAAGTACATACAGAGTGGATTAGACCAATTATATGGTGGATTAGATCGAAATGATTAACATGATATAATATAGCCTACGTCAATAAAAGGACAATATAATAAAATTTATAAAATGTTTATTTTATTAGCTTCCCGCTGTACCCTACATATCCTGTATTATTACATTACGTTTCCCACTTTCTACCGGCTTTTCGAAAGATTACGTGTTGAATGGCGGAACTCAGCGCTGCTTTTTTCTTCGTTACTGAAGCGAGGCAATAGAAATTTAGAATATTTATTTCTTTGAGTAGGAATCGAACCCACAACGAGTATTGTATACATTCACACGCTGGTACCCTTGATGGCGCATGGGTGGACAAAAACGATTAAACATCCAAAAAGCGAACAATCTAAGCAGACTCGCTTGCAATTCAATTATAGCACAAATTAGCCAGGTACGGTGTATAAGTAACGACTCTAACTAGATTTGTTCCAATTTAAACTTTCTCATGTTGGGAGCTGAGTTTTTTCTATTTTCTCCCTTTGCTTCTCTTAGTTTCTCAGTCGCTGTAAATATGACGGTTCTCGGTTCGAAACTGCATTTAGGGAACAATCAAAATATATTCAAACAAGCTATCGTGATTAAACCTATTGTTATAAAAAATATTCATATAGCCAAATTATACAAAGTCTTTAAATAAATAAACAAAAAAATCTTAGTCCTACAACGACATAATTACTAGAAATTACTATAATACTATAAACCATGATATTGTGTTCCACCACTCTTCATATAACAATTGTTTTACGCAAAAATTTTATAACGTCTCGTAACTAACTAAATTTCCTTCACAAGATCTCATACTTTAAAATAAACATAAATACATAAGTATTCTATTAAACGAGGAGTCACTAGCGTGAAAGTCACCCGACCTCCTCGATCCGAGTGAATCCATCAATTAGACGTGACGGAGATGCTAAATAGCGTCGTTTTATATCAAGAGTAAATAATTGGGGCCAGTTGTGATGCAGGGATATAGGTGTGGGTGTAAAAGCTACATGTTGCTGGTTCTATTACTATTCTAGGAAATGAAATATTTGAATTTTTCATTTCTTGGCTGTGGTGTTAAGGCAAAGCGATAGTAGAATTTGGCGTAATATGGGGAACGGAGTTTCTAAACAATAGGTTCCCTATGTATGGTTAAGCTAAAAAAAGTAAATAAGTGTAATCGTTTTGTAGGGACTTTGAGATAGAAAATATATATTTTATCTGTTATCGAAATACATAAGCTACAACAAGCAGAACTACGATCCCAACTAGTCAAAGAACAATTAACTCAACGTCAAACTTGCCACATACTTTTAAAAATTCCCCAACGTAACAATCGAACCCATAACCATCAACTATTCCAACACGTCACCGAGCTCCACATTAGAATACCACCACATCAGTTCTTATTAATATAATATGCATGATCCCTCCGGACCGGTCATTTGCCTGAACCCTTTGAATAAAATGCCATTTAGAGTCGCCGTCACCCCTAATTGATGAATAGGGTACCTATTGTGTTCCGTTCTTAACTAGGAGTGGTTAGTGGGTTTGTTTTGGTATTTCCTTATATGGTGTTATTTAATTTAGGCATTGATCTACTTTAATTTATACAATATTATATGTTAGTTTTTCTCATTTTGGCAACGAGGCAAAGTGCAACATTAAGTTCCGCCACTCAACAGGATAATACAGGGGAAAGTGAGGAATGGAGGTATAACGCTAAATGTGAACAGAGTATATTAACACTAGGTTTCCAGGTGCCCTCAGCCTAACCCATTATGTACCCCCAGAATACAGAGTGAAGCTACAAAAAGAAGAAACTAGTAGTCATTTATAAAGAGGTTTGTAACAAAACATGAATTGAAAGATGTATGCAGAGACCTATAGCTTTGATCACCCAGTTTCCTCTGGCCATTTCATTAGATATAAAGCGTAAACGTGAAAAAACCTAATACTTGCAATTAATTTACTTTTTCGCGTTGTATCCCACATATTGCACGGTAGGCAGTTCAAGACATTCCGTGGCGTAGCGGATATTAAGACCGTTTAATTTCGCTTATTTGTCTTTATTTAAACTTGCTACCGTCACCTTTAGTCAGGCATGCAAGCTGCACCAGCCACGTTATATATAGCTACTAGCTACTTACTCGTACATTCAAATTTCTAAACCTCTAAGCATTGTACCGATCAATCGATCACCTCCACACTGTGCGAGGTAAGTGGAAACCGATGTCACCTAGTTAGGTGTTCAATGCAGGTATGCTTTCAATAGGTTGTGTGACGGTAGCTGCTTAACCTGACCTGTCTTGGATAGATTTATAGATTTTAGCATTTTTTAAGAATTAGTAATTTTGTGTATTATTTTATTTTCTATTAAGTTTCCAATTTGATTGAGGATATTATTTTTAATTACAATTTTTATTTAGCCGCTATGACAAGGGAAAGACGGCGTTGAGTTCCGCCACTCACGCAATGTCTCTAACTCGCCCAAAAAGTGGACAAAGGAGTATCACAACATTTTTTATGACTACCCTGCTAATTTAGCTGCTGTGAGACTCGATTTCCACGCAGAAAATTAATTATATACATTTCCACATTCTGGCAAATTAAAAAGCGGCGTTAAGTTTCGCCAATCAACATTTAGTATCTCGAAAACTAGGCAGTGCGTGGGCAATGGAGTAGGGGAAGTAGAGGCATGTGTGTGTATCGTAATGCAAACAACATTGAAAATAGGCACAAGAAAATGTTTCATGATTATAACTTTGTACCATCGCATTATATCGTTTTATCGCCTCTTAAAAACTCTTTATAGCCTTTTATAGTTTAGTTCCGATTGTTAGCGGCCCTTATACAGATAACAAGAAATTTGTTATGAAATTGTAACGAAATTACTTCAGAAGTTTACTTAATGGCGTATAGCTTTTTTGGTGGAGATGTACATTAGAAGGTTTTGGGGCTAAATTGATACATGGCTGTATAAAACATTTTTATATGTTTGTTTTTTTAGCTTCATAGCAGGATAGATAGAGGCAACCTGGGAGTTCCCATTTAAACACTTATGTTCCTCATTTTCCGAAGAATTCTAGTGATATAGTATGTTGTGTGCGAGAAGTCAACGCCGCGCTTTTGCGTCATCCCCAGAGCAACGAAATGAAAATATATTTCATTCCCTTGTGTGGAAATCAAACCACTAAACCAGTGTCTGTGATCGTAATTGGGACAAGTTTGATTCCCACTCCGTAAAAAGACTATTTTTAAATTGTTTTATTTTCTCGTTGCAGTTAGACAAAGTATGGCGTTAAGTTCCGCCATTCAGTACGGATTGCCTTAACAATCAACTTAGTCTATCTCTCCTGCTAAGTGAGTAAAAAGGTAAAGCTCTAAAAAAACAGGTCAGGTGCAAGGATATGTGGTGTGGTTGGTGTAGGATTATGTACCAATTTCATGAATATAGGTAAACGAGATTTATAAAAGTTGACAGACGAAACGACTTAGAGACAGACGGATAATAAAATGATCTTATAAGGGTTCCGTATTTTATCTTTTGAAGTACGGAACCCTAAAAAAGGTGAAATACAAGGTAAAATTTCCATTCAAAATACACAGTTACACTTGTATACCTAACGTTGCCCCAAACACGCCAGCATTTCCTGAAGGCTCGAACGGTTTCCGGTTCCGGTTGTAAAAAGCCAAGGAAAGTCATCGTACTATTGGTGATAAAAGTGTGCTAAATTTTTATTTATATAGGTAGGATATTGTTTGTTTAAATATATGTATCTAAGATATATATTTGACTGTCATACATACAATGAACGGCCAAAACTACGGAAATGTTATCTTGTTACAATATTTATGATCTTAAACAAAAATCTATAAATATAATAAAATTGTAGCTGATGTCTGTCTGTACTCGTATATGAAAGATTTATGATAAAATGTATTATCGGAGGTGTGTATCAGTGTATTAGAACCCGAAAAAATAATTTTTCAAATTTTTGTCTGTTTGTCTGTGCGTTTGTGTACGTAAATTCTAGAAACAGTTTAATCGATTCAGTATCTGGTTTAATTCAAGCGATTCATATATAAAAAATTATATCACTTTCGAGCGGACGAAGCCGCGAGGGGGTCGCTAATATGAAATAATTCATTGCCAAAACCATATTTATCGCATCCATATTGTCGCAAATCACATCGCATAACGCGTCCCCGCTGTGACAAATGACGTCATAAGTTGTGACGTAATATCTGTTATACAAGTAGCTCGCTAATCTATAGTTATGGACGGAAAAACTAATGTTTTTAGATACATATATAACTACTTTTATTTTTGTGTGCTATGTTTATATTGAACCATTGTGAATTTGTGCCTATAGACAGTAATTGTGGGTTCGATTCGTCCTCTTGCGAAGGTTCATATAGAAATTAAACCTGTTTTCTACAATACTAAGACGGTGAGCGGCGTTAAATTCAAGTGTCTATTTCACAAAAAAATATTTTAAATTATTTATTATTACATAAATCAAAGAAATAATATTAAAATAAAGTTATTTCTTAGGTTTTTGAACTAAGCTTAAACTAGTTAAGAAAAGTTGTCAACAAAACACTTTCAAATGACTTTAATTACACACGAAAACTAACGAAACTTTATGTAACAACGTCTATTAAAATTATTTCACTACCATATGACAGTTTAGAACTTTAATATATAATTTATTTTCTTGAGTTTTAATTAAAGAAAGTGGAAGCCATCGAGCCACACCGGGACAATATCTCCAAATCCAGGTAGTGAACTATTTTCATTTGCCCATTTGTATTTGGAAGGACTAAACGCAGCGTTGACTTTCATAATATCCAGAATTTGGGCAGAGTTCTTTGACAACAGGCGTTAACAGGTTCTGCCAATCAACACGCAATGCGTTAAGAGTTCAGCGGAAAGTTGGGGACGGATATGTTCTAACACTAGGTTCCCTCTGCCTATCTTGCCATATGAGATAGAAAAAAATTATGACCTGTAGTCAGTTGCGTCCTCTATCTATACTCTATAGAGATATATAAAAGTATTCATAACTTTCGTTATTTATCTTTTGTTATTATATCATATTGTTACCTATAAAATAAACATCGTACGTGAGTATTACACCGTTCTGTTTACCCTTTTTATAGTTCATTGTGTACTTATTTTGATCTCTGTACGTGTAAAATGACTAAATATATTTTTCTTATATATGTACCTTATGTTTCTTTATTTTCTTTTTCTTCTTCATATTGAAGATTTGGCAACGATAATAAAAATTGACCAGTTACCGAAACGTTGAATGTCGAAACTAAACACCGCAGTATTCTTACTAGAGCGTGATAATGGAACTAGGTATAATATAATCATTACGTCAAATGACAATTGTACTCACAGTCATTGCCTTGCCTTGCCTATAGTCTAATGCCGCTGCGCCATTACAAAATCTACATCTACTTTAATTATGAATTTTAAATACTTAAAGTTTTTAAACGATCATTAAATAAAGAGAAACTCGTCACTGCTGACTTCGTAGGTCTGGTACGTACAAATATGGTAATCAGGTAATCTAATTTGCATCGAACTTGGCAGTGTGCGGCGTTGCCACGAATTTGCCAAATTGAGCCCCCGTTACCGATGTACAAGTGCGTTTTATTGCTTTTACTTCTGTTTTATACTTAATGTCGATTGATGTCTAGAGATAGTGCTTCGGAATGTCTGAAATTTGGTAAAATATAGTGTTCAGTCACTAAATTTTGTGGGCTTAACTTGAACATTGTAAAATAACACGGACAAAGGTCCAATCCTGACGTAGGAACTCAAGCGTGCGTGAACAAGGAAAATTATGGGTTGGTTTCCTCGAGGAAATAAAATATTTAATATTTTAAAGTCTTTGCTGCGAAGACGAGGTAAAACGTGGCGTTGAAATCGACTACTCAACACGTAAAATCTCCAGAAACCGGCGGAAAGTGGGAAACGGAAATATTTTAATTTGAGTGAAGTGTCTTACCACCTCTCTCTCTCTGCTTACTCTGATATGTGTGGGATATAGTGAGACGCTATATACTTAAATCCACCTTCTAGTCAGGCACTGCGCACTGCGCTTCAAAGTATTTAAATATATTGCTATAACAAGATTGATTTCGTATAACTCTGTAAATCCACAAAGTAATCACGATTGCTTTCATCTTCGGAAAGTTAATAAATAATATCATAATAATATTAGCGCCTAATGATCCCTTCTCAAAATAAAAAAAAAAACCTTTAAGTTTTCTCGACGAAATGTTCAAAGGATAAACGAACGTTCGCTGGCTGAGTGTAATTGGTCTTTAAAGAAATTCATAATTAAGTAAAAAGTGTTTTTGCATTAATAAAGATGTCGTGAGACTTCCACAAACATAACTTTCTTTTAATCGCTTTGGTAACAAGACAAATCACGGCGTTCAGTCCTGCCACTTAAGACGTTTTGTCTCAAGAATTAGGTAAGATATGGACGCATTGTTTTAACCTTAGGGTCCCTCTGCTTATCATGCTATAGGCAGTATTCTGCCAAATGGTTCTGCTAGTGGAAAAATCAAAACCTATTTTTTTGATAAACCTTATTTTATTATTGCATCTCCCTTACTCATGAAGTAACAATTAATATTATTTATCCTAGTCCTTTGATTGTCATAATGAACCTATTTAGATTGCAGGCATGTTAGTTTAATAAATAATTTTAATTCAAGGCNGAAAGTGGGAAACGGAAATGTTTTAATTTAAGTGGAGTGTCTTACCACTAGTTTCCCAAGTTCTCTCTACTTACTCTGATATGTGTGGGATATTGGGAGAAGCTATATACTTAAATCCACCCTCTAGTCAGGCACTGCGCACTGCACTTCGAAGTATTTTAATATATTGCTATAACAAGATTGACTTCGTATAACTCTGTAAATCCACAAAGTAATCACGATTACTTTCATCTTCGGAAAGTTAATAAATAATATCATAATAATATTAGCGCCTAATGATCCCTTCTCAAAATAAAAAAAACCTTGAAATTTTCTCGACGAAATGTTCAAAGGATAAACGAACGTTCGCTGGCTGAGTGTAATTGGTCTTTAAAGAAATTCATAATTAAGTAAAAAGTGTTCTTGCATTAATAAAGATGTCGTGAGACTTCCACAAACATAACTTATATAATTTTCTTTTAATCGCTCTGGTAAAGACGAAGACGAATCACGGCGTTCAGTTCTGCCACTTAAGACGTTTTGTCTCAAGAATTAGTTAAGATAGGGAACGCATTGTTTTAACATTAGGGTCCCTTTGCTTATCATGCCATAGGTAGTATTCTGCCGAATGGTTCTGCTAGTGGAAAAATCAAAACCTATTTTCTTACTTCATGAGTGAAGTAACACTTAATATTATTTATCCCAGGGCGACAGTTACACCGCTCTACAGTCATAATGAACCTATTTAGATTGTAGGCATGTTAGTTTGATAAATAATTTTAATTCAAGGCAGAGTGCGGCATTGAGTTTCGCCACTCAACACGCAAAGCCTCAAGAACTTGGCGTAAAATGGAGAATAGAAAATCTAGACCTAATAGGCTACGGAGTGTCCGGGCACTAGATCAGGTTCCATCTGCCTTAATTTATTTCTTACGTTTCGTAATATATTCAAACCAGAACTTAAAATAAACTATATTCAAATATTTTCAAACTAAATAAGTCAATACAAAGACTTTGTAAACAAACACCAGTTCCATATTAGCATAAATCATAATAACGACACACATCCGCTATAATAACTCATGATTTTTAACCCCTTCATAGCTGTACGATACGAGGAGGATACGAGTGAAGATATTTCGGCTTTTCATAGAATAAATTGTACTAGAGCTTACCCAAATATGGTCTAGTAATTTATCTTTAGTTAATAATGTAGAGCTGAATGTTTGTTTGGTTGAACCAGAATATCTCAGAAATTACTGGTAACATTTTTGTTTGCAGGATATAATAATAATATGAAATTGTTTCAATATGATATCGAGCCAATATTACTGGATGAAACTACGAGTAAAAGTTAATAATAATTATATTTTTAAGTGGTAGGTAAAATAAAAATATGAAAACAAGTTGATAAGGCGGTCATGCTAAACGCGACACTAGTGTGGGTTCGATTTCCACTAGGGGGATTAAATTTACTAATTATAAAGAAAGACTAAACGTTTCGCCACTATAGAGCTTATCTACTTACTATCGCTTGAAAATTCGCGATACCCTCTTATCTGCCTACTTCCCGTTTAATAAAAACGGGAAAAAGCGTGAAACTCCAAGTTTTCTAATTTTACAACCTAGCATTGCCTCGTCTATGTTCCGTTTCGACCTCACAGTTTAATTTATGCGGCCGTTGTCTGCCCCGTAATGTTCTCGTAAATCCCTACTTGGCTAGTGCGTACAAATTGAAAGCGTGGTGCTTTTTAATTTGTGACGTTCCCCTCATTTTATTTATGGTGTTGACACGTGACCATTGTTTGATATTATGGGTTCCCTGGCTGGTGACGTGGACTGTGGTACTCTATTAGGCGAAGAGAAGTCGTTAAGTGATTTCTTGTTTTGATGTTTAGTCAGGTGGAAAGTTAGATAACGTTTGTTACCAGAAGTGTCATTTCAGCAGTCAGCTAAATAAGTGAAAACGAAAAAAACTTACAAACGCCTGTCACCTTTTCCCTAAAAAGGTACAAAACCCGCTACATACACCTCTGTAACACGATCCGGTATCAAACGCTAGCTAATTGAATCGTGGGTGTCAATCCACGTGACGTCACGCCGCCCGGGCCCCCTTGAGTAGTACATTGCTACCGTATTGGATGCAAATCGCACCAGACTCGGGTAATTTAAGCGTCAATTTGTGCCTTCTCTTTGTACTAATAACGTATACTTGGGAGAGTTGGTACTGTGTGTTTTTTTATTGGTTGCAGGTTCGATTCCCTCTCAGAGGAATGAAATTTTCATGTCTTTGCTCTTTTGCCAAGGGGGCAACATACTGGGGCTATGAGTTCTGAGTTCAACCAACCAATCCACAATATCTTAAAAATTGGATGGAAAGTGGGGAACAGAATGTTTTAATACTAATCTCTCTACCTCTAAAAAAATAAAAAAATATATTTAGAAGCCCATTTAAAACCAATACCGGAAAAATTTTTGTTAACACATTTTATTTATATATGTTACAGAATCGAAAATCCATTATTTTATAATAACTAAAGATAAAGATACCGCCAGGCCATAGCTTATAACTCGTTGACAGTTTATTGTAAATTGCATCAATATCGGAAAAGCATTAAATTCACCAACCGTACTCGAAGTACTATAAAAGTGGACAGAGGGGGAGATGCGAGATGAGTGAGTCTAATGAAATTTTTATATGTCGCTCTGTGGTCTGTATCTAGAATATAAGTTTACCCATTAACAATGATATAAAAAAAACATATTAAAAAAATCTTTAAGATACATTTATAATATAATTTCATTAATAATAATTTCATTTCAATTTGAAAATTTAGATAATAAATATTCAAATAAGCGTGTACCTAACGTCGGTTAAGTTAAAACTTCATACTAGTTAATTAATTCAATGAAATGATAAAAGTTAAAAATATAATATTTTTTACATAACATATGGGAATTTGAACAAAGTCAACCGCTTAAAAGATGTTGGTCCAAGACGATTTATTTTTTTAGATATTGTAGCCCTAATACAAAAAAAACTGAAAAGAGAAAAAAACATTTTTTTAAATTATTACAACCCAAAAAACGTAGACGAAATAAAACAAAAATTTAAATTCTAACAATTTTTTCCTGTAAATTACATAAAATTTATTCGCTCAGCAGACGCGAGCTCACCGCGGACCGGACCCTCGCTAATTGTGCAAGTATGCTAATATTATCAAAACGGTGCATACATTAATTTGTATCGTTTTAATCTTTGTGGGGATGGTTGAATAGTTGGCGTCTTATTGTTGAGGATCGTTCAATGACCTGTTGGAAATTGTGTTGAGGATTTGAACTCTTGAAATTTACTATCATGATAAAATGTGTTTTAATATTCTTAGAAGCATAAAATTTTGTACAGCATCTGATTATAAGCGCGACGATCGTGAGTTTTATTCCCTCGATAATAATTTATTTCTTCGCTCTGCTAATAACACAAAGTGCGAAGTTGAGTTCCGCCACTCAAGCACGCAATATAAGTGGGAAACACGTTGTCTTAACACTAGGACACCCCTACCTACCCTACTGTAAAAGGGATTTAGCTTTAAGAAAAATGATTAATTAATGTATTTGGAAATTAGTATATACGAAAGGGAAGTAAAGTTAATATCAGGTGATGCATAACAAAGTTGGTGGGAGTTTAAAATTTTAATAAACAATATCTCTTCTTTCTTAATTTTGAAGTGTTTTTATTGGTAGTGGTTATCAGTTTAACCTCAGGTTATAGATAGTGCGCTAAGATACAAAAAGTTAGTACCACTATCGATATTGGATGACAAAATTTTCGTATCCAAGTAAAAAACGACCCTAACAGTAATTATTTGTAAAAGTGTAGTTACAAGAAAGAACTAGTCCTATTTTACACTCTATCTATACTATCCTTCTCTAAAATCTCCAGCTTACCCAGAACCCACCATCAGATTAAAAGGCAAAGCAAACCGATTTCTCACTTATAGTACTATCAAAGTAGATAGACGAATTAAATCCCATCATATAAACAAAGGCTTTACGGAATTCCATTAGAGCCCCCTTGTCGCCGGTTCGAATTAGCAAAAATCGCAAACACAAACAAAACTGGACTGTAACCGTCCCCTACGTGACGGGGGATGCAGATATACCACTTAAGTGAAAAAGATTGCCAAATGTTTGTGACCAACTTTAAAACTATATAGCTTAGCTAGTATTCTGAAGCAGCTTTCGCGTTTTGTCCCATATGTAGTAGGGTAGACAGGGATCGAAGTTTTAAAACACTCCTTTTCTCATTTTTCGCCAAATTCTTGAGGCTTTATGAGTTGAAGACGCATCCAAATGCTTGCGACCAACTTTGACACTATTAATGTTTGACTAGTCTTTTAAGCAGCTTCACGCTTTTTCTGTATATTATACCCTACTAGAAGAAAACCAGTGTTAATGCTCTATTGTAATATTGAGAAATTGTTTTTTGAGTTGTGAAACTCAGCTCCGCTTTGTCTATTAGAGCACGGATATTATTAACCACAGCCATCCCTTTTACATATAGACGCTACACTACATCTACTACACGTCAGCCATTTTTGAATTAAAAATTACAACGTAATATAAGCAAATCTAGCTAAATATATTTTAAAGATTCTTTTAAAAATGTATCCTAAAAGCTCAATCACAAAGCTTGGCGTATTGGCTTTAGCATACGTCCATTCCCATAACCATCAATAATGCTATGGAGATGCAATAGTCGTGTTCGAGGCGTGGTACTCAAAAATCTCGTTTTCACCAACAGGCTTAGTCAAAATTTTGTGATTTTCAACTGAAAACAGGATAAAAATTTTAGAATATATCTTTTAGTAGTGTTGTATTCCGCACTGTAAGTTCCGCACAGCAGGGTAAGTAGAGGGAACCTAGTGTTAAGTTACTCCGTACCCCATTTTCCGCCGAATCCTTACGAGGCGTGTCGGGGCATTACGTATTGAGTGGCGGAACTCAAACCCGCGCTTTTGCCTCGACATCAGAATTAAGAAATGGAAATATAATTAAAAACATAAATTTAAATAAATATTTCATTTCCTCCAGTGGGGATCGAACCAACAACCAGTCGATTTTACAGTTACACTTTGTATCCCTTCGCCTCGACTGGCCTCCGTACACGAATTCTATATCTTTCTAATAAGATTTACTAGAAACTATGTAATAAAATCTAAGAAACTGAATTTGATCCACTTGTAATAATTGTTTCATAACGAGACTTGGTAGTTATACGTAGCTTAGGTGACAATACAATAATATAATGCCCTACGACCTGGTGTGATGATGGAACCAGGACCTGAATAATGGAACTCTACAGAGGTTTTAGGAAACCAAACGAATTTAGGCACATAATTTACATACGGTTCGAGAACTTTATTTTTTTTACTTTACACAATTTTACCTCATAATAGTAGACGATGCCAAGATAGCATTCAAAGGCTATTCAACAGCTTGATATCATCTCAAGAGTTGCTTTTTTTTACCAGAACGAGAATGAAAATAATTCACTCCCCTAGTGGAAATCGACCTCACAACCATCGCGTCTTAGTCAGAAGTCCTTAAATTTTCAAAAGTTATATTATAATTATATTAAAATTTGTATGTTTTCAGTATCCACCTTAATTACTGAAAAAGTTATCTTAAAAGCTTTCACTTTTCGTCAGAAATCATAAAACAAATCCAAGCAATTTACTACAAAGTTAATTACGCGGCGTTCCGAGTTTTACTTTTATAGGCCGTAAAATATAAATGCGTATTTATTTATAGCATTACATCGTTAGATTACTTAAGGTTCAAAATTATATAACACTAATTTTTGACCTCGGCTTCGCTCATATGATCAAATGAGATAAATGGCTAAGATTGTACTATGTATGTCATATTCTAAGGGCCCTAAGTAAATTTGATCATATTAATTATACTGTGTATAGTGGTTTGGGGCCAGGCGAGGAATAGTGGCGCAAGCGTGCGTCGGTGAAGACGAAAGATTGAGGATTCGATTTTCACTGGAGTAAATGAAGTCTTTAATATTTTCATCTCCCCGACCTGCTAACGATGCAAAGCGTGGTCTTGAGTCCGGCGTTTTAACACGCAACGCCTATACTCGTAGAGCCCGGCGGGAAATAATACGCTCTGCCGCGATACCGAAGTAACAATTACAATAATGTTTAATAAATTCAAGTAATAGAGACTATGTATGCGAAAACATAGTCAAATATACACGAAGATGAAATTAACAGATTATTTAGAAGGCCATTGTCAAAGTAATATTACCTAAGAGCGAATTAAATAATATTGTTATTAGTTACTTGAGCTTATTTGTACTGAATGCTGGAACAACGGTAGTCTTTGTAGGATTGTCTATCCCTTAGGTGTAGTAATACTGCTTAGATATTCGAGATTTTACTTAAAATTAAAAGTCTTTACACTTAGAGGATAAAAAGTTTAATTAAAAACTAGCCAAGTGCGAATAACACTTGCACATCAAGGGTTCTGTACAATTATCTATAAAACCAAGTAAAAAATCCACATTTGTTATATTGAAGCCACCTTAAAATTTATTTGTTTTATCACTTGTAAAAATTTCAAGTTTCTTCCGGTTGGGAGGACAGGAGTTTTAGAAATAGGGTCGTTTTACCCTTTTGGTACGGAGCCCTTAAAACATATTATTTTAACCGGATTAACCGGTGAACGTGGGGCAGTGCTTGACTGTAAACACGATGGTTGAGGGTTTGATTTTCATTTGAGGCCACAACTCTCATGCTTCTGCGCCACCAATAACCACGACATAATGCTAACAAAAATACAAACTCAGAACCTGCTCCCGTCGTAAGGGATTACCATTATTTCCACATGCCTCCGGATTGCATCCAGACGGGGTCGTATAATACAGTAGGTACACCGGTACAGTAACTGTGGGTATCGGACACGCTATCGTGATTGCATTGAAAACGCGCGGTTTACGACGCCATCCATTTTGAACTTTCGCGATTTTACCGGATATCTGTGAAAGGTATATCTTATTTAGAATATATGGGTTGTGCTTGTGATTTTAATTTTTATTTAATTTACTGGCTTTTGCCGGAACCTTTAAGATAAAATGGAGTTTTTTCACATGTGGGTGGGAATACACTTCTAAATCTATCTTAATGCCAAATTTCAAGTGTATGTCCATATTTTCCTTACTTGTCTCAGTATTCAATAACAGAAAAGTGGAAATCGAACTCACAAGGAAATATGAGGTTGAGGTCACGGCACATGGCAGCGGCACAACCGACTGTAAATGCAATCATAGTGGGTTCGATTACAATTCGAGGAAATGAAACATTTAAATTTTTTATTTTGTCGCTCTGGTAACGAAGCAAAGCGCGGTGTTAAGTTACGCCACTCAATACGCTATGCCTCCAGAAGTCGGCGGAAAATGGTCAACGGATGGATGTGTCCGACTGGGAGCAGAGCGTCTTAATATTATGTTCCTAGATTCTTTCTGTCTACCCTGCTATGTGCGGGATACGGCAGCATGAAGATAAAAAAATATATAAATATTACTATAACCAGAAATCGAACCTAGAATAAAAGCATTTAATGAAATATATTCCACCAGCACCACAATACCTCAATACTTGCTTTACGATTAACCGCAATGCAGTTGTGGATTGGCAGATAAGTGATGACTTGATGGTTGGAATATTTGTCAATGTCACGAGGTGGTTACAGGTTCATATCTATAAATATCTATTTCTATTATAATTAGTATAAAGCAAAAAAGATTTTGTTCATAAGTTATAAGTACATAAAATGGGTTCAATGCCCCGAAAATTGGGGATGGGAAGATTGGAATATCTTAACTATAGGTTCCTTCAACCTACCCTACCATATGCGGGATGCAGCTTTCTCAAGATTAAGCTAAAGAACTGTAACGCAATTAATTTTTTACTACCTTTGATATTTAAGAATTTAAATTAATTAAAACACCATGTCGTCTTATCACTGATTATAATTATTTATTACACAGGGTGAGATCTTTGAGAGAGGTTTAAGTATAAAGGGTGCTTTGTTTGAATAATTAATTAATTAAATTTGCATACAGAAAAATATTTTTTTGGACATAATCATAACGAATTTCCCAAAGAGTATTTAAGTCTAAGTACAGTTATATTATATTCAGTGTAATAGTTAATTTTAAACAACTGAGGTCTTCGAAAGTGCGAGGAAGGGAACGGGAACGGAGAAGTCTTGATGGAAACGAAGAGCCTTAACACTATGTTCCCAGGTTCCCTTTATTTGCGAAATACAGTGTGAAGCTAAAAAATAAATAATAATAAATATTAATATCAGTGCGCCACGACCTCAATTTACATATTAATTTGTTATTTCTAATGCAGAATAAATTTTATTTTTCCATTCACAGACGTTTACAGAGTTGAATGGTGAATACGCCGCTATCGGAATGAGCCTAATAAATATGATTTGATGGGTTGTATTGATTGCTTTCAGTTTGATGATTTCAAACGGCTCTCTATGTGAGGAGTTTATATTCATATTTGTACTATTATATAAACATTATATATTATCAATATATAGAAGCTATTATTTTTTTTTACGTATTAATATCTATCAGTTATCTGGCTACTCATATATGTATGTATATACATATGTATGAAAGTATGTATGTAAAACCTAAAAACAGATTCGTATTTCCTTAGAAATTTCAAGTTATCCTTAGTGCTGCCCTACACTCCCAAACCTACATACGAGTATAAAATTTCATTTTCAATATGTCTCTCAAAAAAAAAGAGTTCTTTATAGTTTATTTGGTGTTAAAGACAGGCATGACCTAACGTAACTATAGTGTTCTAGGAGTATAATTATAAGCAGTAGTAATAGTAGTAGTGGAATATACTACATTCATAGTAGTAGTATAGAAAACAAATCCATTTGAAACTATAAAACCGTATTAAAAACGTCGATCGATTAGACCTCGTTGGGAGCAGGTTTTTTGCTCCGCAATCCGCAAAGCTGGAAGCTTCACTTTATTTAAAACTTTTAAATTCGGATGCAATATGTGCCTCAACTGTTGTGGCTTCTGTTGCCTTTATTCCTTGTCTGTGCGTAGGTCGTAGGTTCAAATTATAAGTATGAGTTCTTTATGTGTTGTTTTCAGCTTAACTCTATATCCTGTATAAGTACAGGGTAAGCAGAGGGGATCTGAAAACTTAGTGTTAAGACACTCCTTTCTAATTGAAACACTTCCTTTCCATACTTTCACAAAATCATTCTTTGGAATAGTACTAGAATATAGAACCATCGCATTTACTACCTGTTGTACGGGTGCTCCACGACCGCCTTATCTGTAGAAAGCTAAGTATTTTTTTTGAATCAGCTGAACACTTCCTGCATTAAACAGTATAGTCACTGTAGTATATACATAACCTAGTGTTTTTATTTGATTAGGCAGATAATCGATAATTATTCAATACCCTAAGTGGGAATCAAACTAAAAATCATCGCTTCCAACGCTACGCCGTTTGGCTACTGTACTGAAAGCAGTATAATATCACATTCAATCGAAATTTAATTACATTGCCATATAAGTATTCAATTTATTAATAAATTTAGTAAAATGGCCGTGTTTTATTGTATATATTGTAGAGTTATTGAATAATAATTGTGAAATAAGCATTAAAAGCGGCTTAGCGGGATTAACGTGAATTACCTCGTGTTATTAATATTGAAAATACTCTATGTATACATTTCATGATCAAGTAGTTAAATGTTTCAGAGTTGTTTGTAATACCTTTTGTTATAAAAAAATATTCATCTCCCTGAGCGGGGATCGAACTCACAATTACCATCTCGCCCTTGTCATACTTGTCACAATTTTAATATAAAATATACTATAGCTCAAAGATATGAAATACTTTACCCATAAATAAAAAGTTAAGGTTAGTAAGCAACACTGTGAAATATTATGTTATAATTTAAATATTTCAAAAATGTTTCCTACAAGTTTTCTTTAAACTTGTAATAAAGTCAAAAGTTTGTTTTAACCCGTCCCAAGTGAGTTGTGGCGCTAGTTTTCAAAATAATACATTCCATATTTTAAGCTTTAGAATAGTTTTAATAATAGATAATCCCATTAAAGGTTTTTTTGTAGAACGGGAGCACAGGCTTGTGACTGTACGTGATGGTTTGTTGGTTCGATTCCCACTCACGAGATTAAAATATATATTATTTTAATTTACTCGCTCTGAAAACAAGGCAAAGCGCGGCGATGAGTTCTGCCATTCAACACCTCTACCTCAAAAAATCGGTGGAAAGTGATGAATGAAAATGTTGTAATTGGGAACAGAGCGTCTAACTTTAGGTTCCTATGTCTTCTCTGTTTCCCCGTAACGATCAGCCAACAAGCGTTGCATTTACTAAAATGCGTAATAAAATATTTAAACAACACTTTTTATGACATGTTATAACAAGTAGTAAATAAACACAATACAACATGAAATTGCACTCGAAACACGTTAATTTTTCGTCGATTCCCGCCCAAACACGTCAATAATTCACGTCCGCTATATCAATATTGCTTCACGCTAACGAGTTACACCCTTTCATGTTGCATCACGAAAAGAACTCAATCACTCTGTTTTTAAAGTGCAATTCACGTTTTGACTGAAACTAATTATTATATTTAAATATTTGCCAATTATGGTGAGTAGGATTCTGTTTGATGACCGTCGCGAGGTTGAGGAAGACAGCATTTGTGTGGGAGATGTGGCGTCTGGACTTTTCGTGCTTTTGAACTTTAAGTTATTGAATGGAAGTCTATATCTATAATAATATTTTATATCGTCAAAATATTTTTTTTTCGATTTCTCGCTTATAATGGTGACTGATTGTCGTACGCGACACTTGTGGGCTCAAATCAGACTCTTTGTTTTATTATATTTCAGGTGGTTGTTAAAATAATTAATTTCCTTGACCGGGAATAAAATCTATAAGAATCACGCTTATAATCAGACCCTGTCCCAATGAGCCACGACTGCCACCATTTCTCACATCAAAAAAAAATTCTTAACATTCCACACTAAAGCCACTCTACACCAGCCGGTAGTTAACCGTCCTCGTATACCAAATTTTATTATCCAGCTATATAAACCAATGATATTCGTAAGTGCCAATCTTATATGTAACTCGTAAAATATGTAAATTACAGCCCATTTGAAACTTTATTAAAAGAGAACTTTTGAGCTATAAAAGCTATATAAAGATATTATAAAGAATTATAAGCTAGTAGAGTTTGATCACTTTTTTACTGTTAGAAAAGATTATAGTCATAAAACAATTTATTTGCTTTGGATGTATAAAGTACAGCGTTGAGCTCCATCTGTAAATATACGATGTCTCTAAATTTCAGCAGAAAGTGGAGAATGGTATGTCTTGACAATAGCTCTCTAATAGTCCAGATACTTGGATTACCTTACTCAGTTAAAACTTGACCTAATACAAGCGTGTTAAAAAAAATAAAAATGTTTTTCAGAATTTGACTCTAAAATCAGTTACCAAATTATTATTCATGAATAAACCGTTAACTACGTCGCAAATATTGTTAAATCTTTGGCAATAACTATTAAAATGAACATTGAAATAACGATTGGAGCTTAAAAGCACTTAGTAAGAACAATAAGAGAAAGCTTTCTTGATTTCGCTTGTTATGTCGTACTTCCCTCATACATAGTATGCTCTTGGAGGAATAAATGTTTTTGCTGAATTTAAAAAATATTCATTGAGGACGTTCGTGGCGTGCAAGCATGCGACTGACAACGCAACAGGTTGTGTGTTCGATTTCCACTCGAGGAAACCCGCCCCCCTAATGAAATGCCTCCAGGATTCGGCGAAAAGTAAGAAATGAAATAGACTTAATGGCGACGGAGTGTCTTAACACTAAATTCCCTATATCTACCCTGCCATATATAGCGAGAAGCTAAAAAAGAAATAATAAATTTATATAAGACCCTGTAATGATTATTTAAGATAATTTACACTTTTCTGGTCTACTTTGAGTCATAGCTCTGTTCAATACACGAATTCTTTAAAATAGGTAAAGAGCGAAGAATAGGCTACAATCTTTTACTTACTTTAATAACGAGTCAGTGCGCAGCGTTGAGCTCCGTCATGTCTTAAAACTACAATAGTAGATAATAATAACTAGAGAAGAAATAAAAAACCTATGTCTTATTTAGTTGGTAAAATCTAAAACATATAAATGTCTAAAACAATACAAGTAATAAGATATTATCTAAATGGACAGACTTACGTTTTCATAGCTGCAATAGCTGTGGTTTGTTCTGTAGTCGACTGACTACGACGGGTTGAGTCCGACGTTGACATCTTGATGGAGTTAGCTTTACTTAGTTGTTTGGGAGATTTGTACTTATTTTTTTGTTTTAGAGATTTAGTCGTAGCTCGTGACTCGATAGAGTATCCTGTTCCCATAGGAATTCAGAGAAATTTTCTCATATACATTGCTCCTTACAGTATCTAGCTACAGCATTAAAATTTCTCTATAAAAATATCGTTCGAGGTTTGAACTCTCTACTATCAAATAACATTATATGACTATACCACGATGGTTTTTCAAGAATACAACTAACTTAACAAAGTAAAATACCTCTACACTCTGACTTCATACTGGTATATGTAGATTTCAAAAGCTAGGAATTTCAACTTTGCTATACAAATGGTCAGCGGTGGGAATCGGACACTAAAATATTTGAGGTCCGTCTGAGACTCAGGAACGGTGCTGTAGTCAAATTGGGTTAGGATTAATTTTATTGTACTGTTCATGGGTTTGTCTTGTTAGTTTCGAATTTGGACAGAATGTTTTTTGAGCTACGCTGTATCCCGTATGAATATTGCAGGGTAGGTATAGAGAGCCTAATGTCATGACACTCCCCGTTATGCTCGAGACATTCCGTATTGATAGACAGAATGCCGTAAATTATCTAGTTACCACAGTGAGTAAACGAAAATACTCCATCCTCAAAAAACCAAGTCCAAAAAGTGGAGAGAGGAGTGCCCGCTACCTTCTCTTATCTATCCTGCTACATGTGGGATACAGCGTGAAGGTGCTTTCTGCCAGTATCACATTCAAACAAATAAAGAAAATATGAAGAGCAACCACGCGATCACAATATAACATATCGAGAATATGAATAGCAAATTCAAAGAAACCAATTCCAATTCGAATGTATCGCATCGCGGTCCCGAAACTTGCGAATATTGAAAATATTTTGCGGATTATCCGCTTTGCAGATGTTCAGGAATACGCTGGGAAGTGTCGAGGAATCTTACAAAGTTGACACATGGGAAGTTTCGTCTTGGTCTAAAAATGAAATGTAAGTATGTATTTGATTTTGAATGAATTATTTTCCTTTCTTCTCTCTCTAGTAATAAAGTTTTAACAATGATCAAAATTAAATATTTAATATTTTCTTTTCCTCGCTCAGAGCAACGAGCCAAAGTGGTCATTGAGCTCTGCCAACTAACGGAGTGTCATAACACTAGATTACCAGGTTCGCTTTGCCAACCCTATTATGTGCAGGATACAGCGTGAAGCTTTCTCTATAGTAATAATATGAAGCGCAGCGGCGCTGAATTGATTTCCACCACGCAGTGTATTGACAATTGATCGGTTTGTAGTAAACAGTGTGTTTTAACACTACGCTTTCTACAACTACTCTGACTCTGCTAAAAAAATATGTAATTTATTTAAATGTACGAGTAAAAAGTGCAAAGTGAAATAAATTCGCTAAGCACGTCAGAGATAAATTATTACATTTTATCATTTTTCAGTGGCATAATCGATTTTATTTTCTACTTGATTAAACACTGGTGCTACAGATTTTAATATTTTATATCATTAAAAACATAGTAATCTATATTTCATATTTTTTATATAAAAAATTACAATACAGAGTGATTTGTACCTAAACCTAATTTTCTTCAAATTTACGCTTTATCCTACGGATTGGTAACAGATTAGACAGAGACTCTAACTCAATATCAACTCACCCGGCTTCAACAGACTATATTATGTAGGTTGGAGAAACTCAACACCCGCAGGGTGAGCAGAGGAAAACCTCTGCTGTAACCCAGTGTAAAACACTCCGTTCTGCACTTACTACATAATAGTCGAGACATTGCACATTAAGTAGCGGAACTTAACACCGCACTCTTCTATCAGAATAGCGAAATGAAATAACTATCAGCAATTTCAAAAACCATCAAATGTACTGACAAAATGAGCATAAACGTTAAATTTAACTAATTCACTAAACCACAGTTAACAAAAGCTACCCAATAGTAAGTAATAGAGCCATGTGCTTCGTAACGAGGGCGACGTGGATAGCGGTAATTGATGGGCGACATATGGCGGATATTATAGATACGTATGATAATGATTTATACTGTAATTAGATTTAAAATGTTGTGCTTATTTCGTATTTTTGTAGATTGTGTAGAGTGAGAATACAGTGTTAAAATACTTCGTTCAAGTCTCCATCATCATCAGCACCATCATCAACATCTCCAACGGCACGCTACCGAAGTCGATCTCCAGCTATTCTATGTTATGTTCTATTTTTTCCATACAAATGAGCATAAACTGTGATGATTTTTTGTAGCATCATGCTGCATCCCGCTACGTGGGGGAGAGGCAAAGGAAACATGGGAACGTAGGGCTAAGACCCACATTATGAAATATCCGTTTCTCCCTTTCCGTCGAATACTGGAAGCATTGCTTGTTGGGTGGCGGACCTCAACGCGGCGCTTTGCTTCCACTACTACAGTGATACTATCAGAGTACTACCAGAGTGCTACTAGAGATGTTACTACACTACAGTCTCTGGTAGTACTACTTCCGAAAGGGAACCGAAACCACAACTGGCCTCAAATTCTACTCATTTGGTCACTTTTTCTATTCGTAATAAAACAATAACCACGATTTGTAAGTTTCACATTACAATTATAATGTATACAATTATAATATATACATTTGTATATATATGTAGGATGTCTGTATGGTAAATAGCCGTGTTTACTTTGCGTAGCGAGCGCCCGTTAAGTGTATTACTGGTTCATATTTATTTACAATTACATTTAATTATTAAAAGCTTTTATTTAACTTGCAATGTATGTATGTGGGTTCGGGTGAAATCTTAGAGCTCAATTTTGAANTAAAATGGAGTGTTTTTACACTAGGTTTTCTCTATTAACTTTGCTTTGCAACTTTTCTTTTCTTCCTAATCTGGTAAAACATGTGCGGCGTCGAACTCCGTCACTCAACACGTAAAACAGAGACCAAAGTGCCTGGACACTAGATATTTCTCTACTTAAACTGCTAAGCGGGATAAAGCGTAATACTAAAACACATGATTCGAACCTTTACCTCTCTCTACCTGCAGAGTCGTTAATTCCATAAAATAGTATAATTAGACATAATTTAATTCACATTTGGAATAAATAACGGGACTTGCTGTCTGCGGTCGGGACTGTCGCGCGGAAATTAAACCGTAAATATTAGAAAAATTAATTTAAATGCAAGGCAAGGGTCGAGGACGGGACCTGGGACGCATTTTTAATATATCTCCATACGAGGCTTATGTAGGCGTAATTAGTTTTTAAATGTATCGTTTTATTTTTTGTTCTGTTTTTCTTTATGTGTTACTAATACTATTTCTGTTGTAACGAGAAAGTAGTAAATTTAAAACTGTAGTGCCACAGTGGTAGAGTATATGGTGACGATTGTGGATTCGATTTTCTCTGAGCTTTTTCATTTGGTTCCTCTCCCTACCCCGTTTTATGGTATATAGGATACAACGTGATGTTAAAAATATGTATTAGTTTTAATAATAAAGCTTCTCTATCCACATAATATCCAGGAAGATTGCGTGTAAATGAGTATTCTCTCTAATTCATATTTAAAATACTGTTAATACTTTTCAGTCAAATTTCAAAATATTCCGAATGATGAAACTCAAAGTCATACGAAAGAAACAAAAACAGATCATCCTCTAAAATATAAAAATATTTGTATACCATAATTTATTACATACAAAAGGCGGAAATTAATAAGTTCTTTGAATATATTTTATGGTAAGAGAACGTCTAGCGGTAGATAAAACCTATGGCGATGACGGCGGCTCCTAACAATAATGTTTATTCATAATTTATTGCGGGCGATGACTCATGTTGGGCCATAAAATCAGGAGAATAGAATTTCTTAATATATTTTTTTAATAGTATATTATATTTTCCAATTGTGGTGTAGCTGCAATGAATGTAAATCAATCATATAATCGCAAATTTTAAATTTCACTCAATTTTGCATGTCGCAAATAGAAAGGTTATAAGAAAAGGTAATCTAATGTAATTCTAAAATGCAAATACATAGGTAAAATCTTAGAAAAATAAATAATATATTACAAAATTTCAAAAATAAACCCACCAACACCTTGTTCCACCCCGCTACCTTCCTGCCCGCACAGATATGCCCTCATCCGGCGCCTAACGTCGCGTTGAGTCAACGTAAGGAGTGAAAATGCTGACATTTCACGCCTCGATACACCGCGGGAGGTAATAGAGTGTCATATCGATGGTGTGCGCAGATTTAAGAGTTATGTTTACTTAATGTGACTTTATAAAAGATTTACGTAGAGAAACTGCTCTATTTTCTTTTTTTAATATCCATACAGCAGGGTTAGTAGAGACGTAGTGCTAAAACTCTCCATTTCCACTTTCTGTAAAAATTAGGATATTATATGTGGAGTGACCAAACTCAAGGTAAAATTGGAAGGTTCATTCCCCCAAGTGGGAAACTAACCCGTTAATGTCGATGTCAGACGCTATGTCGTACAACTACAACAAATTCATCTATTTTCATGCAAAGAAAAAAATAGAGTCATATTTTTTTGTGGATCTTTACTATTTAAAAAAAATGATAATTTGAAGTATTTCTTCTTAATTTGATTGCACTAGCCAGCAAAGTCAAGTCAAGTCAAGTCAAGGAGACAATCTAACCTTAGAAAATGCAAAATATACAATTTTTATACATATAACATACATATTTAACACATATATTACTCCTGCTATATATAAAAAATCCATATAAAACACATCAACACAACGCCAAATGTACGAAATGGAAATGTAGAGCCAAGGACTATAATGAACGCAATCAATTCAAAGCAAGCCGAACAAACAATAACGTCACATAAATATTCGTAGTACGCAGTGCGGCGATGCGTTACCGCTAGATATATTTTACCTACGAAACGACGCTTTCATACGGTTTGCACCTTATTTTGATTAGCAAAATTGTTAATTATAGCTTTAAATGTACTAAAGTTTCATTTTGAGGATAGGCAAAGCCATTTTTATTTAAAAAACAGCTTCTTCGTTTTTTACCGCCTAGCATGGTAAATAGAAGGAACCCAGTTTTATAACACTCTTTTCTCCACTTTCTGCTCGATTCCCAAAAGGTTGTGTGGAGTGATGGAAGAATAGAGAATGGAAGGTGGCAGAAGTCAACTCCGCACTTTTTGTTTAGCATTTTTTTTTTGTATTTTTAAGCAGACCTTTGTGATATCTTTGAGACTAATTAGTCGTACAACTTGCAACTAAATTTTAATAAAAAAAAATATTTTTTCATAATACATATTTTCTACAAATTAAAACAAATACAGAAACGCAACAGGCTGTAGGGCTAGCAGCAGGCAGCGATTCATACTCTATCACCATTTTAAAATTCTCAACAGAACAGTCCACAATAGTTGCGGTGCACGGCTCGTTGGCATGCGAGTGCGGATCGAGTATTCCTGAATTCAATCTTGTAAGCTCAGCTCGAATAGTTTGCAAATAAATCTACGTTTAAAGCAATATATTTTAAAACGTTTGTTCTTTAGTACTTTAGTGGGAACATGGTAGAAGTAGAGTTTCGTTTAATATTTATACGTAGAGAAAGTATTTGTTTATGTTGTTTAAGCAGCTTCATGTTTTTTTCCTTTATAATAAAGAATGCAAAGGGAATGTAGTGTTGGTATACTTCTTTCCCAATTTCCTTCCAATTTTAGGACTGCGTGTTGAGTGGTGGAGCACATCGCCGCGATTTGTCTTTTAGCGGAGCGAGAGTGGAAATAATAATCATTCATTCTGATCGTACAGGAATTTAAGTTTTTTATCGCAAACATTCTAAATAAAAGTATGATACATGCTTGATTGATAACGATATTTGTGTGCTCAAAGTTTATTTGAAAAAAATATATTATTTACAAAGTAAACTTTTGATGCTACGGCGTAGCAGAAGCTACATCCGATATCACTAACTACGTAGCAGCTTGATAAAAACAGATAACCAACTTTTTTGATATTGAATATTTTTTATTTTATTAAATAATTACTTTGACTGAGCCAAAAGAGCACTTACACACTTATAAATATGTATTCTGGGTACATACAAATTGCTCCTACTTTCTGCCAAATTCTGGAGGTATTGACTGTTGAGTTGTGGAGCTCAACGCCGCGTTTTTCCTCGTAACCAGAGTGAGGAAATAAAATTTTTAAATATTAATTTCAAATTAAAATACCTAATCTAAATACAATCATACTCTCCAGTAGGAATCAAATCAGACGCCCTTCCGTTGCCACGATGGTCACAACAATTAAATAAATTATTATATAAACTTAAAACAATTATTATCTTAGTCTCTTATATTAGTTTTCTATATTTCTACTTTCTCAGCAAACCGACAAAGTTCTTAAGAGCTAAAGATAAATCCCCGATAGTTTATTTGTCACGTCCAAGAAGCGACCAAGTTCTAAATGTTTTTCCCGCACTTTATTATTTCCACTTTTGTCCGAACTTGTTACGCTCAATTTATAAATTTTTCTCTATTATTGAAAGATGAATTTTGTTATAAGATTTTATTTAACTCAAAAGTGCAATAACTTGTTTTTAAAAGTTTTATTATGTTTGATTTGACAATGATTCCTAAATACTATTTAGAAACGTAGAGTTGTTAAAGTTTGTTTTTCTTAGTAGTGTTTCCCGTATTTAGTAGTGAAGTCTATGTAAGGCGGTCGTGGTACAGCGGCACAAGGGTGTGACTGTAACATGACGGTTATGGGTTCCATCCCCACTCGGGTTAATAAAATATTTATTTACATTTATATTTTCATTTCTTCGCTCTTGTATCGAAGAATTGTGCGTTGAGTTCCGCCACTCAACACGCAATGCCTGTAGAATTCGGCGGAAAGTGTGGGACGGAGTGTCTTAACACTAGGTCCCTCTGCCTGCCCTGCTGTGTGCGGGAAGCTGATAAAAAAAGATAGAAGATGCCTACACGTGAGTTACTCCGTTACTTCTACCTACCTACTACTCCCACTCTCCGCCGTACATTGCGTATTAAGTGGCGTAACTCAATGCCACATTTTTTCCGCTTATTTTAATTTGTAATAATATACATTTTATTTCCTATTTTATTTCCTATTTTACCTGCTATCTCTATAGCTCTACCTCTTCTCTCATAAAATCCAAAATATACATGTTTTCATACTACAACATGACGTTACAGTACATTTGATAGAAGTACTATCAGAAAAAGCGAATACTCGGTCACGCGATCAAACCATTCTCTCTGATATACAGAGTAAGTGAATATTTTCATACATATACATTGTTATTAAGGTTAGTAGGTTCTTCGTAATATTGGGAATGCACGATCTTGTTTTAGCGTCTTTTATTGTATAGGGAAGTTAAATTTAAATATTATGAGTTAATATTTTTAAGATTTTTTTTTAATTCACACTGTATTCCACAAATACCAAGGTAGAGAAAGAGTCTAATGTTAAGACTCTTTCCCTATTTCGCAAGACATTGCGTGTTGAGTGGAGAAAACTCAAAGCTGACGTTGTCTTGTTTCCATAGCGAAGAAATAAATAATTATCATGGCACTTTTTTTTTGACAAAATGTGTGAAGGTTTNTATATTTCTACTTTCTCAGCAAACCGACAAAGTTCTTAAGAGCTAAAGATAAATCCCCGATAGTTTATTTGTCACGTCCAAGAAGCGACCAAGTTCTAAATGTTTTTCCCGCACTTTATTATTTCCACTTTTGTCCGAACTTGTTACGCTCAATTTATAAATTTTTCTCTATTATTGAAAGATGAATTTTGTTATAAGATTTTATTTAACTCAAAAGTGCAATAACTTGTTTTTAAAAGTTTTATTATGTTTGATTTGACAATGATTCCTAAATACTATTTAGAAACGTAGAGTTGTTAAAGTTTGTTTTTCTTAGTAGTGTTTCCCGTATTTAGTAGTGAAGTCTATGTAAGGCGGTCGTGGTACAGCGGCACAAGGGTGTGACTGTAACATGACGGTTATGGGTTCCATCCCCACTCGGGTTAATAAAATATTTATTTACATTTATATTTTCATTTCTTCGCTCTTGTATCGAAGAATTGTGCGTTGAGTTCCGCCACTCAACACGCAATGCCTGTAGAATTCGGCGGAAAGTGTGGGACGGAGTGTCTTAACACTAGGTCCCTCTGCCTGCCCTGCTGTGTGCGGGAAGCTGATAAAAAAAGGTAGAAGATGCCTACACGTGAGTTACTCCGTTACTTCTACCTACCTACTACTCCCACTCTCCGCCCGCCTGTAGAGCCGTGGCGTATTAAGTGGCGTAACTCAATGCCACATTTTTTCCGCTTATTTTAATTTGTAATAATATAAATTTTATTTCCTATTTTACCTGCTATCTCTATAGCTCTACCTCTTCTCTCATAAAATCCAAAATATACATGTTTTCATACTACAACATGACGTTACAGTACATTTGATAGAAGTACTATCAGAAAAAGCGAATACTCGGTCACGCGATCAAACCATTCTCTCTGATATACAGAGTAAGTGAATATTTTCATACATATATTGTTATTAAGGTTAGTAGGTTCTTCGTAATATTGGGAATGCACGATCTTGTTTTAGCGTCTTTTATTGTATAGTGAAGTTAAATTTAAAAATTATGAGTTAACATTTTTTAGGTTTTTTTTAATTCACACTGTATTCCACAAATACCAAGGTAGAGAAAGAGTCTAATGTTAAGACTCTTTCCCAATTTCGCAAGACATTGCGTGTTGAGTGGAGAAAATTCAAAAGCTGACGTTATCTTGTTTCCATAGCGAAGAAATAAATCATTGTCGTCGCACTTTTTTTGCACAAAATGTGTGAATGTTTCTCAGTTCATTCTGTTTTCTGCTTCGACATGAATTCGAGTATTGCGTGTTGAATTGCGGAAGTCAACGAATCGAACAGAGAAATGTAAATAATTTAAATACTAACTGCTATAATCGTTCCTCCAAGTGGAAATCGCCCTATGAGTTTGTCATTAGTTATCCCAATTTCACTGCAGGCGTCAGCCCGCCATATTTAATTTCAATCAAACTCTAATTGACATTTCTGAGTCATATTAAACATACTATTGTCGAGATAATGTCAATAGTGATATTAATAGGTGGCCTCATTAAATATCGATGTATTCAAGCCGCCGCCGTACGTCAAACTGACGCCAATCACAGATAAGCTGCGCGTTATATATTATTAAGCAAAACGACGCTAATTACCGATAAATAACTATAATTGTATAATTTTAATATGTTTTAAAGTATTTCCGGTTGTTTCTATGTGGATGAAATATCCTGATCCTAAAGACACGCGGTGGAATAGGGTCGCGATGTTTGTGGGTTCGATCATTCAGATCATTCAAATAATTATATTTGAATTGTATTCATCTCCTCACCTTAAAAATAAATATAAAGGACTTGCTTTTATATTTTGTCACACAACGCGCAATATCTCGAAATTTAGGCTTGACATATGGTACGAAATATATGGAAGTTCACATTTGCCTTCTCTGTTATATGTGGGATATAACGTGAAGTTTAAAAAACTTTTAACCCTAGACTCAAATTTAAGTATAAAAAGTTCTTGGATTTATTTTTCTGATGAAACTATTATTTTTTTGTTTAACCATCCACGTTTATTGTTCATTGTCTCGAAACGTGTAATACGTGGGTTGACTCTCTTTACCACCAAAGCGACTCCGCAACAATAAAAAGCTTACAAAATTTCAACTTTCCAATACAATTTGTAACTGCCGGTGGCATTGAAAAATTAACCTTTCAATACTCAAAGAGGTGAATTTAATTTCATCCATTATATTGCATTTTTGGAATAATCTACGGTTAAAAGCAACATAAAAATGTATTTCTTTTAAATGAAAGCGTAGGTTCCTTACGTTTGTTGTCCACTTTAGAGACATTGTGCGGTGAAATGCAAAATTCAATGTCTCATTTTGTTCCTTGTTTGTTTGTCCTCAAGCAGGAAAGGAAAATGAGATAAATATATTGTTATTGATCTCCTGAAAAAGAATCACACTTACAATCAACCAGTTACATACAATCGATCGAAAACTCAAATTCTGTCAGCTTACTAATAGAAAATTCAGTATTAAAAGAACAAAACAGCAAGGCTAATGTAGTGCAAAACAAAGCACCACGTTCAGTTCTGCCTCTCATCATAGAATGTCTTGAATTCAGACGTAAGATGAAGTCTCTGTCTATCCTGCTAATTAGGAAAGAGCATTTAATCGTATACACTTATACGATATATGACAAAAACAGTAAAATAGTAAAAACATAATTTCAATCCTGTCCAGCTGAGTACGGCCAAGTGTCTCTAAGAGGTCGTTTCACGGCTCATAAACTCGGCTCGTTCATTTCAAATTTACACTATTTTTGTACTATATTTTACGCTCAATATTGTGTTTTTTAAAATAATTTTGATGTAACCATATCATAGGTACGAATGTTTAAAATTTTTATTTTATCAAGCTAAAAAATATGTTAAAATACTGTACGCCGCACACAGCAGGGTAGCTTCAGGGGTCCTCGGAACCTAGAGTCAAGACACTCTATCACAATTAAGACGCTTTCGATGCCCACGTTCAGCCGAATGTTTTCGTCATTCTTGCCTCGTTATCAGACTGAAAGGAAGAGATTTTACATTCGAGTAAGAATCTAATCCACAACCTTCACGTTTAGAGCCGCACACTTCCTCTCCAGTGCCACTACGGTCTTACGGGTTTTTTATAAGAAAGAATTTCACCAATTCAAGTTATTTTAGTTAGTCACAATTAAAAATATTGCGTATGGAGGAGATACTCGTACTATATAACTTACAAACTACTGGTTATAGCTTGCAACTTTGTTTCCGTTGAATATAAAACGTAAAAACGTTTTTATGGTATTCTCATAAAAGTATTCTCTTGTTGCTTCCCCATACTTCCCAACCTACTTCAATGTGTCAAGTTTCACTTTTTTAAGTGCGTAGTAATTTTGTTTGTGCGTTGTCTAACAATCATTCAGTAATGGAAAAAAAATATTTAGACATCTAAATGTTACACATATTTACAGGAACAGTTAGGTTCCCAAGTTCCCTCTGCCTACCCTTCTATGTGCGATATCCTGCATAAAGCTAAAAACATAATTTACAATATAAAAAGAAAATGCAAAATCCAAATAGCATAACGTTTCAACTAAAACATCTCTACACTTGTCTCTCTAAATAGAACCTGTTTCCACTTACATACATTAGTATGCAGTGCGCGTCACTGAGAATTGTATTTTAACATGTATTACAATATAAACTAGTTACGTGACTTTCTAGTTATACTTCCTTCTGCTTTAAAGCTTATAATTAGGGAAAGATCGATGTCATCGTCGTCGGCTGGTGTGCAATATGAACAGTTTAGTTTGATTTTTTTGCTGTAACTCGCTTAAAGGAATTTCTTCTCTTACAGGTTCCATGGAAGTATAAGATTCGATTCCCGCCCGAAAAAAATAAATATTAAATAATTTATCTTACCGCTTGTTCTTAAGTTTCCTTTATCTACCTAGCTGTGTGCGGGATACAGCGTTAAGCCAAAAAAATATTCATAGACTTATATCAAAAGCAAGTTTTTAAGCAACTGTAACATTGGCACATACTATTTCGCATTTTTTATGTTATATATTATGAATAAAGGTGTATATCAAATTATTATATCATATTTATGACTTAAAATCCACGCAAAGTTAAAGTAAATTACTTGTATGTTAAGCCATACAAACATATTATAAGGCATCAGATGCGCGTAATCATTACGGACCCCTAAGTCATCTCTATCCGTACATTACACGCCGTATGGGAGTGTATGGGAAATTTTAGATTAAATTTTACGACCATCTGGTTCAGTAGATGCTATAGCCCTTTTAATGGAGGGTTTAGGTTTGATATAGTATTGTAAAGTTAGTTAGAGAAAAGTAGAGATAAGTAAATGAAAGTGGAGAATGGAGGGCCTTAGTACTTGGGGAATCAAATATTTTTACTTGTCCTAGATCGAATTAGGTTGAATTAGGTTAACGCGGCGTTGAGTTCCGCTACTAAACACAAAATTGAGTGACTGCCCATTCAATTGAGATACTTTAACACTAGGTTCCGTCTATTTAATAAAACTAAGGTGAACCTAAACTGATGTAGTTAGACATAGTGCGGCGTTAGGTCTCGCCACTTAACACTCAATGTACTTAAAGCTTTAAGAAAGAACGAGAGTCTCAACACTAGTACTACTTCCATATAAAAAAATAAAAAATATTATAATATAAGGCTTAATCAAAAATTTTTGCCATTCCATAAATTGCCCGCGTACAGCTACCACGATTGCTAAACATAATTCTTAGTATGACACGAAATTCATCATCTCGCGAACGTTTCTCATTACTTCTTGTACGTCTCTCAAATCATTATAAGATATTGTAAAAAAAAGTGTTCATTTCAATGAATTTTTGATTTATATGGTTTTGCTGCAGTACTTTTTGGGGTTCTTAATCTGTTTGTTTGTCCGTCTATCAAGATGCCTTTTTAATATAAACTAGTCGTTGCTCGCGGTTTGATCTGTATTTTTCAGCATAATTTTGAATCTGACTAAATATATTAAAACTATATTAAATTATTAGATAATTCTGTCAGTGAAAACGTGACAGGTCGTGGGTTCGATTCCCCCTCTAGAAAATTAAATGAAATATTTAATGTTATCATTTCCGCGCTAAGCTAATAAAGCAATGCGTGGCGTTGAGTTCCACCAGTTTTCCCGCATTGCCTCCAAAATTTGGCGTAGAGTAGGTCGCACTAGGTGTGTGTAATCACAATACAAAATGTAACTTTTACACCGACATACATACATATTTACATAGCTTTAAGTTAAACGTCACAAAAGCTCGGACCAATTAAGCAGCCAATTTGGACTCTTTTTTAAATTGGCCATTGAAATTCTGAAATAATAAAACTTAAAGCGCTTCACTTGGCGAGAGAACACAAATGACTATTATATTTTATTCATGTTTTAATAAACAATGAGGCCCGTCGTGGCGCAGAGGCTCTAGCGTGCGACTATAAACGCGACAAGTTGTGGATTCGATTCCCACTCTAGGGAAAAAATATTTAACATTTTCATTTTCTCTTTCTAATAACGATGTAAAACGCGGTGTTGAATTCTGCCACTCAACACTCAATGTATCCAGAATTCAGCGGAATTTGGTGAACGGAAGTAATATTTGAAACGAAGTGTCTTACCACTAGGTTCACAGAGTCCACAACCCTAGCGTACAAACTCAGCAACGCGTCTCCTTGTATTCCTAAATTCTTATAAAACATAAAACATTGTAGGTTTAGATTTGTTTCCGCCCTCGTACACGAGTATAGCACTAGTGCTGCGTGGAGGGGGTAATTTATGTGAATCGACAATATGTAAATGAGTTTCAGTTGTAAGTTTAGAACTATTTGTGTTTCAGTATCGGGCTTGTTTGATCGATAGGACGGACAGATGGTTGTTCTCGTTTAATTGTACGATTTATAAATAAATTATTCAGGAATATAAGAATTACCATCGTAACCCAGCGTTATAAGCGTGCGACTGTAAGAGCGACGGTTGTGTTCGATTCCCACGGTAATAAAATATTTAATATTTTCTAGCTCTCTTGTATCTGTAAAAACGAAGTGATTAATTTGCTAATACTGAATTGTCATGAGCAACACAGGTCAAATAAATTGGTATAAATTGTTTTGTAGCAACTAAGCTGGAAGTCATGTTTGGTTTTTTTTATTCAATTTAATAAGAACTAGTTTATTTTTCAGTAGTCATAAATTAAAAAAATACAAATATATATAGTATTTTGTTCGACAAAATTGCTATAAATATTTTCATTGAATTGAATGAATTCAGCCAATTTAATAAAATAAATATATTTTTTTCTATAATTTCCAATATGTTAATATTTTCTTTAAAAATCATAATGGTATGATTGTGTAATTCAAGCGGACGAAGCTGCGGGTGGGTCGCTAGCTAATACATAATAATTACGTTTAATTTAATATACATACAATTATACTACACTGTGGGAGAGTTCAGATGTTCCTTTGGTATAATACCTTCCGTCACAATATATAGACATACATACATATATGTCACTTTCTTTACGGAGGCGGATTAGAACCTACTGCCACATGCTTGCTTCTCATCCTTTATTATTTACATACATACATATTAAATGACGAATAATGGACCAATTTTACAAATGAATTTGTATTTATTCAAAATAAAGAACTAAAATCTTTATTTTCATCAAAAATCTTTATTTTCATCATAAAACAAAAGTTTTATGATGAAAATAAAGATTTTTGTTTTTATAATGTATTAAAGAAAATCTTTACTTCTGATTGTTAATGCGATGAACGTCGGTTTGATTCTCGTTTAGGGGAATTACTCTATTGAAGTTATGTTTATTAAGTTTTCTGAGACAATGACATTTCCTTTAGTCTACCGTGCTATGTGTGTACATATATAATCGATGTTGTCTCAAATTATACAAACAATATCATGTTTGTTAGCAATGAATGCCGAATACTTCATGTCGGTGCGCTCAGTGAGTGCGTGTTTGGACCGTACTTGTAATACCATGCGATATAACCTTCATTTTATTGTATCGTTGATTGTTTTGAGTGGCCTCATTTTGTTGTTTTTGAATATATTCTTTAATGGGGAATATTTTACTTTTTATTTTTTTATAGATCGACGAAAAGCGTATTCAGAGTATGTTCTTTTCCTCGTTGTGATTACAAGACAAAACACAGCGTAGAGTTCCGTGATATACTTAAGACGCTGTATCTCGAAAACATAAAATTATAAAAAATGACATAAAACATTCTTCTTCTTATCATTTCAAAGACGCGTTACTATAAATGCATTAAGTTACCCCAAGTCTTAACCACCCCCTGTATTAGAAAACAAACATAAACCAAATGTCAAGAGAGATTTTATATTTGCATACTTATCGAATGCTCCACGATGTGAAACATCTGTGAATTTTGTATATTTTATCATAACTTTTTTACTTCCGCTGTATCCTGCATATAACAAGGAAAGCAGAGGGCAGAGGCACTGCACCACGGGCACCATCCAAATGATTACTAAAACATATCTATCTATAAAATCAAATTTAGGAAATAATTGAAGTAAACAAAAAAATAGTTATTTAAGATGAGTCGTGGCGCAGTAGAATGAGGAGCGGATGTCCTAAGGAGGTTCCCTCTGCCTACCCTACTAATGCGGGATACAGCGTGAAGCTTAAAAAAATCAATAAAATAATAATAGTCAACTCCATTAGCTTTCCATCTGAAATGAACAAAGTGTCGCTTGAATTTTCAGTAATTGATTTACCGATTTACCGAAAAAGCACGTATCTAGTAGATTTAAATGATTCAATAGTGGGATAAATTGTTGAGGGAATTTGTGTCTTTAATTTTTTATGGAAACTGTGAACATTTTACGGGTTCAGTGGCATATAATGTGGTTAGAATACAATATAGGCGTGTTTTCATTCTAATCTTATGATTTTTTAGACTCACGCTGTATCCTAGCATAGAGCAGATTTTCGGGACAGTGTTGAGTGGCGTAACTCAACACCGCGCTTTATTTTGGTACCAAAGCAGGTAAATGTAATTAATTTCCCTGAGTGGGAATCGCACTCACTTTCACACTCACTCACCCAACTTTGAAAAATATTATAAGAAAATGTTCATTTGACGATAGTTTTGCAACATCTCTTATCATACAAAAGAGCTTTGCTTAATTGAAACTTAATTGTTGCATACCAGACGGTGCATAATGAAAAATATTATTGAAGCTACCATCAAAGACAAGCTTTACTACAAATTGAAATGAAATTAACTATGCGTTAAATTTATTATTATATTTATAATATAAGAAAATATTATAGTAGAGCGGCGTCTAACTATAATCGCGAAGGTTATAGGTTCAACCTCCACTTACCTTCAGCTAATTAATTATTTTAATTTATTTTCCTCTGATAGAGACAAAACATGGAGTTGGGTTCCACCATCAACACTCAATGGCTCCAAAATTAAATTCTCTCTTCCTATCCTGCTATCCGGAACATTGCGGGAGCATTGGACGTTAATCAGAATCAAACCCATAACTATTGCATTCACCGTCAAACTCTGTCAGGCCACGATTTCCTTTTACAGAGGAAATGTAAAAATTTGCTCTAATATATCAAACGGAAATAGAACCCAAAACCATTGCTCATACTCCTTGCACTATCATCCATATTCTCCCACTGCCTAATTGAATCTTAATTATTGCATAGCAGACGGTGCATAATGAAAATATTATTGAAGCTACCATCAAAGGCGAGCTTGAGTGCAAATTAAAAAGAAATTGACACTAACTGCCCATGCTTAAGTGAAACTAACGGTAATTATAACTTTGTAGCGGAGAAATTGTTCTATGGGGATATTAATGTCTTTTTGTTTTTTATGGAACTTTTAATTGTGATTTGTGAGGCGATGGTTTTATTTTCTCGGCTGTGGAGGATAAGCCAAATTTAGGCGGAAAGTGGAGAACGGAGTGTTTAATAAATAGGTTCACTGCCCGTTGCATATTCTACAATTTTTTTAAAAAAAATCAGACATTTGTCCATTAAATAAAATCCAAAACCTCAGTTCATCAGAGGCACAGTATTACATCATCATAAAACCAAAAACTCAGAAACAACGTGACAGATCATTAATCAAACTGACTTTATTAAAGCAATATAACGTTAATATATTATTTATATTCATCCATCTTTCGAGTTTGCTATAAATTATAAACATACCAACGTCCGTCTAAAGGATAGGCCTATCCTGCTATAGACGGGATACAGCTTGGAGCTATTGTTACAGGTTTGCTTCTTTTTTTAGCCTCACGCTTCTTCCCGCACATAGCAACCTAATATCACATTTCGCGTCACGTCTAATATATGATCCAACACGTGTATATTTTAAACATATCACATTTATGCTGGATGTGGCGCAGGGGTACGAACGTGCAACTATTAACACAACAGGCTGTGGGTTCGATTCCCACTTAAGTAAATTAAATGTGTTCATTTCCTCGGCCTGGTCACAGAAGTGTCTTAATAGGCTTAACACTAGGTTTCCAGGCTCTCTGGATGCCTTGCTATGTGGGGATTACAGTGAAAACTTGAAAAAAATCTACTAGAACCGTCGCGTTTATAGACTCTAATCCTCTGTGCATAAAGCTCCTATAAAATAAAAATGTCTAAATATGAATCCACGACCCACTACACCCAAAACC
Source organism: Heliconius cydno galanthus (assembly GCA_036379175.1). Lineage (NCBI taxonomy): Eukaryota > Metazoa > Arthropoda > Insecta > Lepidoptera > Nymphalidae > Heliconius > Heliconius cydno. The sequence goes on along the minus strand of JAKRZM010000006.1, from coordinate 414,887 downwards.
AGCACAACTACACCGCGAGCACATCTTAAAACTTTAAACTATCAAAATTTCCATTCAAAGGAACAATTTCACAAATACCCAAGTTCATTCGGATAGGTAAAGTTGGAGCAGTAAAATGCTGAATTAGATTATAAGGTATTCCGATCAGATAGCTGCTACTTCCGGCTGTCGTGACTGGTGTGGAGATTTTGCGGCTGAATTGTTTGTATTGTTATTACAGAAAAAATATGTTTTACATTTTTTTTCTTTTAAAAAATAAAATCATTTTCACGCTGTAGTAGGCAGTGGGAACCTAGTGTTAAAACACTGCTTCTCACTCTTTTAATGTTAGTTTCGTCTTTGTCGTAATAATTAACACAACTACATATATAACCAAGATTAAACGATATATTAGGTAAGTCAGATTATTATTAATAGTCAATACGTCACCAAAGTGCATGACGATACCTTAAAATCTTAGGCATTTTTTTCTTTGTATAAATTGAACGTTGAGTTGGTCTACTAATTTAAGCACTCATGTATAGAGTTGTAAATACCTCGCGCTTTATGAAATCGACCAAGAAATGGAAAGATCGATACATCCACGCAATCTCGAGATAAATACTCTTGAAAAACGGACAACACAGTGACCCTATTCCATTTTTACTGATACGGAATCCTACAAAAAAAAAAAACTGATAGAATATTTATCGAATGCGTCATAATTCGGACATCAGATGCACGTCATACAAAATTCACTGAAAATTGCATGAGTAACGCGAAAAGGGCGCCATAATAAAATGCACCCTTCTCTCGCACGAGTTATTTTAACAAGTGGACTAAATATTTACATTATCTTCTTAGCATAAGTAGATAAAGAAAATATATTTTGTTTGTTGTTGTTTTGATCTTGTGTCAAACAAAATTATAGAGTTTCCTTTGAAACGGCTGAAAATGAAAAGTATTAACGGCTGCACCACCTTTGGACTTAAATACTTTTTCAGCTTCACGCGGTATCCTGCAATTGGTATATTAGTATATTGGTAAATGTTGAGTGGTGGAACTGAAATCTTTGACTTGTCGTTACAAAACTAATATATTAAAGTAATTCTTATACCCAATTGGGAATCGATAGACAAACGTCGCGTTTAAATTGAGTCGCTGTGTCGCTCAATTAGAGGATTTAAAAACTAATATTTAATAAACATACACAAATTTCTATATTAACTCAAAGATTGAATCGAATTCGTATTTGTTACTTACTATACGTTACTATCTAAATCGTTTAAGGAAGTTGATCTTTTTTTTTTAATTTCTTTTTAGAGCTTTCCCCAGTATATTAGGGTAGGTACATGAAACCTAATATTAAGATATACATTTTTTGCCGAAATTTTGAGATATTGTATTTTGGATGGTGGAACTCAATGTCCCAGAAAACAATTAAATATTAAGTCTCCAGGGTGAGAATCGAACCCGATTTTATAGAATTTTATTAGGCTTACTATTTCTTTCGTTTAATCTATTTGTTAAAATAAATAAAAAAGCAAATTAAAAACCTAAAATGTAGCAATTTTTGTGTATTTAACTTAACAAGCAACATAAATACGATGTAATTTATATTGTAACCATATATTTTTTTAAAGTAATATAAAGGATTTTAGTAAATACACTATTTTCTAAATTATACTCTATTACACAAACCATAAAGTTTTTATTTATACGAAATCAAATACTGATAGTATTGGTAAATTTGACATGCAGTAACCCCTCAGACGCGCTCAAAATGTTTGTACGGGACGTAGCTGTGGTCGATTCTAAAGCTGGCTCTACATGTTTATTTGGTACTAAAAATAACTAAACCTTTGCTATGTATGATAACGTAGTGATTTATTACTATGCACTTTTTTAATATTTTTCTTTATATATTTGTGTATATACTCAATACATATAATATACCTATATATAAATATATTGGGTGTATACTGCAAAGTTCAAAAAGTTAATTACCTACGTTTTACTACTTTATCTTTTTATTATTACAAAAAATCTAAGAAAAATAAAATATTATGAACGTTAAACATCCACTGATCCTCTTGTCCCCTTACTTCCCTTTTAAACTAGTACATGTTCAAAGACAAAATAACTTTATCGGCATTTACTTAAGCAAATCGTTACATACACAAGGAGTCATAGCTCGCGGCCAATTCTAAGCATTTTTCATTGAGAGGGTCAAATGTATTGAGTTGTTTGATATGGAAATAGCATTATACTTTATTTGTTGTTATTGTGTCTATGAGGATTTTAAGGGACAGTTGTGTTTATTGAATAATTTTAACAATTTTTATATCTATATTTTGTAACGTGAACCACTTTTTTTTGTTGTTTTCTTTAGTTTCACGGTCATAATTTATGGTTGCCTTGGTAGAACCGTGATGTCTTGAAAAATGGGGGCCAGGTATACGGTATACGTGGGACAGAACATGAAGTTATTTATTTAATAAGAATATAAGTTAAAATAAGTTTCCATACAAAAAAATATATAAAAATCAATTTGACAGATACAACCTGTCAAATGGGATTGCACGTAATTTTACTTTGAAAGACGCAAATGAGCACTCGTCAAACGATAAAAATTGTACGCAAAAGTTCTGAAGAGGTTGAGTAATTTCGACTCAAGTTGGAATTTAATCGACTTATTTCTTAATGTAATAAATATTTGTATTTTATAAACTACTCTTTAGTTTTATAATATTAGTATACATAGCTTCAATATACTATATAACTATAGACTATATAAAAAAAATTAAGTTTCTATTTTTTTATATAGTCTATTTATCGAGAAAAGCTAACTTAATAATTTCGATATAGGTAACATTTAGATTGTTGAGACAAACATACCTCGGCGTTATATCTTGTGCTACACACAAAAAATAGATATAATTAAATACACAAAAAATAGATATAATTAAATACACAAAGAATAGATATAATCTCCATAAGACCACACCGGCGAAGCCGCAAGCAAAAACCTCGTCTTTTCATAGCAGACTGTTTAGACTATAAATACTTTATAATCGTCACTAAGGAGCATTGTATTTATAACATAGTGAAAACAAGAGTACCTACAGAGAAATGTATAACTTCTTCTAATAATTCTAATAGGAATTAAAAACAATATAGCAAAAATCAGCAAAAGGAAGTTCGGGCAAAATGGTATAGCTATACCTATATAATATATATCAAATAAATTTTCTTGCCAACAATTTCAATATTCGGATTTACATGTTTAATTCTGAAAGGGATTGCAAATAAGCGGGTTCCGTGGCCCGTCACCGCTTATCCGCTACTTGGTAAACTTTTTTAATATAACTGAGCCGAAAATAAAAAATCAATCAAACTTCCTTCTGCTCTCGAACGTATTAATACCGAGTGTGAATGTTTGTTTTGGAACATTGGGATTTTTCTTTATAGGTATTTCTTAATTTCACACTGTATCTCAGAAATGGCAGGGTAGCCAGAGGGAACCTAGGAAAATTAGTTCTGAGACACTCCGTTCTCCACTTTTCGTCGAATACTTGAGGCATTGTGTAGTGAGTGACGGAGCTCATGCGCTTTGACTCGTGCAGTGCCGCGAGGGGAAACTGAACCCACGAACGTGAACGTTTACAACACAACAGCTTCTACAGTACAGCTTTGATAATAGGTGATATTCACTAATTTACGTTACTTATTCTTTAAAAAATACATAAAAATAACTGCAATATGCACTAAAATATGTACAATCATTAAAATGTACGATACAAGTTATATCAATATTTCCTGCTCGACGAGAGAGGGACTTTCTACATTAAGCGAATTATTCCAACCTAATTACCCTGTATCAGTCTTCATTTACAAATGTTAATAACGAGCCGTTTCATTTAACTCTATTGTGACGCTGTTAAAACGTGGGACGTGAGAAACGATGGTCCTGAGTTATAATTCTACTAGACCGCCTTGTGGTGGGACTCAACGCCGCGCTTTATCTTATATTAAGAAGGATATTAAAATATTACCAATAAATTGATTACTATTATGATTTTGATTATAAACACGGTAGATGAGCAAAAATAAATAGATGCAAATAAAAATAAACAATATTAATAATAACCTACACTTTCAATGCAAAATAAATGAATGCAAATTTTGCATTTTTAGTAATAAAATTGTTCAACAGTAAGCTAAATACGTGCTTTTATGAGCGATATTGGTTGAAAAATTCAGTTTCATTTTTATATGAAAATTATTTTAATACCTATCTGTATAGTTTATGATGGAGTGCGAATTGTAATGGACGCAAATGTGTTTTGTTGTTTTTAATGTACTTTTTATTCTGATTTAATTTTTATTTATAACTACCTATATGTGACTAAGGCACAGTTTTTTATTTTCATATTCTGTTTTCATGAGCTGTCTGACAAATATACTTAAAATTTATACATTTAATAGATCGTTCTGGCGCTACGGCGCAACGTTTGAATGTAAAAAAGGCAGTTATGCGTTCGATTCTTACTTGGGGAAATTTCCTCGCTCTGGTTACTAGATAAAGCGTGGCGATGGTTCTCAAACATTGGGCGGTGCGTGTGGAACGGAGTGTCCTAACACTGACACTAGATTACCTCAACCTACCCTGTCATACACGGCTTGTGGGATAAAGCTAAAAAATCCATACATACTTCGCTATTGACTAAGCAAATAATAAAAAACCAATTCCTAGCAGCACCGTACATGCCCCTACATACATAGAGTTGTTCGTCAAAGTACCAGCCAGCTATTGATTCCACAGCTTAGGCTCAACGTTTTTCCTTTCATACACCACAGTTAGTTAGCGAAGCGTGATACAAGCTTTACAACCCTTCATTATACCCTTCCATTGTGAAACGTTTCACTAAAATAAAAGTTAATTTTGCCTTTCAGACTTACATAGTGTGGGAGCAGACGAGTCCGTTTTCTATAGAGTCCAAGGAGATATATTTAATAATTTACTCTACTTAGAACAATACTAAGTATACATAACATAATAAAACAACATTAGAAACATAACTCACAATGGAAAAGGTATTTGTGATATAATATCATAATAATGATACAAATTAAATTAGGAAAATGCAACAACGGACCATTGTGCCGCAGTGTTTGACTGTTAACGCGTCGGTTGTGGATTCTATTTACTTACTTACTATTCAGGGAAATATATTAGGCATCTTTTAATTTCTACGTTCTAGTAACAAGAAAAATCGAGGCGTTCTGTTTCGCCAGACAACACACAACGTTGGGACACGGAAGTGTCTTAATGGGAACGGAGTGTCCTAACGCTAGAGTCCGTCTACCTATCCTGTTATGAGCGGGATACAGTGTGAAACTTAAAAAAATCATATAACCGCAAACTAAAGTTTAATAAAAATAAACATACCTATATATAATACCATTTCCCTCGTTCAAATGCAAACAATACCTAAGGCATTCGCCCTGTACCCCACCGGCCAATTACTTGGTACAAATATTTACTAATTATTCAATTGTGCTACCCCTCGTGCAATAAATAAATAAATATTTTCATCTGTCTATCTATATGTATCTATATGACTAACTGAACGAATAGTATAACCTTTGCTTTGTGTGTTAGGTGGCGAAACCCAACGCCGCACTGAGTTTACCAGAAAATAAAATTAAAAATTAATCAACATAGCCCAGTGTTGAGGGCGTTATGGCTCAGGAGCGCAAGTATGCGACTGTGAACGCAGTGGTTGTGGGTTCGATTCATACTCGAGGGAGCGAAATATTTATCATATATATTTTCATTTTTCGCTTTGGTAACGGGACGCGATACACAGCTCATCATATATTTTCTCGAAAATAGAGCGAAAGTTAATAAAAGACAGGGTAACGAAGTATCTTTATACATTTTCTGCCTACCCTGATATTTGCGGAATACACAGTGAAGCTAAATAAATGTATCTATCCAATCCAAGATTAATCTAAATCGAGTAAAAAGCAAGTAATCTTTTAACTTAAACTAAAAAAAATATTATACACGAGGAGGCCAGAACTCTAATACATAAGTAATATGGTAAGCCCCTGTAAGTAGTAAAATCGAGATCCAATCATAATATTTTTCCAAACTTATCTCATTCGAGAAACCTGAGCTGAATTAAAAATCTCCAAAAAAAACCTGCAGAAAATCACCTGTTACAGCTGTTCTAATTTATTGTTCAACTTTGACACTTTTAAACTTGGCAAATTGCTATTTTTGTATACTTTTTGAAAGTACCATTTTAAGAAAGAAAGAATCATATAGAATAAACAGATTTCTTTTCTTACTTTCTTTTAAAATGCAGCGTTAAGTTCCACCAGGGAAATAATATAATGAGGGACGGAGTTAACATTAGGTTCTCGAGGTACCGTCTTCCAACTGTGCTATGAGCGGGGTACAGCGTGAAGTTAAAAAAAAATGTTTCGAAACTGAATAAAATGTTTTGGTAAGGTTTACAGGGAACGGAGTATCTTGACACTACATTCTCTCTACCTAATCTACTATGCGAAAAAGAGTAAGGACGTTCATCGAAACTAACGTATTTGTGGCACAACTCTGACCTTAAAAATTATTATTGCAGGTTTATTTCTCCATTCGAACAACTTTTAACATAAACATAAAAATGTGTTTTTTTTAGTTTCATTAATTTGTATTTGAGAAGAAGTGAACTACACCAGAAGTATATTCTATACAAAGGTAGAAAAAACAGGACTAACGAAGCCCACCCTCCCTCCTTTGCTAACTCGATAGAATACGAGAAGTGCTATGCGTTATCGAGGTGTAGTACCGTTACAAACATACAGTAAAAGCGAAAACAAAACATTACTTACACCATCATGGCGTAGTGTAGCAGCGTGACAGTAAACGCGATTATTATGGATTCGATCCCAGATTGAGGGAATTATTATATCTCAGCTATGACTCTATGTATAATGTAAAGTTAATAAAATCATTCACCATAATTATCTTCAGTTTTTAAAATTCGCCAGAAAGTTAGAAATGGAGTGTCACATCACTAAGCTCTTTTTGCCAACTATCCTACATGCGGGTAAAAGGGTACAGCTTATAAAATTAAATAAATAATCGCGATAAAAATAATATTTTTGCTGTAAACTTAAGAATTGAGTTTATCTATAGTAAAGAGACGCCAGAGGGAAATTTTTCAACATTTAAGTGCATCACATTATTCAATTTTAAAACGCTTTATATCATCCTAAAGTTGCATCTAAGCAAACCTTCTTTTTCTTTCAAAGAATAAAATAATATTAGAAATGAATTTAAGTTTAGCTTCGCTTCAAGTTTTAATATTGAAAAATTGTATTATTTACGGAGTGCCGTAGTGACTCATTTCTACATTTCCGTTTCATTATTACATTACAAAATCGAATGTAGATGTGTCTGTAGCGGCGTTATGTTCCGCAGTTCCTCCTGTATATGGGTAGAATGGGTAAAGTCGGAAGCAACTTATCAGAGTGTCTAAAATAAAAGAAACTTCGTATTACATTCAGAAGAATATATTTAAAGAAAAATGAGGAGGAAAAATTGTGTAAAACACTACATTTCCTATTTTTCGTCTAAATTTATGAGGCATTGATGTTTAGTGGCGGAACTCAACACGGCGTTTTACCTTGTTTGTTAAAAACCAAGAAAATTTAAAAAAAACATTTCCTCGAGTGGAATACGAACCCACTTGTGCTTCTACGCCACGACAGTGTATCTACCGTATTTTTAAGTAAAATTCCAACTTGAAACTATAGCATTCCAAACATTCTTCAATAAAGATATATAAGGTAACAATATAAACTAAAACAATCACTATTTCTAAACCTCACACAAATAAATAACAAATAGTTTTCCGTGCCATATCTCCGATCGCCTCTTTGCGTATCTAAACGTTGTTGACTCAGGCCGGTAGCATTTAACTTTTGTATTCTTTCAATACATTATCAAAGCTGACGTGACGCTGACGTGGAGTACAAAGCTTTATGCAATTTGGTTCAGCTTTATTGAGGAGGTAATGTATTTTTGTTTAGCTTCACGCTGTATCTGGCTTTTGAGTCCTCATGACACCACGACACAGCATCTGTCTGTAAACGGTTGTAGATACGATTTTCACTCTAGAAAATGTGTTATCACTATTGACGTTAAATATCAAAGCATTCTTTATAGCTCACGCTATATCCCACAAAGAACAGGAAAGAGAGAGGGAACCCGGGAACCTAGTGTTAAGACACACCGTCTCCATTAACAAACACCGTTACCCATTTTCCACCAAATTCTCGAGGCATTGCGTGTTGAGTGGAGAAATTCAACGGCGCGTTTCGCCTTGTTACCAGAGAAAATAAACAACAATCGTCGCGCTCACAGTCGTACTCTACTATCTAGAAATACTCTAATTCAATAAATATCAAAATAAAACAAGAACAAACAAAAGAAAATTTCAAGCAAGAACAGTTCAGTGGTGGGTAAACATTGCATCTTGGAGTTTACACCCATTGTGGGGCTCGCACGTGGGGAGTTACGCAGCAAATAAAGCAACGCATTATAAATTGATGAAGTTAACTCTGGAGCTACTCAATCAAGTACTGTACCTACTGGTCCTTGTAAGGGTGTGGTGTGCAGGATATGTTTGTATTTCTAGCGTATTGAGGTGGATTTTTTAAATTTAAGGAATTATATTAATTCATTGCTGTATATATGATTTCATTGTAAATGCGACGGTTGTGGGTTCGATTCCCAATTGGGTAATGAGATAATTTTAAGTACAAGCTCTGGTGACAGTGACAAGATCAAACGAGCTATTGATATTCGGCACTCAATAATAGTAATAAATATCAATAAACGCGAACCAAACTTAGACATATAATTTCGATCGATACCCTATCGTAGACATAGACAATCTGGGAACCTAGCGTTAAAGCACTCCCATTAAGACACCTTCGTCCGTTCCAACGGGGAACGGAAATTCTGCCGAATTCTGGACATATGTTATAGACATGAGTGGCGGACCTCAACGCCACACTTTGCCTCGTTACGAAAGTTTAAAAGTGAAAATATAAAATATTCCATTTCACCGAGTGGGAGTCGAACCCATAACCAGTCGCGTCTACAGTAGCATGCTTGTGCCCTCGCTCTTATTACTAAGTAAATAAGTGAACTGAATTGTAAACTGACTGAGCTAACTTTAGTAGTACTCGATCAAGCGTTGTATTAACGCAAGAGTGTGCATCGAAAGCTATTTTAATATTGACCTTAGACATTTTATTTTTTTATATATTTTTTCATTTTTTCTTCTTTGCGCTATAACCGAGAGACAAGATCTGCAGAAGAAAAGAAGCTAATGCAGTTTTTCGAATGAAAGAGGCAGTACTTTTCAAAATATTCATTGGAGACCATTAATTGTTAAGTGGAGATATACATTGCCGAGTAGTCGTTTTAGCTGACCGGACGTCGAATCTACAGACAAGGAGGGGCATAAAGTGTAATTATTAAACCCTGGTAGTGGGTTCGATTCCCACTTGAGGAAATAAAATATTCAATATTCCCATTTTATTCGCTCTGGTGTTGGGGCAAAGCGTGGCATTGAGTTACACTATTCAAATAATAATTCAGATTCCCTCTACTAGGTTCCCTCTGTCTACGCTACTGTGTACGAAATACAGCATGGCGCTAAAAATAATACAGCTACAAACAAAAGCTAGTACTATAATATGTATACATGTAGGTAGGAAAAGGTAAGAAATAACCTACGCCTATGAAATATTCACTCGAAGCGGGCTCAATCAATTTGCTCTTTGAATTACAATGTGTACTGTCGGTCTGTTGCATGGAAATTACTATATTTAGAATGTAAAACCTGTATCCTTGTTTGTGTTGGTTTATAGTGATACTGCTATTGGTGAAATAAGGAAAAAATTAAAAACTTCGAGGAGCATTTAGTGTCGTAACTTAACATCGCGCCTTGTCTACCAGTAAAAATAACAGCTTCATGCTGTATCCTGCACACGTCAGGTTAGACAGAGTGAACCTCGTGTTGAGATACTCCGTTCCCCACTTTTCGCCGAATTCTGGAGTCATTGCGTGTTGAGTGGCGGAACTCAACGCCGCGCTTTGCCTCACCACTCACACCAGAGCGATGGAATGAAAATATGAATTAAAATAAATATTTCCTTTCCTCGAGAGGGGATAGAACCCACAACCAGTCGATTTAACAGCACACTTTGTGACCCTGCGCCACGACTAGCCTCAGGAATTATTAGGATCATTGAAATAATTTTAAATTATAGTCATTTAGAGGTTATCGTGACGCAGGACGAGAAGCGACTCTAAACGCGACGGCTGTGTCTGTCACTTAACACGCAAAGACTTCATATTTTGGTGGAAAGTGGGAAACAGAACTGTCTTAATGGAACTAAGTGTCATCACACAGAGCTCCCTCTGCCTTTGCAATAAAAACTAAATAAAAGATATATAATTTTGATGTAAATACGGCCTTACCACCTCAGGTCATATTTGGCCCTTACCATGGAAAAGGACAAAGAACAACACAAGAAATATAAATATTTTTATCAATAACATTGAAACAATCAGCTATAAAGTTTTGAACATTATCAATAAATACTTTTCATTCTTCTTTAAAACCAAAATGGATATTGAATCTTATACAAAAACTCCCGTTAAGCATACCTGAAGTAGGTCGATCATATATTTAAATTAAAACTTATATAATACTGCTTGGTTATTTTCAATATGATAATTGGAGCAAGAAACCAAAAATCACTGAACACACTGTATTATATATATTAATATACGATACGCGTACATTTATTGTGAAAGTATAATAAAGATTCATTAAAAGAGGCAAAATTAAAATTTTCCATTTATTTTTATTTATATTTAAAGTTTTTAAATATATACGTATACATATATAAAGCAAATTAAAACAAAAATCTAGGCCATTCGTGGCGCAGGAGAAGACATAACAATATAGCAAATTAATATCGTTTGGTTTGGGTTGGGTTCGAGTTACTCGGCCCAAATAACTATTTTGATTTGCTCTGGTAGTTGGACAAACCGTGGTGTTGAGCTTCGCTACTCAACAAGCAATGCTTTGGAAATTAAAAGGTGCTTAGGTTCCTTCAATTTATCCTGCTGGTTCAAATAAAAAAATATATTCTTTTATTGAATAATCTATTTATCGAGGTTGTATGCGGTGAAATGATGCTAAGTTTTTTTTATTACTTTGAGAAAAATCAAATTGCGTAAGTAAAACTTATATCCTATTTATTTTCTGTATAGGCAGGTTAGGCAGAGAGTTAAGTTATAATAGTAAAGTGCAAATTAATGCTATAGACTTATAGACGCTACTTAAGGTGTATGGGCACAGTGGCACGACTGTAAACGCTGTAGGTTGTGGGTTCGATTTCTACTCGAGGAAATTAAATATTTAATATTTTCATATCCGCTATTTGTTTCCGCCACTCAACACTCTATGCCTCCAGAAATCGATTGAGAGTGGAGAACGGAAATGTCTTAACTCAAGGTTCCCAGGTTCCCTATTCTTACCCTATTGAGTACGGGATACAATTTAAAGCTTCAAAAAATATGCCACAAAATATTTCACTATTCTTAAGTCCTTGTTTTTAGTTTGTAGAGACAATAAGAGGTCGTCTCAGTAACAAGTTCTCTTGAAATTTTCATATAAAATATACTTTAGAGTAATTTCTGTAATGGAACGGAAGATGCGTGAATTTTTAAAATTACTTATAAAAATTGCTATTCTTTATACAATGAAATGATAAAATAACAGTTTTTCTTAGTAAATACTTAAACACATATCATAAATGTTTTAAATAAAAAAATGTGTATCTCATCTTTTATATACGCAGTACAAATTCAAAGCATTGAGTGTTGAATAGCAGAAACTAACCCTTGCTCGAATTACTGAAGGAAAGTGAGGAAATCAATCGATTGAAAATGTCTTCATTGCCCATAGTAAGTTTTGAACCAGCGACCATCGTGTTTACAGTCGATGGCCACCAAGAAGATTCACACACGAAAATAGTAAAATAAATATAATTTAATCATAAATTTTAATTTATCAGAAATATATATACATATATACATACATAATTATATATATATAATAAAATAATATGTATATAAAAAATGCAGCAAATATGACTTAGGTATATCAATCTAGGCAGAAATAGCCTATAAACTCAATTTTTGATACATATNTCCTATTGAGTACGGGATACAATTTAAAGCTTCAAAAAATATGCCACAAAATATTACACTATTCTTAAGTCCTTGTTTTTAGTTTGTAGAGACTATAAGACGTCGTCTCAGTAACAAGTTCTCTTGAAATTTTCATATAATATACTTTAGAGTAATTTCTGTAATGGAACGGAAGATGCGTGAATTTTTAAAATTACTTATAAAAATTGCTATTCTTTATATAATGAAATGATAAAAAACATTTTTTCTTAGTAAATACTTAAACATATATCATAAATGTTTTAAATAAAAATTGTGTTTTGCTATAACCTCGCCTTTTTATACACAATACAAATTTGCATTCAACTGTTACTGCTACAGTAGAACAACTGTTAGTTACTGCTTCAGTAGAAGGAAAGTGAGGATATCAATCGATGAAAATGACTTCATTGCCGATAGTAAGTTTCGAACTAGCGACCATCGCGTTTACAGTCGATGGCCACCAAGTGTGAGCCACACACGAAAACAGTAAAATAAATATAATTCAATAATAAATATAATTTATCGAAAATATATATATGTAAGAAATAAAAATGCAGGAAATATGACTTAGTAAGAATACTCGTATATCAGCTTAGGCAGAAATTGCTTATAAACTCAATTTTTACTAACCGTGTTCAAATAAAAACCGAAAATTTCCATTCATTCCTAAAAATCCACACGAACAAAGTGGAAAATGAGTAAAATATTAGTTTTAGAATGACTACCTCATTCCATCCATTAATACGTTAAGCTTTCAGGTAAAGCTATACAAGAGCTAGACTTGATATACAGCGCGCTCATCTTAATCTCACAAGAAGGACTCTCCTCCTCCTCTAAATATACATTTCTTTAGCTCTCGCGAGGAATTTACGATGATGCCTACACTTACGCTTTGACTCCGAACGTGAAATTATCCGAAAAGCTAAAATGTATGGAAATTTTGGGAAGCTTTTAAATGTTTATGAGCACTGAACGTGTTTTTGCATTTCTTATGTTTTTTATGCTGTCGTTACGTGAGCGTTGGTAGTGGGTTCGAATTTCACATATTTAACTAGCATTTACAAAGTAGTAAGATCTATGATTTTCACGATTACTATTATAAATTTTAAATGAAACTATTTAACCGGATTAATCGCGTATATTTAGTGTAATACATTTAATTTCCGCATTTAACATACAATATATTTCAAGTAGTCAAAAAGCACTACGTACCAAAAAACAAATAAAAAAACTAATACATGTACACTCCATTTGCACGTTATTTTCCCAAAAGGTTGACCGAATACCAGGGTCCTCGATCTTGGCATATTTCCGTCACTTTTTTTAGTGTCATCATTCTTTTAGAAATGCCTGCCTACCTCTAAGTCATTAATCTTCTTATTTCAGCATTATTTTTACTAAATTATAATAATATATTATGAATTTATTTTTATAGCATAAAAGGTAGAACATTGTGTTAAAACACTTTTCCTCACGCACCGGTCAATTTTAGAAATATTGTGTACAGAGTGGCGGAGCTCAACCCCGCATTTATAAATAAACAGATATTTTCCACTATTTCTAAACAAAATGTCAGAAAAATAACTATAAACGTAATAAGATAAAGGAAGTATAGTATGAGATTTATATAATCCAAAGTGCATTCGAAGCACGTTAGGCGTCAAGATAAGATGCAAGAGCAACGCTTAGAGAGACAAGAAGCATTCATTCACATTCTTAGTACTGTAAAGCTGGCATGAAATATTTGGACTATATTGTTATGCTATACTAGTATTTCTCGTGATATTGCTTGTGGAAATTTTAAAACAATTTTTGAATAAAATATTTTTATTTCTTCGCATTCATAACTACACAAAGATCCATATTAATTTCCGTTAGTCAATACGCAATCTTGAAAATCATGTGAAAAATAAAAACGGAATGTCTTAACAATAGGTTTCTGCCTTTCTGGCGATATGAGGAATTCAGCGCGAAATCGCTTTCCTGCTTGGACGATACGATTTGATTTTTTACCCAATACATAATCTTTAAAAGTTTTCAAAATTGGAGACAACAGAATGTCTTAGCACTAGGTTCTCATTACTTATCTTGAAAAAAAAATATTTTGTCTAATTAAATATACATACCAACAAATGTCATACATATATATGATGGTATAAAAGACTTACCTCGACGTAGCTCGATCTAATATTCCGAACACCATCAGTCGCCCTCCAGCATCGTGCATTACTTATACCTCCCGTGGGTACCTCCAGACGTACATATAATTAATTCAACCTTCTTCTACTATAAAAATACTATACAATACTATAGAGGCCGTCGTTAATGCGGTGGTTGTGAGTTCGATTGCAGCTCGCCGTGGTAGGCAATGTGCGGTGTTGAGTGCTGCCACGTATATGTATGTTAAACAGCTTGTTTTTAGCTAGTTTTTAGCTACATGCTGCACGCGACAAAAGTAGGGTAGGCAGAGGGAATCTAGGAACTTAGTATCAAGATACTCCATTTCAATTAAAGACACTTTCGTTCCCCACTTTCCACTTAATTCTCGAGCTATTGAATCTCGGAACTCAACGCTACGTTTTGCCCAGTCACTAGAGCAAGGAGATGAAAATTTAAATATTCCATCCCCCTGACTGGGAATCATACTCACAACACTCATCATTCCCTTTAGTGGAGATTGAACCCTCAACCGCAACTTGAACGCTCACAATCATCATCTTACAATCTCCATGTTTTCCCCAATAAACAATTAATTTTTTATAAAAAATAGCAAAAAAAAATATTGTCTTTGTTAAAATCTTTAGGTATTTACCAAAAGGAGTTCTCGTAAATAGCTTTGACTAGAGTAGACAGAAATTTAGAGGACGCCTTTGTAAAGGCAACTAAGTTATAAAGGATTTTTGAAATTTGTCATACAAATATTTGGTTTAAAAATAAACGTGTCCTTAACGTGTATCAAATAAGTAATTACGTATACTAGTGTTTAGTTTACGGATTTGTTCGTATGGCCGTCGTTAGGGGTCGCAGTGGCGCAGGGCTCAAGCACGGTGTTATGTTTCACCACTCAATTCGCATACCAAAGCAATCGAATATCGAATAATATCGATACACATTCGATATTCGATAAAGTGTTTAACGGAGTGTTTAAAAGTGTCTCAGTTCCTTCTGCCTACCTATTTTTTCGAAGGCTATTTTGCTTATTTTCTTGTTTTGGTAGGTAGGTACATAAAAATCATCATAAATCGTTGATATTCTCTGCCGTTACCGCACAATCGAAACTACTGGGCTTAGAAAGTTGTAGTTGGGGTTTTGACCAGTATAACAGCATAGGAAATTCTTTATTAGTTTTTCACTAATAAAGGATTTCCCGCAACTTTTTTATGGTAGAGCTATCAGATCTGGGCAGGGCCTAGGCTATAAATTATTTGAAGACCAGTGCAAAGCTGATGTAGAACCATATTAGTTTCACTTAATTACAATAAATAATTTAATTTTAGAGGCTATTATTAAATTATGGCACAGCGTCTTACTGTAAACTTAAAGGTTGCAGGTTCGATTGCCACAAGGAAATTATTTCGATTTTATAGTTTTGGTAACAACGGAAAGCGCTGCATTGAGTTTCTCCACTTAACACGCAATATCTCGAAAACTGGGTAGAATGTGTGCAACGGAATGTCTTAGCACTATCTTTCCTCTGCCTACTAAAGTGGGAATATATTTTTTATATAAAAATGAAGATCTACAACATCTGATGGAGAACCACAACAGCATATATTATAACCGTTGCCAGCCACAAGCGCCGTACATGCGGTTGACGTTTTAGACGTGCTCGTCCACGAATCTGACTGCGGGTACGTGCAAGTAGCGTCATTTAAACGAATACAAAGTGGATTAAATATTTTGTATTTGCTAGTTCTATCATTAAACTAGATTTAGGGAAATGTTAGTTCCTTCTCGTTTTTTTCCGCATAGAAACCCTTACTCGTGTATGGGAGAAAAAAGTGTTTAGGCACTGCGTTCGTCACTTGGGACGAATTTTCGAGATATTATGTTAAATAGTGGAACTCAGAGCAGCTACTAACAATTATGTTCTGTCTACCTACTCTACATTTCTTTACTTCACGCAGCACACTGAATCCTTCATATACATGTACTCAAAGGGAACCTTGTTTACACTAGGTTCCCTTTGACTGAATTTACATTTACTATCGCCCAATTTTCAAAACATTCCGTATTGAATGGAAGTTCGCTTTATTTGGTCAATAGAGCGAAAGAAAAAAATCATTTGGAAATCACATTCACTACTATTGCATTAACACCAACGATACTTCTTTAACATTATTTAACAGAATTTCGTTTACATTTAATGTAGTGAAAACTTTTATACACATCATAGATAAACTAAGTTTGTAGAGCAATATTTTGCTATTATTAGCTACCTAGTTCATGTAAGGCGGTGGTTTACTGCGGTTATTATTCTTAACTTGCTTGACTCTACACTGATACGAGTTATGGGAGGAGTGCCAAACTTATATATTTTACTAGCTTTAACTTGTAACGAATATTATACTTTATTACTTGGAAAATATGATTATAAGGATTTGCGTTTGAATTTTGATTAAATATTAACTGAAAATGATAGTTTCTAAGTTACATTTTCGGTTAACTTGGACATTGAATTTTAGAAAATTTAAATAATAGCTAGAAATAATATTTCGTATGTTATTGATCGATGTCTAATATTTTTTTAGGTTTACATTTTTTCCCGCTATATGCAGAAGGAGGAGGAGGGAGGTCTATCCTACTATATGCAGAAAAAGCGGCTTCGGAACCAAACGCCGCGCTTGCTTTACCAGATCATACATGAATGTATTCTTAATATGTTATTACGTATTATTTTCACGAATATAAATCGAATCCACAGCCATAACCTTCAGGCGAAAACTTTAACAAATCGGTATCAGATTTTTAATAAAAATCACGGTCTTAGTTTGCAAAATGCAATTTTATTTAAATGCGTAGGTATATACAGGGACTTCCCCTATGCTTTTAGTTCATGCAAATTTTATGATAGGCGAGAAGACGCTTGCGTTTTATTACAACGATCGGTTGGAGACATAGGTTAAAATAAATGGGTGTATTTCTTAGATCTAAAGAGAATTTGTATAGAATTGTTATGTATTTTTAGCCAGAAAAATCTGCGTGAAAATCGTGTTACTCGTTTCAAAATATTGCGTGCTGAGTTGTGGAACTGAAAGCCACGCTATCATCTTAAAGAAAATAAAACAAAACTAAATACATACATTACTCCTAGAAAGGATAGAACCTACAACTGTTGCGTTTAGAGATAGTCGATATCCTATTGGGCCAGGGCCGCCTCTAAAAATAAAAAAAATATAATAAAAAAAGGAATATCTTAAAATAGATACTATAATTTGTTCCGAATCCAATTTATAAGCAATTTACTGAGTATCCACAAATCTTTCAGAGACTTAACAAATTTCATTGAAATATTAAATCTACACTAAATCAAAATCAGGCAAACTTGAACTTAATATTTATGATGGAAGGTCCCGTATTATATTCGGATTTTTTCTGCGTTTAAAAGTAAAATGATTTAAATTTAAGATCTTGCAAAAATTATAATATCTGTTTTAAATATAAAAATGGTTAAAACATTTTTTCTTTATATGTTTTCATAAATTTTTGGAAAATTTTGTTTCTGTAGGAGTACCTTAAATACATAGGTTGTGGACTCGACCCCGGCTGAAGTACTCGCTTTTGAACCACATGGTTTAAAATAATATGTAAGCATGTGACTTTTACACTAAGCAACGGATCTTAATGCAGTTTTCATCAATAAATACAATTCAAAGGGTTTTTATAAACATATAGGCATAATAATAAATCCATGCGAGTGAAACCCCGAGAACTAAATGAAAACAGAAGTTACTATAGACCAAATCAACGGAACCCAAAAGAACGGACGGAAAAATCTATTTTCTAAGTAAATTATCTCAAAATTGGAAAAACAAGATAGGCATGAAAATAATTCCTATTGTCGAGGGAATGACATTATTGAGGGGCCACAATCCGGAGGTTTTAGAAACTGGCCTCCTTTTTTTATGTTACGAATGTAATTCTTACACTATGACGAATATAAAGCCATCGTAGCGGCACAGCATCTGCTTTTAATCGTAACGGTTGTGGGTTCAATTCCCACTCGAGGGAACTAATTATTTTATATTTTCATTTACTATATATAAACGTAGAGGTATATATTATTATTCATTCATGTTTTAAGATAAATAATGATGTAATTGTACTAGCAATTGGCCAAAGACTAAGCACGACGTTGCGTTACGTCACTCAACACGCAACGTCTTGAATTCAGGGGAACATAGAAAATAGAGTGTCTAAGCACTAGGCTCTCCTTCCCTCTCTTGCTCTCCGGGAAAAGCGTAAAATTATTTTTTAATTCAAATAAAAGTGAGAAGTATATAACAAAGTAGTTAGAAAATATAAGAAAAATAGCTACCACCGTCCCCTCACGTCGACATTAAACAGATTTCCTCGCCATAAAATCTGTAATTTGAATTCCTTAAGACCGAGGGGTCCCACTATTACTCATATACCACCCTATCTCTGCAGAAGAGACATTTGAAAGTTACGATCTTAAATAATGAAAGTTGTAATAATGTATGACTTTTAATATGATACGTATTAAGAGCGTCTTAGTGTAAACGCGATGATTGTAAGTTCGACTCCCACTCGGGGAGGGGGGGATAAGCAGTGTTGAGTTCCATCGCTCAACACACAATGTATGGAATTTGGCGGAATGCTGGGAACGTATAACCTTAATTAATCTATGTTTTAAACAAATTTAAAAAGGGGAGGATATTTTTATTTTTTATATTTTTGATACGTGACTGCAATAACATTGGACCTAGGACAACGTCCCCGTACTAAAAATTACAATAGTCATCATTAGACGTCCACCAAAAGAACGACAAAAACAAAAAGACACGGGGATATAAAGAAAGAATTTTTAATTCGGTCCCCTTATTTATGGCAAATATACTTAAATAGCGGGGACCCTGGTGCGTTACAAATTGGAGATCAAATGTCATTTACTTTGAACGAAATTAAAATAGATTTAAGCAACACATGACGGGTGTGGGTTCGAGTAATTTTTAAATTTAAAGGCTTAAAATAATTTTGTGTTTACCACCATGCTCTATTCCATACAAGCTGGATAGGCATAGGAAACCTGGAAATCTAGTGTTAATACACTGCGTTCCCATTAAGACACTTTCGTTCTCCATATTGTATCTCTTTATATTGTATTTTTTTATTTGATCAAGTAAATATGTAAAGAATTATGAATGGGTTAATAATGTATTTATTTCATGTATGATTTAGATCTTAAGATAAATAATCTTAATACGGTATATTGTCTAGCCAAGGCCGTCGTGATGCAGTGGTACACTGCCTGACTGGGAAGTCAACGTTTGTGGATTCNACAAAAACAAAGTAAATCGATCCAGTAGATCCAGAGATCTTAGCGTTCAAACAAACAAACAAACAAACAAACAAACTCTTCCGCTTTATTATATTAGTATAGATTTTTTATTTGATCAAGTAAATATCTAAAGAATTATGAATGGGTTAGTACTGTATTTATTTCATGTATCATTTAGATTTTAAGATAAATAATCTTAATACGGTATATTGTCTAGCCAAGGCCGTCGTGATGCAGCGGTACACTGCCAGACTGTGAAGACAACGTTTGTGAATTCGGTTCCTACTCGGGGATATGAATTATTTTTATTTCCTTGCTCTGTAAGCAAGACAAAGCGCGGAGTAGAGCTCCGCTGCTAATATTCGAAGCTTGAGTGAACTAGCCTAACACTGCCATATGCGTTTTACAGCATGAAGCTACAAAAATATTTCAAGTGGGATTCGTGCCCACAATCTACAAATTTTACCACGATGCCAACGTTCAATATTAATTAACGATGTTATTTCAAAATATAAACTTAATTTAACGGGAAATTCATAAAAACATTATGAAATAAAGTTTTAAAAAATCCGAAAACTAAATGTGTCAACATATCCAGAGCTCGAGAACACTTTGAAGCTTTGAAAATTAATATTTCATAAAATAGTAGCTCTAAATGAAAACTTATTTCAGTTTAAAATTGAACTTTAAACCTACCTGTCCAGGTATCGTTATTATATTAAAATTTAATTTCTACTCAATTGTATATTAAACAGAAATAATCTAGTAATAGAATATAACAAAACAATAATTAGTGCAAAAATAGATGTATACTGTTATTTTTACGAATCTTTAAAAAATTACGAGGGATTCGAACCCACGCCACTTACACGCTGTCCAAGCTTGTCGCCTTTACACCATACGTTCTCATCAACCTAAGCTAACGAACGAACAAGTCTAGCCACTAAAATAAAATGAAGCGATGAGACACTCAATTATTTCTGCTTGACTACGCAACGCAAAAGGAGGGTAGTAGTAGTCAATGAATGTTTGTTCCTACGCGACGTTGTATATAGAGACGTCCAATCCTAATAAACTATCCTAACTAAAAAGTAAGCACTGCTTTTTAATTAACAGTTTCTTTTTTAATTTTTTAATATATTTTTTTTATCAGAGTTAAATGCTTTAATTAAACACTGCCAACTAAATATTTCATTCGATACATATTTTCTCCTCCTTAAATCATATCTGTAGACAAGCAAAGTTGCTAACAGCTATAAATCCTCTGTCCAAATGTTTTACAAACCAAATTAAAGTTCGTCAAAGTAATAAATTCATAAGATAATTGTACTAGAAAAGGATGTTCAGAATTAATAATAGGGTAGTAAGTAAAAATTAAAAATATTAACTTAATTTTATTTACCTTCAAATTATTGAAATTATTTCAAATTTAGTTTTTTTTTGTTTATTGATAACTATTGACAAGCAAGCTTCCTGAAAAATGAGGCTATCGTGGCGCAGTGGCACAGCGTTAGCACGACGGTGGTGGGTTTAATTTCCTCTCGGAGAAATAAATTATTTAATTTACTCACTCTGGTAACGAGATAAAACGCGGTGTTAAACGCAATGTCTTGGAAATTGGACGATGCATGGGGAACGAAATGTCTTATTTGGTTCCCGTTGCCTTCTCTACTATATTCAGAATACGGCGTGAAAAAAATAAAAAGTGTAAATTAAAGAAACACATTCTTTATTTCATTCCATTTTTAAGAAATAGTTTCCTTTATAAAAATATCTCAACAATTTTGTTTTTTCTGTTCAAAGGGGTCAACAACGATTAACACACCGTAACCTTTTATCATTAACAAAGGTTTAATATAAAGGAATTTCCACGAGCAAAAGTACTTTGCGGAAGCTTCTAACAGAGGGTAAGAAAGTACTATATTTTTGTATGGTCCTATTTAGAAATGTTAGCGTTTTATTAATTTCTTTGACTAAATGTCACTCGCAAGTTTGTTTGCGTGGACCTAATATGTCCTATTTCCCTCTTAGTGTTCTTCTACACTCCCTTACCTACCTACATGCCAAGTTTCAATTTTCTAAGATCAGTATTTACGCTTCACATTAAGTATAGTTTAAAACAGACTCAAAACCGAAACGCTGGGTTACATGTATGGATGGGAGTTTACGAGCGTGGATGACATGAACTGATATGGTCTCATATGTGTGAATTACATGTATGGATCACATATGTGCATATGAAATATAGGTGTGGATGTGAAATAACATGTGTGGATCACATAATATGTTGAAGTAAGATCACATATATAGATGTGACATTATATGTGTGAATACAAGAACCTATGTGTATTACAGCTTTCTTTACAGCGTCATGGGTCGGTCTGTATCCCGTATCTTTTCAGAAATTGCATGTTGAGTGACGTAAACTCAACAATGCTACTTGTCATCGTTATCAGAATCACTAAATGAAGATATTAAATGATTCATTCCTCCCAGTGGTAATATAAACCACTACTTGAGTTTACATTTACCCGCTGAGCCACTGCATCACTCAAAACNATTTTTTCAAACAAAATAAATAATAAAATTATCGTTTTAAAATAAAACGCCATTTGTAAAGTATAACAAAGGCACGCACACACTTACCTGTCAAAGCGGCAACGTCGTACACTTATGTGTGCGTCACACGAAATACAGGTATGGATAAAAATCGCGAAATGAAAAAAAATTCTACGTTAAAACTGTTGAGGTACCTTGATTAATTTTTTTAGCTCTGGGTTTGAAATATTTCACCCTATATGCAGTTTCAGTAAAAGAAGCGCTGCCTCTTCCACCCTGTATAATATGTAGAAGTGAGATCACATATATGGATGTGAGATTACAGGTGTGAATACGACAACTCATGTGTGTTACAGCTTTCTTCACAGCGTTGCGGGTACGAGATACAGACTATCTCGTATCTTTTTAGAATTTTCCAGAAATTACATGTTGAGTGGCTTAAACCGAACAATGCTACTTGTCATCGTTATCAGAATGACTAAATGAAGATATTAAATGATTCAATCTCCCGAGTGGTAATATAAACCACAACTTGAGTTTACATTTACATCACTCAAAACTAAAAATAATAATAATTAATTTTATTCATAAGTCCTTAACTTAGACTACACCCAACAAATTCGTATCGTCCCTCAATCTCGATCCGACACGAAACGCTCAAACACAAATGCCTATTAAAGCTTACGTTATCACGAAAAAAAACATTTAATACGAACAATTACTCGCACTACGGTGTAATGACGTTGCTTTACACGACCGACTTTATAATGGAATTTCATTTTGAATAAGCTATTAAATGATTTATTGACACTGTCAAGGTACAGTGGGATAGTTTGTACACGCAATGATTGTGAGTTCGATTTTTATTTGAGGAAATGGTTATTTTTTAACATTTATGAGGTGGACTTGTATCTGTGTATGTATTTTTATTTGCTCGTTTAGTTTTACGTTGTATCTCGCAAATAGCAGGATAGATAGAAGGTACCTTATGTTAAAACACTTCCATTCCCGAATTTCTGACGGTTTGCCTAGTTACCAGAGCGAGGACACGAAAATAATGAATATTATCTGTTTTCGAGAGGGAATCGAACCCACAAAATTTCGTGTTTACAGTCACAGTACAAAGCACTGCGTTGAATTCCACTAGATTTGAAACAAGTAAATAAATAGGTTGAATTTAATATTGGTTACTTCTGTTAACTTTATTTAAACGAACAGTTTTAAGCTTTTAAATCGTAAATATAAATGAAAGTTATAAGTTAGTGATCCACTGTACCTACGATTAAAATTACCTGCAGTACTTAGGCTGTGTCATATACAAATTTTAGTTATTTTCTACTGTTTATTTGACTACTGTTGAAAGGTTGAGGCAATAGCTAGTATTCATATAATGTCTTTACCATTAAAATAAATTTGGTTATTACATAAAAAAGTTAACGACATATTAATAACAGCGCCAACATTACGTCACTGTAGTTATAGTAAAAATAAAATGATATATTACGGTACTTTACAAACAAATATAATCTAATTTTAATAGGTGTGCGGCCTATTTCACACAAAAAAGTATATATAATTGTAGGTCATAGTTCCCTAGCGGTTCAGCGTGTAACTGTTAACGCGATGGTTCTAGATACGAGCCCCGAATTCATTAACTCATGTAAGAAAATAAACAGCTGCGAAAATTGCACAAAATGAAAATTGGGGAACGGAGTGTATTAAAAGTAGGTTTCCTCTGCCTACCCTTCTGCGTGCGGGATGAAGCTTTAATAAATTTATATAATTTTATGGAAAACTTAGTGGCAGATGTACTTCATCTGGTACATAATATGATACAAGTGCTACTATATATGCACTCGGAGCTATATATTGTGTGAGAATCTTGTGTGAGTTCATATCTCTTACTAGTAACTTCTGAACAGTTCCAATATTCAGGCCCTGGCTCCATCATCACACCATCTCCTTATTAAGTTATTGTCATCTAAGGCCAAGCCTCTAAAACGGCCAAGTTTCATGAGGATACAATTATTAAAAGTGGTTCTTATTCAGATTTTTAGATTTTAAAAATATATTTTGTTAAAAAGAAAGAAAAAAATATATAATATGTTGATCTCAAAAGATATTTCAAATTATTATCTTTCAAATTTGACATTACGCCTCTTCACTTGTATAATAACACGGTTTTTGTAGGATTTTCATTTGTCAGTAGGAAACAATGGGTTGAACATAATGAAAGGACTCACCTGCAGCTGGTGACAGTTTGGTGACGACGCCCCATCGTGATTTCCACTGTAACAATGAAAAAAGTGTTAAATACTACTATAATACGATATCTTTTTCATCTTTCATTTAAATTTATAGCAAACTTTTATACGAAACACGTTAGCAAGTAAACAAAATGTTATAAGCTAACCAATTCAAAGGCAAATGCGGCGTTGAATTCCGCAAATTGGCTCATATTATTAAAACACCAAACAGAAAACAACTTGAGTTCTTTTCTATTTTAAAAATGCAACCAAGCAGTTCTTATAAGTAAAATGGGTACCAACATTAGAAGTTTAAATGAAACACGTACTAAACTACTTTAAAGTTTAAAGTTGGTTAAGGTACAATCGTATTTATACACCGCCTCTAATTGAGATGTTCCGCTGTTAGTTTCAATGAGATATGGCAAATTGCATCTGTAGAAAGCGTGCAGAGTGATACAGGGGTCAATTCAGTTCGATTGCCACTCGAGGAAACTAAATATTTACTATTTTCTTTTTCTCGCTCTGATGACGGGGCAAAGCGTAGCATTATGTTGCATCACTCAACACGCAATGTTTCTTGAATTCTATGAAAAATGGAGAATGAAGCGTCTTAATACTAGGCTNGTTTGCCTAGTTACCAGAGCGAGGACACGAAAATAATGAATATTATCTGTTTTCGAGAGGGAATCGAACCCACAAAATTTCGTGTTTACAGTCACAGTACAAAGCACTGCGTTGAATTCCACTAGATTTGAAACAAGTAAATAAATAGGTTGAATTTAATATTGGTTACTTCTGTTAACTTTATTTAAACGAACAGTTTTAAGCTTTTAAATCGTAAATATAAATGAAAGTTATAAGTTAGTGATCCACTGTACCTACGATTAAAATTACCTGCAGTACTTAGGCTGTGTCATATACAAATTTTAGTTATTTTCTACTGTTTATTTGACTACTGTTGAAAGGTTGAGGCAATAGCTAGTATTCATATAATGTCTTTACCATTAAAATAAATTTGGTTATTACATAAAAAAGTTAACGACATATTAATAACAGCGCCAACATTACGTCACTGTAGTTATAGTAAAAACAAAATGATATATTACGGTAATTTACAAATAAATATAATCTAATTTTAATAGGTGTGCGGCCTATTTCACACAAAAAAGTATATATAATTCTAGGTCATCGTTCCCTAGCGGCTCAGCGTGTAACTGTTAACGCGATGGTTCTAGATACGATCCCCGGATTAATTAACTCGTGTAAGAAAATATAACACTGCAAAAATTGGGGAACGGAGTGTATTAAAGGTAGGTTTCCTCTGCCTACCCCTCTCCGTGCGGTATGAAGCTATAATAAAATAATATAATTTTATGGAAAACTTAGTGGCAGACTTACTTCACCTGGTGATACAAGTGCTATATATGTACTCCGTGCTATATTTTGTGTGAGAATCTTGTGTGAGTTCATATCTCTTACTAGTAACTTCTGAATAGTTCCAATATTCAGATCCTTGCTCCATCATCACACCAGCTCCTTATTACCATAAGGTATCGTCATCTAAGCGACGCGACGTATAACTGCCAAGTCTCATGAGGATACAACTATTAAAAGTGGTTCTTGTTCACATTCTTAGATTTTAAAAATATATTTTGTTAAAAAAAAAAACAAAAATATATAATATGTTGATCTCAAAAGATATTTCAAATAAATATCTTTCAAATTTGACATTACCCCTCTTCACTTGTATAATAACACGGTTTTTGTAGGATTTTCATTTGTCAGTAGGAAACAATGGGTTGAACATAATGAAAGGACTCACCTGCAGCTGGTGACAGTTTGGTGACGACGCCCCATCGTGATTTCCACTGTAACAATGAAAAAAGTGTTAAATACTACTATAATACGATATCTTTTTTATTTTTCATTTAAATTCATAGCAAACTTTTATATGAAACACGTTAGCAAGTACAAACACCAAACACAAAACAACTTCAGTTCTTTTCTATTTTAAAAATGCACCCAAGCAGTTCTTATAAGTAAAATGGGTACCAACATTAGAAGTTTAAATGAAACACGTACTAAACTACTTTAAACTTTAAAGTTGGTTAAGGTACAATCGTATTTATACACCGCCTCTAATTGAGATGTTCAGTTGTTAGTTTCAATGAGATATGGCAAATTGCATCTGTAGAAAGCGTGCAGAGTGACACAGGGGTCAATTCATTTCGATTCCCGCCTCGCTTTTTTTCATATTTATATATTTTTTTATTAAAACTTTGTATAAATAAAGCGTAATAGAGGTGCACCATTCAGCACGCAACGTCTCAAAAATTGAGAAAGTCCAATGCCTACCACTAAAATCAATTGCGGGATACAGCGTGAAGCTGATTTAATTTTTCTTTTAAAATCCAACATCGCTGTCATGCACAGTGTTCTAGAAGCTTCATTAGCAAGTAACAAGGGGACAATAAACAAAAGCCCCAGATTTTTTAATAATTTTAAGAAACATTAGGGAAAATACGAGATAAATAGCTAAGTGTGGAGATGACATCTGAGGGCTCGCAGCATCACATGAATACCCAAAGAATAAATCATACTGTGACAGTGTTTCGTACTGTGCAGTTTTTCACTTTCATACAATGTAATCCCACTCTGGAATGAATGAATTTCTTTCGCTCGCTCTGGTAAAGAGATTTATCTCTTTACCATTGAGTTCCACCACTCACAGGGGCTAACAATCTACAAATTAGACAAAACCTTGGAAACGGAATGTCTTACCACTTAGTTTCTTCTACCTTACCTGTCATATGCGGGATACAGCATAAAATTAAGGAAAGAACAGGTAAAACTCCACATTTTCATTACATTAAGTTATAACAAGATGGAAAAGTATTATTTTTGATGATAGACATTTTTCTATTGCAACAATCATAAATCTCAGCGAAACAACACAACTTCCCTTATTACTTACTTCGTACTACATATGTCAGGGACGTCGTGAGATTACTTTGTGTTCTAAGGACTATTAGCGGAACTAATGGAATCTCAAACTTTGGCCAAAGTTATTGTTTCTGTATTTGGAATGGAGTTGGAAAAGTGCTTGATATTTTTTTTCTTAAGGTGCGCTTTATATCCCGCATACAGCAGCGTAGGCAGAGGGAATCTAGTGTTATGACACTCCATTCCCTAATTTCTACTGAATTCTTTTCTCATTTGCTTCGATACCAGAGCGAAGAAATTAAAATATTAAATATTTCATTTCCTCGAGTGGGAATCAAACCGACAACCTGTCGTGTCAAAGTCACACGATTGTGCCTCTGCACCTTAAAATTCTTTTTGTTATTTGTATTTTATAAAAGACTTGTCGTCGCCCGCAATTTTGTATAAATTTTAAGACGTAAAGTTGGAACACTGGCCTCAGTTTTCAGTGTAAATTAAAGGCACTGTAGGCTGTGCCTTTAATCTACACTACAGCGCGCAATAGGCTGCGTAACTAAACACTGGGCTGTGTCCTATCAAATGGAGAAGGAAAAATGTATCTTCTCCCCGAGAAAATCGAACTCACAACCTTCACTACAACAATTACAGTCTTATCATCGTATACAAATTAGGAAATATAAAAACGTAAAAACAGAAAAAACAAAATAAGAAACTAACTAGATTGCTGCGCACATTCGATTAATCCGAAACAATCATTAAGGCGCAAAAACAGACTATTACCCGAAGAGATTTATTGAGGAAAACGAATGCGAATTGTTAACTAATTGTTGTATCAAGTTAAATATATCAATATATGTCTATATATTTTTAGGGAAGGAACAGGGAACTTTGTGTTAAGACACTCCGTTCCTCTTTTTCCACTGAATTTTGGAGGCCTTTTGTGTTGAGTGGCGGGACTCATACATGGCGGACTTAATTTTTCTTTTTTTTTAATGGTAACGAACCCATAACCTGTCGCGTTTATTGTTACACTTTGTGCTGTTGGGCTAGCTTACTCTAGGTTCCTTCTGCCAGCCCTGCTATGCGGGAAAAGCGTGAAGCTATATTTTTTTGTTAAAAATACAAGCGTGAAAACTATTTGCATTACAAATAAAATAATATTATTATAGTCAATAAAATGCAGCACGTTGTTTTTATATTATAATATTATTGTGCGGCCCTTTTGAAATATACGAAGTTTATCTTTCCTGTGGCGCCGAAACGTTTTATTTGGATAAGAACTTTATTTTGTCATGCTTTTGTTTTCTGTATGAACATTCATTGGGATTTAAATGTGCTACTATCGAAAATCAATTAGTTATATTTTTTGAATATAGCAATTCCTAGCACATTTGTCATTATTTTAGCTTATAAAAAGAATTAATGAAAAACAAAAATCATCTTTTAACTCGTATTTTCTCACGGAGCAGGGTACACAGGAGAAAAGTAGTGTTAAAACACACTGAGTTGCATTTTCTGCTTAATTGTTAAGAGACTGTACATTTTGTCGCAGAATTCATCGCTACGCCTTGTTCGTGCCAGAGCGAAATAATAAAAATATTTTTTTTCTTTGTACTAATTGAGAATTGAACCCACTACTGGCATATTTACAGTCATACCTAAACTTAGTTAATGTTAGCTACCAATTGAAATTTAAAATATTTATTTTATCTGTAGTATTGTTATATAAAAGTTATATCTTAGTACATATATGTAATAAGCTAATATTCTTTGAACAGAACCATAGATCTTATTTATCTTAAGCTACCTAGAATTGAATAATAAGTAAAGTAATTGCAATCAATCAATGTATTTAAATGCCTATATATCATGTTGTGAAGACCCTCCTGAAGGAGATATTCCGTTAAACAACACAATTAAACCGTCTCACTTTTCTGCGGACCCCCAGAACGGATAATCCCTTACGACCCCTGGCTTCTCTTAGGTTCCTTCACTACTGAACTTGGAAAGATAATTTTATTATATCGCTAGCTATATTTTGTACATTGTCGAGTTTTTTTAACTTCAATCTATTTTCTGCATTAAGAGTAAGCAGAAAAAACCTAGTGATAAGACACTCCAAGCTTTCCCGCTTTCCGACAGAACGAGACCAGACGCAGTCGTGTTGGGTAGCGGAGCTCAACAAGACACTCTGCTTTCCTAGTAATTAAGACAATTCGTACTTTTCAATTGAGATCGAACTCACAACCACCGCACTTACAGTCATATGATGATCTCATAGGCAGAAAATATTTAGTGGTAAGTCACACCGTTGTTCATTCTCATTCAATAGTAGATGTGATGTAACGAGTTGATTTGCAAAAACCATACTTTTATTGCAATTATTATCGATCCCTTATATTTTGACAAAAAAGGAGCAAATGAAAAATAATAATGGTACAAAAGTAAGATAACTATACTAGTAAGTTATACATACAATAAGTTTTCTGATACTTTCAAATTCTCAATAAATATTAAATTTTAAAACACTATAAAAATTATCTCTAACAATAAAGTTACATAGGTTACTGGCAACCAGCCCAATCTTTAAGACCCGAGTATACTGTATAAGAAGATTTAATTGAATATATGGATCCCATAAGAAGATTATGGACCCATTGTTTACTTATGTACAAATATATAAACGGATTGTAGCTAAGAAATTACTTTGAATCGGAAAATATGCTTTGGACTTACAATTGCTTAGTTAGCTAAATTTTCAATCATTTTATTTTAATAATTCGGATATTTTAATTCTTCTTAGTGTTAATTACCTTCTCGGACTCTTGATATGCCGAAATATTCTTTATTATCTTGTTTACTTTTTAAAATAAAGCAAGAAAGAAGCAGATATAGTGAAAAACACTGTGTTATACAATTACCGTCCAATATTCTAGGCATTGCGTATAGAGTGGGAGAAAAATGAAACTAACATTGTGCTGCTGCGTCACTACGGCTTCTTATCTATTCTTTTTATTTATTTTTATAATATCTTTATTACAATTTTAAATCTATTAGTAACTTTAGATTTAACAAACAACATTTGAACTTAGAACCTCAGAGACGAATAACTCCTATAATATAATCACTATGCAGATGCGTAACTCAATTTTACTCTTATTTCTAAGAGCCCGTATAGTAAAAACTATTTTATGTATAAACTTTTCTTAGTTTTTTGTAAGTATATAAAATAGATAAAAGTGTTCGTAAACATCGAGTGCCCCTAGTTGGGGAAAGTTGCCACCTGATCCTTAGTTGGTTGAGATTTACTTCTAGCAGTACTGTATTATGTATATAATATATATACATGTAACAGACAATTATGTATTTGTATAAATGTTTGGACTAAACACAATTTTCGAGTTCGATAGCCATTTGGGGGAATGACTACGTAAAACTTTCGTAGACGAATCTCGGCGTTAATATCCGCGCGTCGCGGTTGAACTCGATGCCTAAAAAATTCAGAAGTAGATGAGGAACAGTGACTCTACACTAGGTTCCTTCTATTTACTTTCTTATCTTCTTTTGAAAAGTAAGGAAAAAAGACGTACATCATATATTTATGTGTCTTAATTTTAAACCTTTAATTTACTCATATTAAAACTTGGATCATATGTCTAATTGGAAACGGAGTGCCCTAACACTAGGTTCCCAGGTTCCCTCTGCCTACATTGCTATGTGCACAGGACATATATGAGATACAGCAAGAAGCTAAAATGAAAAGAAAACTCCACATTTCCAAACAAATGACATCATTAGGACTCTACACGTCCAAACCACGAGCCTCAGAAGTGGCCAAAAGAATTATTTTGTCGAGTACAATTGTTAGCGCGATCCACCCGATAATAGCAATAAACAGGCGTGAGATAGAGTCCTGTAATCCCGACTACGATTTTCAAAGTATATACACATATACTCGGTAGCGATACCTACGTAAAGATTTTTATTGAGCTGGAATTTTTTCTTTTGGTTTTATGTTTATACTTTTTTGTAGCTTCACTTTGTATTCCATATGGGATATGGTAGGCAGAGGGAATCTAGATATAAAACACCTCATTTCGCTCTTTTCGTAAATTTGGGACATTGCGTGTCGAGTGGCGGTACTCAACGCCGCAACATTATTTTTTTCTGTTAAAACAATAATCCGAGGATTGTGGTTTTTTACAGAAAAAAATAGGTAGAGTTCCATAATCCCGACGAACCGGTTTAATTATATTATGTACATATTTATGAAGATATAGTACGCAGAGATGTGCTCTTTCCTCTTCTTTTCCTGAATAAGTTGATTTTTGACTATAAACGCGCGAAGTAGTTCAATTTGCAATCGGGAGAATAAATTATTTTTAGTACCTCGCTCTGATAACAACACAAGAGCAATAAAGTTCCGCCACTCAAAACGCCATATCTCAAAAGTTGAGCACAAACTGATAACAGAATATCTTATCACTAGGTTCTCTCTATCCCGAAAAACCTGAAGCTGCTATTTTACATTAAAAAAAATATAAATCACAAATTCTGTTTCATCAGCTCTGTAAATACGTTGCGAAACTACAAGTAAGATCTGACGGAATCCCGAGCCCCTTTTTTGGAAAGCTAGTTCAATAAATTGGAGAGCGACTTTACTTCACTGGGGTCGCTTGTAGCGCTAAATTGCTGTGTATTTGTCTCTTTAGATGTGTTATGTATTATGTATGTAGATATGAGGCTTAAAAGGCCCTAAACAAATTGTTTTATTATGTTTATTTTTTAGTTTTATTATATAGTTATAGAAGCGCGGGCCTGTAAGCGCGACGGTTCTAAGTTCGATTTTCAAATGGAAAATTGTGTTATTTTTATTTCCTCGTTAAGGTAAGAAAGGAAAGCGCATCGTTGAGTTTCGACACAACGCATTACGCATTGTTTCAAAACTTGAGCGGAAATTGGGGAATAGAGTGTTAATACTTAGTTCTCTATATCTTGCTCTGCTTGCTACAAGCGGGTTACAAAGAGAAGCTATTTTTTTTATGTTTTTTCCTTTATGATATACACCAAATATGATATTTTATAACAAATTAAAATCTTTCAAATCTAAAAAACGTTATTTTTATTTTTTAAAACTAGATAAAAACTACAGCAGTTTCATCGTGAAACATTCACTCGTAACAAGTATTTTTTCCTCTAGTCCAGCAGTTTGAAACACCATTAAATCTTTGCGCACGACAATGTGACAACTTCAAGGGCCCCTTGATATATAATGTAGGGGGCTACCGCCAAATAAGAGTGGCGTAAAACCGTGCTCCTTTAATGAGTATATATTGGTAGGTATTTGTGTTCAAGCACAGTTACAACGAGAAAAGAGATAATGAACACTAGGTTTAAAATCATATCTTTCTTACTCGAAAAGTATTTACTCTAATTTTATTTTAAAAAACGATTATTTACAAAAACTTTATTTTTTTAATTAAAAGTAATAAATTATTTACCTATATACAAAAAACTCCTCCGTTATAAAGTGACCCACAGACAACGCACAGTTGAAACTACTGGACTTAAAAAGTTGAAATTTGGCTCATGGTTTAGGAAGTATGGGGTAGAGGATTATAGAGTAGAAGTAGAATTCGAAGGAATTTCCTTTGAAAATTAAAATTGATCAATTTGTGGTGCAGGGGCACAAGCATACGACTGAAAACGCGACAGCTTGTGGGTTCGATAACCACTCGAGGAAGTAGTCGCTCTGGTAAAGAGGTAAAGAGCTGTCTTGAGTACTGCCACTCAACATGACATTCGTATGTCAGGAGGTACTCGTGTACCTCCTGAGTTCAGCGGAAAGTGGTGAGCGTAAGTGTAATAGGGCACGGAGTGTCTAAAAACTACGTTCTATCTGCCTACTCTGCATGGAGCTAAAAAAAATTACTATCGTGAGAGATAATCGTATCCACAAACATTATTGGACGCCGTCGTGGCGCAGCGGCACAAGGGTGTGACT
This sequence comes from Heliconius cydno galanthus, assembly GCA_036379175.1. NCBI lineage: Eukaryota > Metazoa > Arthropoda > Insecta > Lepidoptera > Nymphalidae > Heliconius > Heliconius cydno. The sequence goes on along the minus strand of JAKRZM010000006.1, from coordinate 381,297 downwards.
GTAACGCGACGGTTGTGGGTTCAATTCCCACTCAAGGAAGTGAAATATTTAGTTACGTTTACATTTCCATTTCTTCGCTCTGGTGTTGAGGCAAAAGCGCGCCAGCTGCCACTCATCACGCAATTCGGCAGAAAGTGGGTAACGTGTCTTAACACTTTGTTCCCTCTGCCTACCCTTCTGTGCCTACCCTTCTGCGGGATACAGCGTGAAGCTGACAAACATTGTTCTCAATGACGGTGATGATAGACAAAAAAAACATTACATACATAAAATACATCCTTAAAATATTATGTTTAAGTAAGAAAATTTAAACTTCCACACAGTTTTTATACCCTTATCCTATTCTCATACCGTATTTCGACGAGTGCCATCCTAAATATATGTAAGGGTCATTAACTTTGGGAAAGCTATAAAAACATCGAACCCGGGACCTTTGGCAATCTCACGAACACGTAATGGGAGGAGCTAGCACATTAGTCATCCAGCTTTGTAATGATAATAGCAAAAAGCTATTTAGTTTCACTAATTTACCATAAAGTTGGTACATTTTCCATAATATGGTTATATGAAAAAATGTTGGTAGTTAAGAACTAGGTACTATTATTATGGATAATTTATTTAGTTATTTTTGCAATTATATTTATTGGTAAGGAGGTCTTTTAAGGTTTGATTCCTGTGTAAGGCATGATATTTTATACATACATAATATAAAATTACAAATATATTATTTCATTTTTTAATTTATTCTCAGGCAAGCTTAGATTATTCATATAAATTAAGTAAAAAGTAATTAACCACTAAATATTTTTACCCATTCCGCAACTTACTACTTGGAAAAAAAGTATAGAGATGAAATTTATTTTATTAGTGAAACAGGCAGAATGAATATTAGAAATTCAAAATCTTGGTGTTTACATTACTACAATTTTTATAAGATTAATTTTATTTTCTAGCATAACAAAATGTCAATATTTATACAATACATATATTATAATACTAGTGGACCCGGACGCGGCTACGCCTGCTTAAAGTATAAGAATATTTATTAAATATATTTTCAGTTTTCAATAGAATTAGTAAGAAAATATAAGTTTTAATAATCAAAAAGAATAATAAGTAGAGACATATTATTATAAAAAATATCTGAGAAATTGAAAACCAACATAAGAAGTAAAAGTAACTAAAGGATATTCTTAATATTACAAAAAGTACCTAGAACCCGTACCTAAAAACTACCTAAAAGGATATTTTTTGCCAGCAATATCAAATAAAATAAGAAGAGAACCAAAGTGTATTTTAAATTAATTGTAAACAGCAAATAAAGTTCGAAAATGTATGAAAATTTATAAAACCGTCAACGTCATCTGCCCGTTCGCGTCGGTCATACTCACACTGTGCCGCCCGAAGGTTAGGTCATTGCGAATCAATGACATCTTAATTATTTATTACAATGTTATACAGTAAACTATAGTTTCAATCTAGATAGAATGCTAAAAGTGACTATTATATTTATTTTCATAAGGATGAATATCAAAATGTCGCGGTAGCGGTTGCGTAGCGACGCGACGGTTGTTATTAACATGGCAGAATAATTGCATGTCAAATTAGAAAGTACTTTAAAATATATTAGTTTATATGTGTAATGTAATGTTATATAGCCTATAGCACTTCTGAAGAATGCAGCTTTCATACAAAACAAAAACAATGTAAATCGGACCAGTAGATCCAGAGATCTTAGCGTTCAAACAAACAAACAAACAAACAAACAAACAAACAAACAAACAAACAAACTCTTCCGCTTTATTATATTAGTATAGATGTATACATATTATGGTGTAAAATGTGAGCCGACTGATCTAAAGGGGCGTGGTGTTCCATGACAAATGTGCTTGATATACTCTCTACGTGTTAGGAAGATTATCCCAGTGTACCTATGGTTAGTTTGAGTAGTAGATAATAGAATAAAATATTGTTGTATGTTTGTAACAATAATTTATCACTTCAAACCAGTTTCTTAGTAATATTAGTATATATACCATTCTCAGGCGAAAAAGATATATTTTTTTACATTCACTCAGTATATATTTCCGCTTCGTCACAATGTTGGCGTTTTTGTTGCAGCTCTTGCATTACCGTCAAGGGGAGAAGGGGGGAGAAGGGGGAAGATTGATTACATTCTCACGCAGAGCCCGACGTGATCATAATTAAATAGCTCGTGAAAAAGTTAAATGTATGCCAAAGGAAGAATGTAATGGACGATCGTATTAACTAAAAAGTATTATTAGTACAAATATAAATTACAATTTCGACTTAAGTTTGGAGATGAGCGAAGAAACGAAATAAAATAACCTGAGTTCGAATCCAAAACCGTCGCGTCCACAGTCACATTTTTGTGCCCCTGCGCCACGATGGCCTCAATCATTGTTTTCATTTTATTACTTATTCATTAAACTCTCTAATTTTACAATAATCTTTAAGTTTTTTCATATTTCTGTTTAAAAAAACTATAAACACGATAATGAAAACAAACCAAACACTAAAGGATCAACAAATCTAACACACAGCCCCTGTCTCCCCTTATACAATGTATGTCAAAAAAAATCGTTATCAGCACTCGCCACTGAGATGTTGGGATTACTCCCGCATACTATACTGACATGTATACTGACTGATAAACCCCACTAATATTATAAATGTGAAAGTTTGTGAGGATAAATGTTTGTTCCACTTTAACACATAAAGTACTGAATTGATTTAGATGAAGCTTTATATAGCTTATCGATAATTGAGGATTCAATTCTCAATAAAAGAAACGATTTTTTTCCTTTTCCTCGCTCTGGTAACAAGACTAACCACGATATTGGGCGGTGAGTTATGGCACTACGTTATCTCTGCTCTTTCTGCTATATGTAGGATAAACTGAAAAGTTGAAGAAGATTAAATTGATATATCACTCTTTTTTTTCACTCTTCTCGCTTAGTAAACATATTTTTTGCTCCATTTAGTTTTTTTCTATATTCACAGTTTCACGGTTCTTAACGCCGTGTCTATCATCAGGGCTCAAAAACAAAAACACGCCAAACAGCCAATTGTACTTAACATCTTATTAAAAACAAGAATGATCCTAAACAATCGCCTATACAGCTTATTACAAAGGCATCCTCCAATTTCCTCGCTCGTTGTCAGAAGCAAGACGGTACTTGCTCGTCGCGGATAATTCATTCACCATTTGTCGGTTTTGTTATCAACGCCTTTTGTGATTCGTGATAAAGGCACGCGATATATTATGTACATATGTATTATTTGGAAAGTGGGAAGCAGAAATATTGTAATGGGAACGTAATAGGAACCTAAAAACCACAGTCACACTAGGTTTTTAGTTCCCTCTGTAAGTGTTGTGCGGAATAGAGCGTAAAAATAAAAATAATAAACATAAAAATAATATATTAGTTTTGTTTTTTTTTTTAAATTGTTTTTACAGATTGATACTGTGTTCAATTTGTATTAGGGTAACCGGAGAGAATCTAGTAATAAAACGCTGTGTTCTACACTTTCGCCTAATTTTGGAAGAATTGCGTTTTATGTGGCGGAACTCAGCGCTAGAGCGAGGGAAAGTAGTGCATTTCCTCTGGGAAATCGAACCCACAGACTTACCCGCATGGAGTCAAACTAAACATAAATAAGCCTTAATACAAAAGTTATATCAAAATAAATCCATCCCATTGCCAATTCAAGGCACTTTAAAGCTATAGAAGTTCATTTATCCTTTTGTAAAAGCATCCAGACTATTGTGCTTCCGTACGTACACCATTACTGAAAACATTTTGAATATTACTTTCAAAATTAGATCTAAATTAAAAGCATGTATACAGTATTTATGTTTATCTTTAATATATTAATGGTATTTTCGTTCGCCATGTTAAAATTTTTGTATTTCTGAGCTATTTTGATTACAAAATTCTCCTAAGTCGGCACAGAGCTCGACGGTTGTGAGTTCGATTCTGACTCGAAATACTATATTTTTTCACTTCTTTGATCTGGTAGAAGACGAAGGGCAATCTTAAGGTCTGCAACTCAATATACAATGTCTCAAACATTGGGCGATGCATGGACAGGGAAATGTCTCAACATTAGGTGTCCAGAGGACATATAGAGAAGATACAGCATAAAACTATATATATAAAAACATTCTCCAAACTAATTATTAAAATGATTATTTTGCTTTATATTCTACAATAAATCTTACTAAACCGAAATGATAATACTACCTAATTCCGAATGGAATCCACAACCATCGTGATTAAATTCATACGTTACACCAGTGCCAGGACGACCTCATCTATCGCTATCAGATTCGATTTTCTCGAAGCGATATATCTAAAGCTTCCTTTTTAAACTATATATTCGTAACGTCGAGTTACATTTGAACTAACATAAATTGTGGTCACTTTGACTGCGAGCAACGCTGCCGGCTTCCGAATATTACTATGCTAAAGTCGAGATATCTATACTCGTTTGAGATGGATTTTTGATATAATCGATATCTTTTTATTTATTTAGAATCTTTATTTTTTATTTGTATACAATAAATGAAGAAAAATCTGCAAAAAAAATATTTTAATTTATAACAAATGTAATAATTGAAACTTTGCAGTCTGTGGACTTACTAATAAAATTGAGATTTTTTTATGAAAATATGAAATACATAATTTTTTGAACAACAAATGGAAGTATCTTAATGGTTACAGAGTACCTCAATTCTAGGTTCCCTAGATCTCCCTTCCTACCCTGCTATATGTAGGATATCGCGTGCAGCTAAAAAATATCTTCTATTTTCTAAAAATAAAATCGAACCTACACCTACTAGTATGGTTGAGCGTTTAGTGTAAACTACAAATAAAACTAATGTCCCCATTTCGTGTCACTAAGTCAGCATGTCTCAACACACCTTGTTTACATTTGTCTTGTAAATAACATCTTAGTTTTAATGAGCTAAGAGACTTGTAACGGGTTTGGTAAGGGATGCTACCTACATATACAAACATACTATAGAGTATAGAGTATAGCCTTCAACTCTACTATATGATTGTACATATGTTCGATTTCTAGTCAAGATGTGTCGTTCTCCGCTTTCCGCTTAAATTCCAGATATTTTGTATTGAGTGGCGCAACACAACGCTGTCCTTTGCGGGAGGAAAAATGTTCCAATTCGATTCCAATCGAATCTCGATCATTGCGTTTTCTGAGAGAAAAAATCTATTGATTCTTGTTAATTGTTTGTCTTGTGAATTTAGTGTTATGATACTCTTTTCTCCATGTTCCTCCCAACTTTTAAGATCAAAACTCAACGAAATATATAATAATTAATTCCCTAGATTGAGAATCGAACTTACAATCATCGCATTTAGTCAACAGCTGTCTCACTACACTACGAGGGCTAAATAAAACATTTGCATATAGATAGATAAAAGAAAGAAAAAATAAAACCCACATTTTACTTAAAGACATGAGTGCATGAAAGTGGCCATTCCTCTCTTGCACAAGAGGAACAGAACGTTAACGCAGTTAGAGCAATTTTCACTCGATCTCACCGCACTCGCTCAAATAAAATGGACATAATTTATTCTTGGGTTTTTATACTTGGTACAATGTGCTTTTTGTTTCGGCGATAATGGCTTAAATTGCTATTTAAGCTTTTCAATGGTGAATAAAAGTGAGTTCGAATATGGTACTTTTACGATCAAGAAAAATGCTATGGGATTATTTAGTTTATTCTAAAACTATGTTGAAACTATGGTGAATTTGAATGGGTTATTATGGAGAAACTGGTAAGTTCTGAGTTCGGTTCTCACTCACCGGTGGAGAAAAATTATTGACATGTTGCTTATCATTTTAAAGATACGTAAAGAAGAAAAGCAAAATATACCCAAAAATTCTTCGCTATCATAAAAATATAGCTATAGCTTTTGAGCGGGGTTGAATTCAACCTCTCAATCTGCAATGTCAAAATCAGGTGACACAAAATGGAGTTTATAGACATTAAGTTCTCTCGTCCGACCCTGCTATATACAGAGAAAACCGTGAAACTGAAACAAAAATAGTCTCATTAATAATTTAATTCTATGTATTTTGTAACAAGCAGATACGACAATCAAATTCGATTTATATTTCCCACATTTATATATAAAACTCACAAAGTGACACCCACAATTACACTTCCACAAAGCTACATCTTAAAGAACAAAACACGTTTTGATTTATTATTTTCAAATTCTACGAGACGGCTTACAGAATCCACCTCGATATTAGAAAGTATAATAGGATCGGCTATTGGCTTTTCTAATACTAAGAAATAATTAAATTTACGAAAGGTGGGAACCTTTAAGTAGAGGTCATTAGCATTTCGTATAATGGTGTCAGTCCAAATGTCTAGTGATGAGAAAATATCGATAAAAAAAACAATACAAATATGTTTTTATTTATAAGCAGTTAAACACATACACCAGAGAATAACGTTTACACTTACTCACTTGCTTATTATAAATGTACTTCGAAGGTAATTTAATTTTGAATTTGGTTCCGCAGAGAGCGGAGTTAGAGCAGAAGAGGTGAGTTTTAATAGACATTTAAAAGCGAACTCAGCCTACTCTCTCTTCTTTTGAGCTCCTCTCCTTGTAACACTATGAGCTCGACACCTTCACGGTAAGTCCATAAAATCCTAAATCATTTAGTAGTTTATTCTCGTGTTTTTTAATTACATGATTCGTATGACATTTGTAGATACATATCAGTACTCCGCAGTTATTTAGATATACATAAGGAAATTGGAATTCAGCTCTTCACTTACAAATAACTTAATTAAATTTAACTAATAAATAATATTTCGAAGAGTTGATGAGACAGTAGTGGGGCAATTGCACAACTTCGGATAGTAAGCTGATTTGTTCGTAAACCTTACATATCATGTATGTACTAGTTTTTTCCATTGGCTTCACATGCGTAGATAAATAAAAATATTTACGGACACCTACGCAAGACGTAACGAAAGCTAGCCTATAGGTTTTTCAGTAGTCTTTAATACGAAATAGTAGTTCCTGATATTATCGAGTTAAATCAAATAAATTATTATTCAACTTAATAATAAGTACGGATAGATAAGTTTTTATAATACTATCGATGTGATCAAGCAACACCCCTATAGCACCGTACAGTAATTGCGCAGCCACATTTCGGGGGTTCGAACATAAATTACACCTTTTATCCATTCCGATTGTACGACTGCCATCATTAACCGTCCCCTATTGCACATATTGAAACGTTAAAATTGAAATTACTATAAGCTTACAATGACTTCTAATATATTTACAGCATTATGGTGTTTTATTGGTTTAATTGGATATTATATTCAAAATAAATGAACGTTAAAGTATCGGAAAATTGATTAAAAATAAATTTATTTTTTGTATATTAAAATTATACAACTAAATAGTAAGTTAGGCTGAAGGCTTCCATCTCAGGAACTACTAGTACTTCTCAACTAAACAGGTTGATTCTGTAATAAACTAAAATAAAAAAAACGGAATGGTATTCTGATCAAGCTTGCAATGAATATATCCTTAACCTAAAATTAAAACTCTTGCACTAATTCATTTAAAAATATGGTCAGGTCAAATGAATTTCCTTTAACTTGAATCCTTAAAAGATAAAACTGCTCTCAAATGCTTAAAGGACGTATTAAAGACAGATGTGCATAAATGATGAGGATACTGTAAGATGACCTGCATTCCACTTTAGTGCCTTCAGACATGAAGAGGCCCTGAGGTTCACTTGATCGGAGTTCAATGGGTCACTGATACCAAGATGGAACGTTTACTATGCAGGATATTACACTTTTTTTGAGATCAAACTTAACCTATATTAGCGGATATCCTGACGTTTTATCGAGACTATCATTTTATTCTTGGATATTTTTTTTCCTTTGTCCTGGTTGTTTTGAGATAATTTATGTATCTTAAGAAACTGGCGTTCATAGTAGAAAAGAAATATGTGCAGTTCAGTATGAGGCTAGTCGTGCCACAGGGGCACAAGTGTGCAACTGTAAATGTAAAGTCGTGGGTTCGATTCCCTCTGGAATAAATGAAATATTTAATATTTTTATTTTCTCAATCTGGTAACGAGCGAAAGCGCGGTATTGGGTTCCGCCAATATGCAATACCTTCTGTACAGTTAGAGACATATAATACATTTTAAGTTCCCGAGGTACCTGTGATAGGTAGTTACATCAATTAAATCATATCGAGGCAAGTGGTAAAATCATAATTATCTTTCTCGAATTTTGTATTACACGAAATAAATATTAAATTTTAAATCAATAGTTCCTGAGATTAGTGCAGGTGTATTCTAATTAAATAGACTAAAAGATATAGATTCCACTATACAGGTGATATGTTATTCATTAATGAGTGGTAGAACGTAATCGAGTGGGAATCGAAGCCACAACCATCATATGTTAAGATACATACTTTTCCATTGCATCATGAAGTCCTTGTACGAAATGACATTTCCATTATTTATCGCTATATGTCAGTTACGTATAATTTGGGGCTAGAATGTTCAAAGGAACTCGATCATTTGGAAGCCTTGTAAATGGACACAGGTCCAATTACTATAAGGTAGAGGCCTTTCTAGAGATTGTAGTTTATTTATATGACGATTTATTTTATAATTTAGTTATTTTACTCTGTTCTATTTTCAACATTCGGTCTAATTTTAAAGATATTCGAACAGGCGGAATTTAACGCCTTGTTTTGTCTTTTTTTCAGCGCGTGTATACGTACAAATGTCTGTTCTTTTATTGCGATATAATAGTTAAACCAGAGAATCAATTTTGATAAGTGATACGTTATTGTATTTGTCTTGATGGCGCAAGTTCCAATGGATATGTCAATGGCGTCATTATTTTAATATCGATGTAAAGGTCAATTTCGTGTTTCTGTAAGAATTTCGAGAAACCTTCTTTGCTCTCCTCTACTTACTCTACATGGCTTATTTCTGCGCGTTGTCTGTCAGTTAGTCATTACCGGAAAATTTAGAGATCACATTTCTTACAACAGCGCAGTGGTTACACGTTGATAAAAAGAAATTCACTTATTGCGATGTGTCCGAGGAGATAATAAATAACTCAGATGAGTCTTATTATATTATAATTGAATGTGTAATATATAATTTAATTTTTTACCCGACCACGCCGAAAGAAAAAGGAGACATGATTTTGACCGATATGTATGTTTGTATGTTCATATGTTCTATTGTTTAAATACATCCAGTATCTGGTAATTGAAAATCATTTTAAAAAAACACTAAAACTTAAACAAAGAAAATATAATTATATAGATCGTTTATACATACATCACAATCAATACAATTTCAGATAATAATGTTTCTTTTTTCATATTTTTTCATCATCATCGTCATCATCAACAGCCATATTTTGTCCACTGTTGGACATAGGCCTTCCCCAATTCTCGCCACCAAACTCGATCCTCAGCTTTTCGGACCCATCCGCTTCCCGCCAACCTCTTTATGTCGTCAGCCCATCTGGCAGTATCATATTTTTTAGAGTGTGATTATCAGTAGGGTTTTAGTTTTTTGAACGTATTTTTTATATTATATACGAGTATAGTAGACATGACATGTCTACTATACCGAATCTAATATTTCCATAATAGTCTTGACTAAGTCAAGACTAAACAAACTCCCATCGGACTAAAATCACCAAATTACACAGACTCTCAATTAGTCGAAGCGAACAAAAAGGCACATAATTATCAATTTTCCATTCAAATAGCCCAGCGTTAATGAATGTAAGTAAGCATTCATATTTTATACTTTCTAAATAATTCAATAGAATAACATTTTATAGCGCAGTATGCTTAGAACGCCGTTGTACGGTGGTCGGCGCGGGTTCGTTGTGTTGGGGTAAAATGGACCTTATTGCTATAGGGTTAGGGGGTCAATGGGACCCCCCTAGTTGGGGCCGGGGTATACCACGCTTCGTTACTCCACAATCGGTTCAGTGTACACAGCGGCCCTTCCATGCGTATCCGTACCGCGTTTAATGTCTATAAGTGAGCTATGTTTCCAGGCTTTGTCTATGCAAATGTTGTGAATAGAACTAAATGTTGCTATAATGTTGTGTAATTTCAAAATGAAACCACCGTTAAATAAGGAAAGGCCTAATTAATGGTATTAAAATTTGTTTAAAATAATTAGTTAAATATGAGAATGTCAGTAGTGTCAGTGTTGTTTCCTTAAGAATATTCTAAATAACATATGTATCAATTTTACATAAATCGATGTAAATTCGATAATCGGACTAGCCCATTTGACCAAGCAGGCGAAGTATCAGGTAAAAGCTACTAAGCTACCTTTAGTCTTTTTAGTATGTAACCCGCACATAGCAAGGTAGGCAGAGAACATGGTAACCTAATGTTAAAACACTCCGTTCCCTACTTTCTACAGAATTCTGAAAGCGTTGGGTGTTGAGTGGTGGAACTCAACGTTTCTTCTCTCTGATAACGAGACAAGTGCAAGGAATGGCTTTACCTTGTTACCAGAGCAAGGAAATAAAAACATTAAATATTTTAATTCTCACTCGAGTGGGAATCGAACCCATAACCTTAACAGTCGCTCCAACATAAGTGACCTCTACATAATATATTATATGTAAACTATAATTATTACAAACAGCAAAACCTAAATGCTAAATAATGAATTCTAGCAATGGCCGTTTCAATTACAAACAATTGACCTTCCGGCGAAACCGAAATGCCAAATTAATCGAAGCTGGGTTCCCTGAACTATTATTAAATCATCTTCGGTACCAGTTAGAGCGTTGATTCGGAAACCAATAACTGAAATCTGTATTCCTTACGTACCTAGAGGTATCTCGTAGGTAGAGGTATCTCGTTTTCAAGTAATAAACAATTGTCGGAGAGAGAGAGAGAGACACTATGGTATTTTGATGGAAATGTATAGTGTTGGGTGTTCCTGTAGATTGACTGTAAATTGATTGGTGAATAATTAAACGTTGGTTTACAGTGGTAGCAATAGAACGACGTTTAACTGTGAGCTCTATGATTGTAGATTTGGGCCCTGTTGAGGGGATAATAATATTAATCGTTTTTTTCTTAATTTACCCGTCCTGATAAAGAAAGAGTTGACGTCCATCACTCTACCTGATTTTAAGTGCCTCAAATCATTCGTATTGCGCAGTTATTGGTAAAATTATGCTATTTTATATCGTGTTTTAAATCCTAGTCCTCTTCAACAAATAAACTGTGGAACCTAACCTCATATGAACTTGAACCTGCAATGACCACGTATATAATAATAGTTGGTGGAAGTGGAACTGGTGCACACCAATATGTACCAATTCCAAAACAATTATTATACAATAGTTTTACAAGCAATATTTTCTAAAACGTAACTTCCTGTCAAATGAATATTCTATTGATTTATTAACCTAAAACTCTGAACCAGTAAAAGCTGTGGCATTTTTTACTTCACTTCGTACAAAACTGCTAGCCCCTAATTCTCTGGCATGGCACCAGTGTTGCAATGCCGTTGAATTTTTTACATTGAAATAGATTTTTTCGAATCTACTCTGGCGCAGTTGAAAAATGGTGAGATAGTTGTGAGTTCGATTTTTTTTATATCTATACTGTTATTTATAAGGCCAGTCGTGATGCAGGGGCACAAAGGTGCTATGTAAACGCGACAGGTTGTGGGTTCGAGTCCTACTTTAGAAAATCAAATATTCAACGTTTTAATTTCTTGAACGCCATGCCTTGGCTGGTTGAATTCGACAAAAATTAATGATAGGAAGCGTCTAAATGAGAACGGAGTGTCATAACACTAGCTTCCAAGGTTCACCTTACCTACCCTTCTACCTGTGGGATACAGCGTGAAGTTTAAAAAAAAATTCCCTAAAATAAATTAAAAATCATATAAAAACTAAGCTAGTACTATTAAAATATGGCCCATATATAATAAGCCATACGCGTCACGACTTTTCGAGCCACTCTAATCGGACTGGCGCGCGGCCAGAAGATATACTGTACTATACGTTCGCGAGGAAATTTTGCATATTCATGTTACAAATTTATTATTTGTACTTGCGCGTTTTAATCTAATATTTAACGTTATCAGTGTTAGTCAGGCGTTATCATTTATTAAAACCGCGTAATTACAAGCTTTACTATCGATAAAGGCATAAAACGGTTATTTTATCATATATAGTAAGTGGTAGTGGTGATGGAAGAGGAAGAAGTGTAGTGGTGATTCTGTTTGCTATGCGAAAAGTCAAAGATTCGATTTATTTGCATGTAGATCAGGTCGTTATTCTATAGTTATAACGTATTTATTATTTATGTCTACTAGTCGTTAAAATGAATTTATCTATAATTGAGACCAGACGTGCACCTATGTGCGGGACACAGCGTGACGCTAAAATAAAAACAAACTTGCAAGCGGCTACTATTACACTGTAGTCAGTCTAGCTCCACTTGGCTACGTTTATTTGAACATAAATATATTCGATAACCAAAATGAAGCCTACAACCATCACCCAAAGCTGAACAAGTCCGAATTACCACAATACTATTAAACAGAACACTAAAATCAAAATCTATTACAAAACATAAACCTTTAATACCATTTCCATGCAATTCGAATTAGAATCCACAAACTGGCCATCATATAAATTCTATCAAATGAATTGCTTTACAAAACACATACAATTTTGAGGGTGTAGTGTCGTAGTGGCACTGCGTTTGACGATCAACGCTATGTTTGTGGGTTCGATTCCCATTCGGGAGAATGAATTATTTTATATTTTCATTTCCTCCCAATGTCCTACAAAGTGGCAATTAAAGAATCACAACAGAAAATCTAATCATAGCTAGTGCTAGTGCAGGCGTACGTCTATAAATGTGTCAGGTTGCGGGTTTTATTTGCACTCGCGGAAATAAAATACCAAAAACTTTTATTTCCTCGCCAAAACGCGGCGTTAATTTCCGCCCCTCAAGACATAATGTTTCCAGAATTTGGCGGTAAGTGGGGAACCAAATGACTTAACACTAGGCTTCTTGCCCTTTGTCTACCCTGCTACATGCGGGAAACAGCGTGGAGCTGAAAAAAAAAGCTAGAAAAAAACACGCGTTGCGCATTCAACACGCAATGTCTCGAGACTTTGGCTGTACGTGGAGAACAGAGTATCTTAACACTCGTTTCTCTCTGCCTACTCCGTTAATTACAATCCACAAACAAGCTTTAACATAAATAGTATGAAATGAATTGGTTTAAAATAACAGTATATTATTTACATACGAGCACCATACGTAGTAGGACACAGTAACCCAATCAACGGCCACGGCAAGCAATTTGCGGTAGCATTTCATTGTGCAATTTAAACTGTGTATTATTTAGATAACTTATGTACCCGGTAGTGTATTAGCGGTAAATATTTGATAACGCTGTGTTGTTTTAGTGTGATATTAGGTTTTTAATTTCGTGACCAACTTGGAGCCAAGATTGGGCTTTGAATTAATTAAACTGTAAAATCTTTTTTTTTTGAAGCAATCAGTTTCAGTTTGATTCCCACTCAAGAGAATGATTTATTATTTATTATTATTACCATTTCTTCGTTCTCACAACAAAGCAAAGTCCTAGCTTGACAAGCAATGCCTGGAAAAATTTGTATAATGTATAGAACGGAATGTCTTAACACTAGGTTCTCTCTGTCTACCCTGCTATAGTAGAATAAGTAGGGAGAACTTAGTATTAAAATATTGTTTCTTGAATGACAGTATTCTACGCTGCGCCGCATATCAATTTTTTTAACTTCACGCTATATCCAATAATCACTCCGTTCCTCTTTTCCCGTCCAACTTTTTTTGCTTCTCTTCCATTTTGCCTAATAGAAAAAAGCGGTTAAGTGCAGGTCGGACTCGTCCACCGAAGCTCTCGTACCAATTTCACTGATTATAGTTCAACGGGATGGACAACTACAACAAAAAATACAAAATAAATTTGCGGGCGTATGGCACATATTATTTTGTACGAAATAAACTACAAATTTAAGTATATAATATTTTGTTCTTTGATTCACCTATAAGAACAAACTTATCCTTTAAAGATCCGTTTTTTTTTACTTTCAAGGTACGGTACCCTAAAAGTGATCGAATATCGAATTCGGAACCCAATTATAACACTAGAAAGTCAGTCCACTAAACCTAAACACACAAACCGTCCGAGCAAACATACGCATGTGCGCTGTACTCGTACCTCCCATAATCCTATCATAATAAGTCGTTTCACAATCACAGGACAATACACGTCGCAAAGTCTGGACGTTGGGTGGAACAACAAACGGATTAACACAATAAATTTTAACCCTTATCCTATTGTTATAAGGTCTAAAATCTACTAAATAAATTAATAGGCGCATGATATATGCGAAAATCAATTCAGTACGGATTTACATGTATTATTTCAATGTAATTTAGATCTTGTGATGTGGAGCAAAGGTTGACATTTGTATATCATTTAGATAATTTATATAAACAAGGAGTTATGAGATGGATTATGCATTGCTATTAAGGAAGTTTTGTAATGTCTTCGAAGTCGAGGTATATGGGTTCGACTTGAGAAAAAAATATAAAAACAATTAATTACTGTGTGCGTATATGCGCATGCGCAGTGGGAAAAAGTACATAGTTGAGGAACAATAAGGAAACGCGACCGTTTTGACTCGAAAACATCTACCCTTCTATATACAAAATAAAACGTAAACCTATAAAGAAATAAATCCCATATAAAGATACCAACAAAACAAATATATTACATACAATTGTATAAATCAAACACTTTACTAACTAAACAACGACGGTAGAGACAGCTCTATCGAGGCATTTGTAACTCTAGACAGAACACTCAATATCGATCAATACAAGTACACTATAAATTATTTATATCCAAATTATATGGTTAGCGAGCTTATGTCGCATTGCTCAGAAATTCACGTAATGGCCTTATTGTCGCTCTATTCTAGTAAGCAATGAATATCTTCTATATATTATTGAAAGTGATAAGTATTTATAGTGAAATATCACTCTGTTTTGTTGTAAGTTGAATTTCAAGGTGAAGAATACCCATATTTTAAAAAATACATATAATAAGGTCAAAAACAAAGATATAAATAACGTGATATGGTTATCTTATGCGGCGTAGCACTTCGTAGCATGCTACGATGAGCTACGTTATTTATATTACTGATCATAGATATAAAGCTAAGCTTTAAAACTCATGTTATACATATATCTATTATATTATATATATTATATAATATAAAATAATAAATTCACTATGATTGATAAATTTGCACTTTTCACAAAACAATCAGATATACAAAAACACAGTATGTGCTGCAAAATTATTCGTTATAGAAGTAATTGTTGGTTTCTGCTTCTGTCGACCTTACTTGAGAAAATTGAATCACGATGATTTTGTGTTCAATTCTACTTAAGACACCAAGTTTTTAACTTTGAATTGGACTTGAATATACATAACCTAAAAAATGTCAACGGAGAGCAAGCCGAGAGTAAATTAAATATTCATTATATTAATTAAAACAATAACAAATATTTCTCTAACGTAGCATATTATAATTTATGAAGACGTCTCGATTTCAGATTGTCTACACAGATTACAACTGTCTAACTTCATCCGGTACCGCAGTTCAGTTTCATTGCTTTGATAGTCAAATTGTTCTAGGGAGACTGTATAATGACGTATAGCTTGTTTAACGATAATTAAAATATTTCATTTTAAGACTTTTATTTTTTATACATTCTCGCTGTATCCTACATATATCAGGATAGATAGAGGAAACTTAGTGTTACGATATACCAATGACCGCTTTTTTGTTGTTATGTGCGGGAACTTAACGCCGTTCTTGTATACAGATTTAATGCCAATTAAATATTAACTGGGTTTCTCTGTGCAAAAGAAAGTACACTTTTATATCTCTAATAAAATACAAAACACAACTCTAACCTAGTTAAAGTACAAACGCTAATTTGCTTTAAAATGTTTATTCGAACCCCAACTCCCCTATGAACTAACCATAACCCTATTTCACTGTCATTGTCCGAATGAGACGTCACGTCAAAGGAGATAATCAAATCATTTGATATTTAATTATTCTTCCGTACGTTATGCGATTATAAAAGGTCTTTAATTTTGTTGAGGGGTAAAAAATAGAAAATTATGATACAACTGACAATTGTGGCTACGATTAAAATTTTTTTTTGCCACCCCAACACACAATGACTCCAGAATTCGGCAGAAAGTGGGGAACGGAGTGTCTTAACACTACGTTAGTGTGCGACTTATCACTAAATTCCTTCTGTTTGAAGAAGGAAAAACGTGAAACTGAAAAAAATAAGGCTACAGTACTTAAGTTATATAGAAAACCAAGTTGTACATTAAAAATAAATTAATAAGATACAAAATAAACTACAATTTCCAAAATCCAGGCTTAAAGCAAACCCTCAAATTCCTGAAACCGCTATGCTTTTGCTACTTAATTCGTACAATTTTAAACAATGCTCTTTAAAACTATTTAGTTCGTATATAAGTTATTTGATAGATCTACAGATTTTCTGTACTATTATGCTCCAATTTTTAAGCATCACGCTGTATCCCGTAGAGGGAACCTAGTGTCATAACAATCTATTCTCTTATTTATATTATAAACAGACGGCATATTTAGCAGTGAAGATAGAAAGACCCTGCTATGCTATGCATAAAATATTTTTTTTTATGTCTTTTTTTCAATCTAAGTATATGTACCTACCTCTTTTGTCTCCCATACAGTCACCAATTTATAATATACTTAGAAGCTTTACCGTAAAATATTGATACTTATTCATTAAAATAAATTAAAGAAAAAAGTATTACAATCACTGAATGCTGTTGAAAATGTTTTTATATTTGAGACACCTGTAGAAATATCAAACAAAAACCTCAAATAAATAAGTTCCTCAAAGAAATAAGAGTATCGTGTCGCTATCATTAACTCTATATTTTTACCAAAATAATGATATTTTAATGAAAGGTAGAAAATAAAATGTTTGAAAGAATTTTTAAAAGGAACCCTGTAATATAATATTTAAACACGACTGCTCTAGAAAGAATATAGTTCCTTCCTTGAAAATTTATAATTTTGTTTCAAAAGACATTCATTTTTATTAAACCTATATTATTTTATGAAAATATATGTATTTTAGTAACGAACATTATACAGAAAACATGAAAACCAAGGCCATCGTAGTGCAGTGAAACAACGAAATCATCGTGGGTTCGATTCCTACTCGTGATAATAAGTAATAACCACTATAACACGTCAAATTCTATTTTTTCCCTGTCCCATTCTCGTAATTCAGATAAAAAGCCGTCGTGGCGCACCAATAAAAAATCTAATTCAAATATTCAAATGTTATCAAAATCGATCCAGTAAATCACAATTACAAAGTAAAAACATTCGGACAATGTTCAACACGCGACAAAAAGCTCGTAATTGGTTTTTAAACAAACCTCATATTCAAGGCCGTTATGGGGAAGCGGTAAAGCATCTCACTGTAAACGTGAGGTTCGTGGGTTTGATTCACACGCGGGGAAATGAATTATTTTCGTTTTCTTTCTTTGGTAATAAGACAAAGCGCAGCGTGTCTCTAAAATTGGACCAAAAATATATAACAGAGTATAGAACAAGGTTACTTCTGCATGTATATCCCGATATTCAATATTAAAACAAAACCTTATCAAAATCGATCCATTAAATCACAATTACAATAGAAACATTTGGGCAATGTTCAAAGCGACAATGAGACCGTAATTGGTTTTTTACACAAAACACATATTTCAGAGGCTGTCATCATTAACCAATTAAAACGTTTTGCGTGCTTTTTGTAGGCTGCGTGCTATTACCGATGTCCGCAAATAAATTATTGCTCGGTAATATTTGACTCTGATAATATAAAGGGGAAAGGGGTTCAATTCCCAACGAATAGCATGGGGGAATAAGTACATACAGATATATGGCTGGTTTGTTTATGATTAAAAATATATAATTTGCTATTTTATATATGTATGTCCATTATTAGTCATAGCACAGGGCACAAGGGTTGTGGATTCGGTTCCACTTGAGGAAATGAAATACATATTTAATAGTTTAATTTTCGTATTGGTATTGTTTAGTTTTGAGTAAGAATTTAGCGGAGAGTGGGGAACGGAGGTGTCTAATGAGAACGGAGTGTCTTTACACTGCCTTGCTACGTGCAACACGCCGTGTGTATCGAAAAAATTTTATTCAAAAATTTAGTTAACATAAATCTTAACTAAATTTTTGAAAGTTATTTCCTTAAAATATTTTTTTTTACAAAATATCATAATCCAGTATGAAATAAGAAGACAATCCAGATTATTTTCTTCAATAACAAACATTAGAGTAACTAAAATGCGAAATCCTAATTGTTCTAGACAAACATTTCTTACATACATAATTGGACTGAGTTTTTCCGAGCACGTCAGGGACTTGGGACAATCAATTCAAATTACAAACTTCAAAGCTTTTTGGACGTCTCTTACAAACTACGTAATAGTTGTAAGAACTTATATTCCTTGTAGAATTGAATACATTATTTCTAGAATACTGTTGAAACGTTTTATTGATATACGTGTTCCACTTCAGTTTTTGGTCCTTGGAGTATTTTTTGACTTTATATCAGGTCGTCGTTTGACTGTAAAAACGCGAGGGTTCTGGGTTTGATGGGTATTCAGGGTAATAATGTTGAAATTTAAATTAATTTAATGTCCCCGATATGGTAGACAGCATACTCAACACTTAACTTCTGCAAAAACGTTCCTTTCATTGGGCACAGAATGGACTAGGTTCCCCCTGCCTAATTTAATACATGAAGGATGTGATGATTGTGAAGCTAAAAAAGAAAGGAAGCTCTAGCAAAGCAGAGGAATATTTTTGGTGCAAACCGCACTTATTACAAAAACAACAATAAAAAATTTAATTTTAATTAAAAATATTATACGAGTTGAACCAACAACGTTATATTACGAAGGTGGAAGCATTTTAAGTATTTAATAAAGGAGCAACGCGATGTTTTTATTTTCTTACACTTGTTTCTTATATTTCCGTCTGTAATAAAACGTGTAATAAGAAAATAAAAAAAAAATAGTTACATTTTTTGTTCATGTATTAATCTTAGGGGGAGACTTCGGTTGACCTTCGAGAATGTGGTATCGATAATATGAGGAGAAGGTCACGCAAAAAGCATGAGAATCTGTGTAGGGAGTGAGATTGATGACAGTGGATGAAGAAAGA
The DNA here is from genome assembly GCA_036379175.1 of Heliconius cydno galanthus. NCBI lineage: Eukaryota > Metazoa > Arthropoda > Insecta > Lepidoptera > Nymphalidae > Heliconius > Heliconius cydno. The sequence goes on along the minus strand of JAKRZM010000006.1, from coordinate 361,835 downwards.
GGTTTGCAGGGACCGTAGCGTTTATCACTCCGTTCTTCATGGTTATTCTAGTAAGCTTCACGGTGTATCCCGCAAAAAGCAGGGTAGGCAGAGGGAACCTAGTGTTAAGATAGTCCATTCCCCACTTTCTGTCAAAATCTGGAGGCATTGCATGTTGAGTGGCAGAATGAGTTCTGAATGCCTCGACACCTCCCCTCGCCCTCGAAATATTTCACTTCCTCGAGTGGGAATCGAATCCACAACCGTCGCTTTACAGTCACACCCATGTGCCGGTGCGCCACCACGGCCTCACATATAGATCATCAGACTCAAATATCCAATTCTAATAATATCAAATACATAAAACATATACAAACTAATAAACTTTTTTTTATTTAACAATACTTATAAAAATGGTAGTCCATATCTAAAAACAAATAACCATTGAACTATTTCTTATTCGTCGACACAAAAGACTGAGGATGTCATTGGAAGTTAAATATAGCGCGGCAATTTACTTCGGTATCGAGAAATTACTCGAACTATCAATTTAATTGGCTTGCTCGAAACACCAAGTTTGTTTAATGTTGGAGAAAAACGTACAAATGGTAAATAAAAGAAAAATAAAATTGTCAAGACTGGGAATATTAAGTGTGCATGTATCTGTTTGTAAACTATCACTATCAAGAGTTTGTAAAATTATTTTTGGTATAGTTTTAATCAAAATTTTATTTTATAAAATATATTTCATATAAGGGATAACAAATATTCTAAATAATGAAATTATTCAAAAGTAATTTCAGTCCGTATTGTCGTAGTGAGACAGCTCATGGAGTGGGAATCAATTATTAATTGGGGAATTATATTTATTTATAGGTGATACGTTGTAAAGTTCTATCGTTCAACACGTTTCGCTACAAAAGTTGGACAGAAAGGGACGAACGGAGTGTCTTAACACTACATTAGTTAGTTAGTCTACCGATGCTGGTACGCGGTACAACGGGTCTTATCCCACTGTTTTTTTATATTAAAAAAAATGAAACACAATCGATAACTACTTAATAAAAAATCTATAAAAATTAATTGTATATAAATAAACTGTTTCAAGCCGTACCGTCGATTATAAGTCATGATGAGACAGACAACGCAAGGAGTACAATAATTCAATTCTCCTGAAAATCTTGAGCTTTGTTTGAGGCCCCTCAAAGAAATAACGAGGGATGTATTTGTTGTCCTTTGAGAGGAATTTTCTTTTTATTCAGAAAAAAACTTTTAGTAAGTTTCAGGGTTGCTTAAAAGTATATAGACTGGTTAAAACAAAGGCCAAGTTAAATATATATAAGCTGGAAGGAGGTCGTGGTCGTGAGTTCAATCCTCAAATTAAAATTTATTTCGTTTTAACAGAATTCAGTGATTCAGGTATCGGGGAACCTAGTGATAAGACATGACGTTCCCCACCTTCCATCGAATTCTGAAGACATTGCGAGTTGAACAAAGCGCTTTGACTCATCATGAGAGCGAAGAAGTGAAATATTTAATATTTAATTCCTCCAAGTGGGAATCGAAGCCACAACCTTCACGTTTACAATTACACCCAAGTACCTCAAACTGAAGATGCACAAAGATTAAATATATGAACCATCACGTTATTCTATTATTAGGGGTAACATACAAAATACAACAATTTCATACCATAGTCGATATTTAATTATATACAAAGGGTAACTTACAGGGGAGGCCTGTCACAAGATGGATAGGTCTAACGAAGTCATACATCCTCTGCGGTAGAGACACCCTAATAATGTACACTATTAGAATCGCTTGTAAACACACGTCATGTTGTGAAAGAAATTACTAAAAATAGACTTATTATTTTGTTGACAGCGTTGTGTTCCGCCACTCAAAACTAAAAAACTCAAAACTAAATTTTCATACCGTATTTCGCACCGTAGGAAGAAGGAATGACGGGAGGGAAAACTTCCTATTCTCACACATTCGCCGAATTCTAAAGGCATTGCTTGTTGAGTGGTGAGCAATATTAAGCACGTCGTTTACTACTTCAGCGGAAAATGATAAACGTAGATTTAACATTCATTTTCGCACTAAGTACAGCAAAAAAAACATAATTAAAATAGTAATATCAACTGGTATTTTTTTATTAAACTAACTACCTACATATTTATCGAATTAAATCGACAAGATTTTTAGAATTTTTATTCCCGATTGAATGAAATATTTTTTTAACAATAAAATAGGATTTGTACCCACCACTCCATATATCTCAATTATTAGATCTCCGCAGTGCCACTCCATTATCGTGCCCTCTTTCGTTTTAAATTTGATCAGTGATGACAATAACGTTCGTTGGTTAACTCTGTGCTAGGGTTTGTGAGATACCCCACATACAGACAGACAAATAATCTAATTTGCTATGTAATGTGAATATTGAAATGGCTGTAATAGCTGTTCCTTATAATGGGACGAGATATTTATTTATTATTACAAAAATACAACAAAATAATGTAGGCAAATGTGAACAGAGTTTTTTTAGCTTTATGTTGTATCTCGCACATAGAAGGGTAGTCAATGTTAAAATACTCCGTACCAATTAAGACACTTCCGTTCCTTTCGTCCTCTCTTTTCGCCGAATTCTCGAGGCATTGCCCGTTTGAATAGCGCAACTCAACGCCGCGCTTTAAATCTGCATATATGAAAAAATCATTACAGATTTACTTACTCACAGACTTAGTGCTGTCCAAATTACGCGGCGTAGAACGTCGCAATTTCACACATAACTGTAAAATAGCAATAAGGGAATATTATTACGTTTTATAGTCAACACAAACGAAATTACAGGCGTCTACTAATCAAACAGAAGTCCTGCTTATATAAGTATATACCAACACGAGTATAGTCTGTACATGTACGAGTATGTATGAGTTTAAAATGATTTAGAAGTCAGCACAATGCTGCACTGGCTGAGTGCCCCGCTGCACGCTGCACGCTGTACGCTATACGCGAGTAGACTCTGCAAAAAGTGCCTACCAATTGAATAATCCATTTTGTTTAGACGAAACTTACCGGCGATGAGCGGTTTTATATGGGAATTTATTGGTTATATACATTTTAATGTAAATTCATTGAAACATATTAGATTTTATATTGAAATTATGATTTAATCGTTGATTCATATGAAAACGTCACTTGAATCAACAAATGTTATCCGCTCTACCGGCTACTGAAAGAGCGAAATATTGTAAGATTATAGAAAACATATACATGAATCATATTTTTTTAAAAAAAAAAGTCGAATTGATAACCTCCTTTTCTTACAGAAGTCTGTTAATAAATAGAATGAATTACCTTATAATTATACTTGCTTATCCGAAATAATCGGACCTATTCCATTCTCCAGAATCTCTAAACACCAGGACTCTGACCACCTATATTATATACAGAAACCAAAGTATTATTAATTTATATCGATAGGTTTCATTTAACGTTGAACTTGATATCTTCTACTTGGACCATCCCACTAAATAGAGACCGAGCAGCGGTCCATATGGTTCTGCCAAAATATATTAAGGATTAATACTCGCTTTTGTTGTTTTTTGTTATAAATATATAATGTTTGTACGGTGTCCACTGTAAAGTTAACAAATATTTATTTGAAATGGTACAATATTTTTGGTTATATTTTAGAATTTAATTGATATATGGCACGTTTATTATTTTATATTATATGATGGAAACTGATGTATTTCTTTAATGCAATATGTTTCGTTAAATAAAGTACTTTATACTTTTTCCTGAAATTTAGTGAGTTACAATAAAAAAACAGATACTATCTATCGAAACAACACCAATATGTATTTAGACTATATACTTTCGATTCAAACCTACTATGATAGTACATAATTAGACATTTGCCTACTATTTATTTACCTAAATTAAATTTAAATAATAACTGACAAGTTAGTCAGTCAATCTAGTCAGTCAATAACCTATCTAGATTGCCAGTCAGTTATTTAGTGACTCTATATAGAACAATACCTTCTCATCCCGTTGATACAAGACAGTCGTAACAATTACGAATTAAGTTGGCACTCAAGATTTCGGTGATGATGGGAAACATTCATTTTAATTTGCTAATGGTAGTAGGGTGGAAGTTTATTTTGAGCTAAATTTTGATAAGTTCTACGACCGACTTTCATACAGTTAGTATAGCATACTATACTTTAAAAAAATCAAATGTTTCTTTTTCAGCTTCACGCATTATCCCGCATATTGTGAAATAGGCAAAAGAGACCTTGTGTTAAGACACTCCGTATTCCACTGTCCAATTGGAAAGTATTTAGACTTAAGTTTACGTATTATAATTTGAAAATAGATGAAAAGTGGAGCACGTATACGTTTAATTAATTAACTCTCTTTTCTTAATCCAAAAGGGTCGATCATATTCTTATTTTACAAACGCATGCAAAAGTTTTCCCTAAAACCCCCTTTTAAATTACAATAAAAAAAGGTTCAGCAATAATCGAAATTAAACAAGTCTACAAATATAAGAAAAAAAAATCAGCAAATTCAGGAAAAAATGTCCAATTAACGTGATTTTTTAATGGTAGGAAACAAAAATGCCGACACTAAGTTTGAGCTCTTTAGTATTTGAGGACGTTAAAGGGAAAGAAATTGCAAAAAAAACATAAAAAAAAATCGACGATTGCATTTTTGCTATCCGTGTTGATCGTATTTTGTCTGCATGACCATAACTCTGTACTAAGCTTTGCCTTTGGCTTTATCGTGTTTCCATAGCTTTATAATTTTTTAAAGCCATTTTGGCGGAGTGGAATGCGATGATTTTGTGTTCGATTTCCAGTCAGAAGAAATATTTAATTTATTATCGTTTCCCCGCTGTGGTAATTCAGCTAGTCGACATATAGTATGTCACGAGTTAGACGGAAACTCCGAAATTTCTTCCCTCTGCCTACGCTATGCGAGAAAAAGCCTAAGACTAGAAAAAACATATTTTTAATTGTCAAGTATTTACCAATTTTATCCAATCTATGATACATTACGTAACAAATTGTGGCGACAATGTTATACATATGCCTAAGCGAAGTATTCTATTGTATTATATTTTATAAAAGAATAATTTCAAGACTGGGACTTTTCTTCATTATCAATTAACAAAAAAACAAAATTTTTAATTTAAAACGTAATGACACTCAACATCTCCACCGCATTCTTCACTCGGCACTCTTAGAACGTTTGTCTCCAATTGTGATCAAGTTCGAGAGACCCTCTTAACATTCTCCCTCTAAGACGTAAAAAATAATGCCTCATATTAATGAGATCGGCTAAAAATTATGATCATTAAATGCTAATGATATATTGCTTATCAAAAACAAAATCAATATACCTCAAACTTTGTAATCAGTGTGTTTGAAAGTATTTTATTATTTTAACTGTCTAAATTAAATATGACGAAATTTTGAAGATATCATCTAAAAGATTAAAATCGTCACTTCATTTTCCACGCATAACAGGGTAGGCATAGAGAACCTAATGCTAAAACACTCCGTTCTCCGCTTTCCACCCAATTTTCTACTCAACGCCACGTTTCATCTACCTACAACTGTCGTCTTTACAGTCACAAGCACACAGTCCTTACATAAAAAAATAATGCTCTACATTAATACAACTCTACGCTTAATAGGAGAGCATAAAGTAAACAGTAGAGTCCACATATTGTCTTAGGACGTATAAATTCCCGTAGTACGTACACTCGGTACAGGTATGAATATGCTGATTGCTGGAGTGCNTTTTTTTTTCAGCTTCACGCATTATCCCGCATATTGTGGAATAGGCAAAAGAGACCTTGTGTTAAGACACTCCGTATTCCACTGTCCAATAGGAAAGTATTTAGACTTAAGTTTACGCATTGTAATTTGAAAATAGACGAAAAGTGGAGCACTTATACGTTTAATCAATTAACTCTCTTTTCTTCGTCCAAAAGGGTCGATCATATTCTTATTTTACAAACGCATGCAAAAGTTTTCCCTAAACTCCCTTTTAAATTACAATAAAAAAAGGTTCAGCAATAATCGAAATTAAACAAGTCTACAAGTATAAGAAAAAAAAATCAGCAAATTCAGGAACAAATGTCCAATTAACGTGATTTTTTAATGGTAGGAAACAAAAATGCCGACACTAAGTTTGAGCTCTTTAGTATTTGAGGACGTTAAAGGGAAAGAAATTGCAAAAAAAAAACGACAAAAAAATCGACAACTGCATTTTTGCTATCCGTGTTGATCGTGTTTTGTCTGCATGACCATAATTCTGCACTAAGCTTTGCCTTTGGCTTTATCGTGTTTTCATAGCTTTATAATTTTTTAAAGCCATTTTGGCCAAGTGGAATGCTATGATTTAGGGTTCGATTTCCAATCAGGAGAAATATTTAATTTATTATCGTTTTTCCGCTCTGGTAATTCAGCCAGTCGACACATAATATGTCACGAGTTAATATGTTCTCCGGAACGCTATGCGAGAAAAAGCGTAAGACTAGAAAAAAACATATTTTTAATTGTCAAGTATTTACGTTTACCAATTTTATCCAATCTATGATACATTACGTAACAAATTGTGGCGATTAACAATGTTATACATGTGCCTCAGCAAGTAAGTATTCTATGTATTATATTTTATAAAAGAATAATTTCAAGACTGGGACTTTTCTTCATTATCAATTAACAAAAAAACAAGATTTTTAATTCAAAACGTAATGACACTCAATATCTCCACCGCATTCTTCATTCGGCACTCTTAGAACGTTTGTCTCCAATTGTGATCAAATTCGAGAGACCCTCTTAACATTCTCCCTCTAAGACGTAAAAAATAATGTTTCATATTAATGAGATCGGCTAAAAATGATGATCATTAAATGCTAATGATATATTGCTTATCAAAAATAAAATCAATTTACCTCAAACATTGTAATCAGTGTGTTTGAAAGTATTTTGTTATTTTAACTGATGTCTAAATTAAATATGACGAAATTTTGAAGATATCATCTAAAAGATTAAAATCGTAACTTCATTTTCCACGCATAACATGGTAGGCATAGAGAACCTAATGCTAAAACACTCCGTTCTCCGCTTTCCACCCAATTTTCTACTCAACGCCCCATTTCCTACAACTGTTGCCTTTACAGTCACAAGCACACTACGCTACGCTACGGCGGGACGGTCCTTATTTAAAAAAATAATGCTCTACATTAATACAACTCTACGCTTAATAGGAGAGCATAAAGTAAACAGTAGAGTCCACATATTGTCTTAGCACGTATAAATTCCCGTAGTACGTACACTCGGTACAGGTATGAATATGCTGATTGCTGGAGTGCCAGAAATTATGCAAGTATAACCTATACATGTATATAAATAACTAGCTACGAGTAAATGGGCAACTGGGGCTTTCTGGTTGAAATATTATAATCGTATACATAACCAGTCTGTCTGTTCACTTGTGGCTTCGCTTCGCCTTACAATTAACTAAGAATATGTCGAGGCCGTCATGGCACAGTGGCACAAACGTATGACTGTAAACGTAAGATACTCTATCCTCACTTTCCGCTGCATTTTCGATTCATAGCAGAGCAAGGAAATGAAAGTACAAAACATGTCACTACCTTGAGTGGGAATAGAACCCAGAACCGTCATGTTTACAATCATACACTTGTGCAAACGAACCACGAGGGCCTCTCGACAGTGCTATTAATATTAATTTAACTTTGGCGCAAAATTGTTAATTTCTAAGTTAAATTCAACCAACTTGAATTCAATACGAACTTTCGTTTATAATTGGAATGGATTACACTTAACATCAATCTTGTATCCATAGAATAAAGCATTTGGTTATTTTACCCATTGTAAATAGAAATGTTAGTGTGTTCTATTTTGTCATAAATTTCCAAGCAGTTAAAACTATCAAAATTGAATGTATTTTAAAAACATGAGGCCAATCATTGCGCAGAGATACGAGCATAAGACTGTAAACGCCACAAGTTATGAGTTTGATCCCCACTCGTGGAAAGTCCTCCAGAAATTGATGGAAAGTGGGGAGCGGAATATCTTAGCACTATATACAATATCCAGCGTGAATAACGTTGGGTTCTGTTATTCAATTTGACTGTTTAGTCAGACAGAAATCTGTAACACCTGTTATATTCAGAAATGATGAAATACATTTATCCCAAGCAGCAAATCTTTTTTAAGTAGACCCTTCATATACAAATTAATGTCAGTAAACTTTAAAAGTGTCAGTAGACACGGTAAAAGCGAGACTGACACTTTCGAGCTTTCAATATTGTTTCAAAGACACTTTCCTTATCACCATTAGCATGTTTATTGTCGGATTTTGAGAAGTTTCAATGGAGAATAATTAAGAAACGTCGCCAATTCACAAGTTTTGTGTAAATTATATTGAAGTGAATGAAGTGAAATAGGTACGCTCTCTAAAAGACGGATATTATGAAGGTTCTTGAGTCAACAAAGGTATAGAAAGTGATTTGTTAATAGGTTGTGATTTAATTGAGTTTTTGTTTATTTTTTTTTTTAAAGTTGAAGGAGCTAGTATAAAGATACCCAGCTCCCAACTTTCTGGTGAATTTTGAAGGTATTTTGTGTTAAGTAGCGGAAATCAACCCCGTGCTTTACCTCGACACCGAAGCGAAGAAATAAAAACATTAAATATTTATTTTCCTCGAGTTCGTATCGAACCTACAACCTGTCTCGCTTTTGCCCCGCGCCACGCTGGTCTTAATTTTTTGTTTCTTGATTATAAAGTACTCCATGGGGAAGACTACGGAAAGAATTTTATGATTAGGCAATACTTGTTTTTGCAAAAATATCCAGAATACAGAATATTGAACGTAAGTTATCACATTTGAGACATTTAGTGGTGGCAAAAACCAACGCCGTGCCCTAATAGAGATACAAAAGTCAAAATTTCTAACTTCATACTGACATCAATTACAATTATCAGGCAGTTTGTCAGTCACATATTGTTCTAAAGCTATAGAGTCGCCATCACTAAATTAATTAATAGCGGCTCATTAATAACCCCGAAACGGTAATTATTAGTCGCTCTAATCCGACGTATTGTTTGTAATACAAACTGTGATTTCATTTTGTGATTTAGTTTGTTTATTTGAATTTGTAAAATACTCATTTGCGAGGCGACCGTAGAGCTGTGGGGTAGCGTTAGACTGTAAACGCGATAGTTGTGAGTTCTATTTCCACTCGGAGGAATGATTAAATTAAAATTATTTTCATTTTCTTGGGTACACGATGTTAAGTTACGCCACTTAACAGGCAATGTTTCGATAAATGGGCGG
>JAKRZM010000006.1:330636-342071 GCA_036379175.1 Heliconius cydno galanthus | reverse complement strand
TACTAATAAATTAAAATACTTTCTAATTTGACATGCAATTTATTCTGCCATGTTAATAACAACCGTCGTTGCTAAGCACCGGTTTGCAAAGTTTCTTTGTTGTTTTAAGAAAACGTCACTCAAAATGAACTTTTATTTTAATATTCATCCTTATAAAAATAAATATATTATATAATATTTAATAAATATTCTTATAGTTCAAGCAGGCGTAGCCGCGTCCGGGTCCACTAGTTGACTATAAGCTTGACGATTGTGAGTTCGTTTCTCAGACAGGAGAAAATTATTATAGCGTTGATTGCATTGTTGTACGTCCAGTGTTTAGAAAATTTGGGCGACGAGTATGGAATGGAAATTCTTAACGCCAGACGATTAATTCTGAGTATCCTGCTATATACACGATACAGAGTGAAGCTAAAAATATTTATTTATTTTAATTTACAAGTTTATAGTTAAAGAAAAGCAAAATTCTCTAGTGTCACTTTCCGCTTAAATTCGGAACTTTGCGTGTTGACTGGCACTACTCGCTGTCTTACTACAACGAGGAAATGAAATCTATTTAAATACAACCATTCCTACCAGTGGTCGTACCACGATCATCTTACCGTTTATATACCGACTCTGTGCAGTGCCTGCACCGCGAAAGCTTGCTTGGATTTAATAAATATTTTTAAAATATGCAAAATATAGTTTTTCAAGATTCAGAAGATGTGACTTAAATCATTCGAAATTTGGGCGGAAACTGGAGAATAGTGTCTCAACACTAGGTTCCCGCTGGCTACCATGCTATACGAGGAAAAACTTGAAGCTGCTCTCTATAAAATACAACATCCTATAAACGCAGCGAGTCTATATGGTCTATTCAACAATCCACAGGTGTGAAGTTCCACAAAAAAAAGAAAAAAAAAGACAAAAGATAAAGATAAAAGATATCTATCGATAAAGTTCATAGAGTCTCGGCGCGAGCAACAGTGGAGTAGACAGTCGTAATCAGCCTCGACCGTACAATGCTGTCGCCGGATTAAAAACTTTCACCAGATAGCGTATGGTGCAAGAATTTGTGTATTAAATATCTGTATTTTTTTAACTTTACGTTCTATCCCGCAGTTGGAGGGCTTACTGAGAGAAGCTTTCTCTAGGTTTAGTTCACTCTGTTCTCCTCTTACAGGCTAAGTTTAAGAAACTACGCCGCAACGCCGAATTTAGACTTACTACGTATGATATAATTTTAACCTTAAGAATTAGTCTGAGTTAATAATGTTCAAATGGGTGCGCAAAGGTTGACTGTAGGCACGACGGTTGTAGATTCACTTCCGATTTGAGACAATGAAATATTTTATTATATAAATATTTTCATTTTCTCGCCCTGCCAAAAATGCAAAGCGCGAAGTGACATATAGAAGCGTCTTAATGAGAGCGGAATGTCTTAACACTAGGTTCCCAGGTTCCAGGTCCTTAACGTACGTAATTATAGATTAGAATATTACTGAAGGACACATCTACATTTAAACATTTTAACTTTTTCATTTAATTCGAATTAAATATAACATGAGTTAAGTCACCCACATAACACATCTGTTAAGTAAAATAATTATTGTGAGCTCCTCCTCCTCCTGGACTATTTTACAAAACAACAGCTTTACGTTTTTTTCTATACAAGGAATATAGTATGAGAAAGAGAAATTGAATGTTAAGGCACTGAGTTACCTACTTCAAAACACTATATATTTAACGGCGGAACTAAACGCCGCGCTTTTCATACAAATAAGACTAAAACTGTATTATAATAATGTATCCTGATAATATCCATGGTAATCATAAGTTAACCGCGACCCGACACAGCCATAATAGACTATGGGCTGACTTTAATTTAAAAAATACATAGAAAACAACCGCGACCTTTTAGAATCTGTCGATCCGAACGCCGCAAATAATAAGTCCTTTGAATACCATTTTTTTCCTTCTTATTATAAAAGTTCTACTAATTCTAGAATTTAAATAGTTTTTTTTTCTGAGTTTATTCTGTTTTTTTTATAGATTAACACAATGGTCGCTTTGTCTTTTTATATTTATCTTCTTTCTTTTCTTACTTTCTTTACTTATCGAGACGTAAAATGGAAAATTCTGTTCGTTCCCTGTAGGAATATCATGAAATTCTTTCATAGTGATTTCCTATCCTTAACCATTCTACCCTACTTTGAAAGGCACAGGGAACCTAGTATTATTCTCTCCATTCCTCAATTTCCATCTAAATTTTGAGATATTGCGTGTTGAGTACCGTAAAACTCAACTTCACGTATAATGCTATAGCGAGGAAATGAAAACCTCTCCGCCGAAAGCAGGTTGCCCTCACAACCTCCACGTTTATAGTCAGACGGTGTGTCACTGCGCCAAAATCAAAATCATTAAACAAAATCCAAAATAACAAAAATCATAAATCGATAATTTAAATTCTAGCTCGTTCCATCAACAACTATAAACCAAAACAGCAGTACAAAAAATAGATTTTAAAATATAAATTTTAATTATACTAATAGTCACCAATCGCTGCGTATAAACGGGCCTTCCATTGTTCAAGTAGTGAGATATTTTTAATTAAGAAAATCGGACAGTGTCAATGGGATTGTCGGAGGGGAGGGAGGGGGGTAGGGGGGGAGCCGTCAATGCTTCCCTTTGTCTATCTTTGCGTACATTAAAGAAATGATTCAGCCTTTAATTGTGATATTGCCTTTTAGATGATTAAGAATTTTAGTAGAGTTTGCATTAGTTAGTGACAATGCTGAGTTGTTTTTGTTTCTGAGTAATTTTTATTCATTTTCTAGCTTTACGTCGTTTCTCGTATACAGCAGGATAGGCAGAGGGAACTTAGTGTTTAGACTCTCCATCACCCACAGCCTAATTTTGGTGGCATAGCTTGTTCAGTGGCAGAAGTCAATACTCTGTACCTTGTTACCAGAGCGAAGAAATAAAAAAAAATCCTCCCAGTTCAAATCAAACTCACATTTACAACTACTCTACCGCTGCACCACAATAATTCGTATATTGTATGTAACATTTCAGTGAGGATTTTTTTAGTGAATTGTTCCCAGTGAGGCCCAGTATGCATTAACATAATATACTGTTTCAAATTAAATCTACAATATAAAAACTGATTGGATAAATCAGATTCGTACCTGCTCCAAAATCTTTCTTCCAAAATGTTTATTTAACGAAAAGTTAGCATATCTTACTGACTTCAGTGACAATAGGTTCAAATCTTTTATAAATAAATAAATTAAATCTTTAATAAAAAAATAATAATAAATAAATTACAGTTATGAGTATATACTCTCCGTTATTGAGTAATTGACAGATAATGTACAGACGAAACTAGGGACGTAGAAAGTTGAAATTTGCCATGAAGGAATAGAGAGCACAAAATTGAGTGACAAATTAAAATGAAATCATCATCATATTTAGCAAAATTTATTAGTATCCTTCTATAAAAAAATATTTTCAAGCTCTATGTCACAGCACAGGAGGCGTTAAATTGGAAAATTCCTGAACTGCCCCTCATTGATTCCAACAATGGAGAAAGCTGTAATCTATTCATTAAAAACCGATTATTCCATACACGAGCTGGTACACTAATCCAAGTTAAGAGGCAAAATATTTCCAACCCCATTTCAACCCTTATTTTATAGCAATTAAGTACTATATTCCCTCATTTTATTATTAAATGAAAAATTGCATAAGGCCACGATATGCCACACCGCATTTCTGACATTAAGCGACGTTTCAATTTGCATTCTTGTTGCAAGTTGCATTCATGTTATTAAAAACTGTTTCCATTCAAGTGTGATAGCTGATTGTATTGTCATCCGTTGTGACGTCATAGTGTCACGTGTCACAGCTGTGCCGCGTCGTGGATATATGGTATTTTTTATGTTATATTTTCATGGAAAGCTGGTTTCCATTAGTAGATATGAGTAGTTTTAAAGGATCTCTATATGGTGTACGAGGCTATTATATATATTTTGGGGTTATTTAATAGTATATCTATATAAACAATGTTTATAATATTATAACAATAAATTGAAAAGATCAAAAAGATTACACCCATTTAAATATTATTATTTATTTATTTCCACGCTGTGAAAGATGGAACCCATCATTGAGCTTGATTTTGTATTGAAAATATATAACATACATATATCGTTCTCCCACCATTTCCCAGATAGCAGATAAGCCAGAGGAAATTTAGTTACTTAAATTTAAAATACTCTGATGCTTTCTTACCACCCAATTATCAACACAGTGGCGGTACTTAACGCCGCGCGTAAACACAATTCAATAATATACTCTACTAACTATAGTACTATTATAATATATCTACACATAGTTGCCCTCCCCATGATTATGCCACAGAATATCAATATAAGCCCCACGGCCCACCTTTTAGCGGTCAGTGACAATCAGTGGCTTATTGCGGCATACTGATGAGTGATTGTTGGCACGTGCTTTATTAGAAATGGCTGAGAGTTCAGAGTATATATGAAGAAAATATTAGTATTTAAAAATTAATTTTTTTTTTTGGTTTTTTTTTGTGTCAATGGTGCTTAGAATATTAGAAAAATTAAAAATGTTTTTTCTTTTTTTTTATTTGTTGGTCGGCAAAAGCTATAAAGATCTTCTTCTAACTCCTTAATTCTTAAGCTTGAATTTGTAAGCATAGTTTGAAGCATAGTTTGAAGATGTAAAAATAAATAAAAATAATAGAATTTTTTTATGGTTTCGCGTCAGCAACAAACAATCAACAACAAAGAATAATATAGCGTCCTCGTGAGTGCCTCAGATTGTTTTTTTATTCTATTAGATTTTTTAATTTTCAACATGAATAATGATTTGAAACAATTATCTTCAACGTTTATATCCTATTTTGACTTTTACAAGCTTCGACAATAAAAATAGTATCCCGCAAACAGTAGGGTAGGCAGAGGAAACCTTATGTTAAGACACTCCTTTCTCCACTCAATACGTGTTGAGTGGCGGAACTCAACGCCGCGCTTTTGCCTCGACACCAGAGCGAAGAAATGGAAATATAGAAATATATATAAATAAATATTTCATTTCCCCGTGAGGGGATTGAACCCGAAACCAGTCGCGTTTACAGACACACTTTGTGCCCCTGCGCCAAGACTGGCCTCAATATGGGAATTAAAATAGAATGGAAAAAGAATTTAACCATCATAAAAATAAGTCTATACCATCATTGTAATACAGTAAACCGTCTAAAACACTACCACGCAGCATTTACCAAGATAATCACAGCTCCTCGACTGCACTAGGGCTAGGGTAGGGCTGCGAGGGCCCTTCATGCAATAACAGAGGTGCCTCCGACTCCCCTTGTCATTTCATAAATCCATATTTTGTTATTTGTTTCTGTTGATTTGTGGGTAAATAATGGTGATGTTACTTTTAGTTAGAGTAAATATTGTTTTATTTTATTTTTTAGCTTCACGCTTTGTCAATTAAATTACGAGATATGCGGAGGGAACCTGGGGACATAGGCTTAAGACACTCCGTTTCCTTTCAGACATTTCCGTTCCTACTTTCCTCAGAATTCTGGAAACATTGAAGGGCACAAGAACGAGAAAATGAAATTCTGCCGCTGCTCTTCGACTAGATCAGGGTGGTATGCGGAAAAATATTTTAAAAGTATTATATGTACAATGTGAGCTTATATTTTTTGCTTCAATATGTATCTCCACTACTCGTAAGTGAAGTTAAATATTAGTGTCCTAGGTAATATTTTTATATATTTCAAATATTTTATTTTTATAAAATGCAAATTTATTTTTTGATGCCAGTCGTGTCGTATAGGGACAAGCATGCCACTGTAAAAACGAAAAAAAAAACGTTCTTAAAATCATCATTATCATTACTTTTTTTTCAGTTTCACGCTGTATCCCTGACAGCAGGGTAGGCAGAGGGAACCTAGCAAGACACTCCATTGCCCACTTTCTGCAGGAATCTACAGTCATTGCATGTTGAATGTCGGAATTCAACGCAGCGCTTTACAACGACACCAGAGCAAAGAAATGAAAATATTAAATATTTAATTTCCTCAAGTGGGAATGGAACCCACAACCTGTCGCGTTACAGTCACCGCTTGTCCACGACTGGTCACAAATTTAATTTATGATAGAAAACCTTTTGTCATTTTCTCTGCCTTTTTTGATAACTTGAACAACATATAAACTCTAATGCGTCCAAAGCAGACAATTAAGCCACTAAATCGGGCAGTTACAGACTACAGCCGCACTAGAGCAACTTGCAACCTTGTAGTCCAAGTGCTGTCGTTTATTAAATGATACTTGATAATAGTAATAAACCAGCTTCAATAACCATCTATACTTAATAGTTAAGCATAAAATATATTAAAGAAGAGGTCGTCGTAGCGCAGAGGTACAAGCGAGTGGCACCAAGCGTAACGGTTTTGGATTCGATTCTCATCCAGAGTAATATTTAATATTTACATTTCTTTGCTGTGGTACCAGCGAAGGGACGGAGTCTCTTAACACTAGGTTCCCAGGTTTCTTCTGCTTACCTGTGCACGATACAGCGTGAAAAAAATCCATATTAAATAAGCATATTTTCTTTCAGCTTCACGCCTTTATCACTTTCTGTCCAATTTTTGGGACTTTGCGCGTTGAGTGCCGGAACTCTTTGACATGCTTTGTTACCAAAGCGATGAAATACGTATAATTAATTTCCCTGAGAGGGAATCGAGTCCGCAACCGTCTAGTTACAATTAAAAGCCGTACCACTGTGCAAAGACGGCCTTAACACAATCTATAATATATATTTGTACCACACCCATTTATTCAGTAGCGTTCAAACTACATCTGGCCTCTAAGTCAGTTAAGTTAGGCAGTTATAGTATTACACGTCCTAGAGGGGCAGTTTGACAGTAACTAGGAATTTAGTAGGTACGGTTTAACTTGTTGCATATTGAAATTTCATAGTATATATATCTGTTTTTATAAAAATGTAAACTAATATTATTAAGCTGAAAATTTTATTTGTTTGACAAATAGTTTTTGATTATTATCCATAGAAAAAAATTGAGTCCGTCGTGGCCCAGGGGGACCAAAGAGTGAGGGTAAACGCAACTGGTACGTCTCCCACTGGCGGGAAGGAAATATTTAATATTTTCATTTCTTCGTTCTGATCTGTTACCAAAAAGCGAAGCGCTGTGCTTTGTTAAGTTTACCCTTCAACACAATATGCCTTGAAAATTCGGGAGAAGGTAGGGGAGGGAGTGTCTTAACACTTAGTTCCCTCTGCCTACCGTGCAATATATAGTGTGAAGCAAAAAAAATTACAAAAACGTAGGTACGTGTCGTGGCGCTACGGCAGTGTCTGACTTCAAGGCACTGGACAGTTGTAGGTCCGATGCCCACTCAGAGCGGTGAGTAATTTTCATTTCCTCGCTTCCATTTCGCATACGTAACAGCAAAAATTGAGCGAGAAGTGTTGTCAGGCATGTTGTGTTTTAACACTAAGCTCTACCCTGCTATATGTAAGACTAGCGGACCCGGACGCGGCTACGCCTGCTTGAAATATAAGAATATAATTTCTATAGAAATATAATTTCAATCTAGATGAAATGCTAAAAGTGACTATTATATTTATTTTCATAAGGATGAATATCAAAATGACGCGGTNGAGGGGTTAGTAATTTTCATTTCCTCGCTTCCATCTCGCATACGTAACAGCAAAAACTGGGCGAGAAGTTTTGTCAGGCACGTTGTGTTTTAACACTAAGCTCTACCCTGCTATATGTGAGATGCAGGGCAAAACTAAAAAAAAATCAAAATCTTTATAATAACTTCCCAGCTGCTAAGTATTATCTTCCACATAATACTTAAAAGCTAGGGTTTAAAAATAAATTAAGAAAAAAAAGGCGAAACCATAAAGCCTAATCCGGAAAAGAGCGCTCTTCTTCTACTCAAGAAGTTAAAAAGTTGTTAAATCTTAAACTTTATGTAAAGCACTCGGCTTGAATTAAAAATATACTTAAAGTATGTAGAGCTTGACCAACTTTACAGAATACAGCGGAGTAAAGCTCAACGGGCTCTAATATGTATGAAATTGTCTTTGTGTTGACATTTTTTTTTCAGCAGCGGTTTATACACCTTACAACTTAGTGTTTAGACACTTCATTCTCCGCATTCAGTGCAGTTCAGTTCAGCCTTCGTTGAGACATTGCAAATTGAGTGACGAAGTTTAACGCCGCGGTTTGTCTATCAAATCTAAAAATTTAATAATTAAATTTAAATTTAATCACTGCCCGGGTGGATTTAAAATCAACAACCATCACGTTTACGTTTGACCTGAATGACCTGATGAAATAATTATAATATAATTACTTTCATCTCCCCAACGCACGGCCTTGAGTTTTGCCACTAAATAAACTAAATAAACAGCCAAGTTTCGTACAAATAATCTAAAATATAATATACCAGCCGAGCATCGAGTAAATAAACGGAGCTGTAACCGACGAAGCAATAATTGTGAATCAAAGGGGAGCAATATGTCCAAAATAAGTGGCAGCGCCGCTATAACGACGATCGTTTAACTTTGATTGGTCGCCGCCACTGAAACACACCATTTTTCAACTTCCTGCGCAAAAATCTAAATGATTTATTGACACACGTATGTATGTATTTATAAGCCTATGGGATGAATGATTTGTACGAATTGTCTTTTTTTTTGTGAGTTAGATGGGATGATTATTTTTGTTGTGATTGTTGTTGCTGCTTTTAACTATATACCGCGTATGTAGAGAAAACTTTGTTATCATTTTTCCGACTTAATAATCAAACTGAGGAAATTAAAATATTTTATTCGTCTGAGTGGGAATCGAACCCATCACCAGCTACACCACGAAGGCTTTAACTTAAACAACATCCCTATAATTTTAAAATTGTAGCTCCTACTTACGAGTATATACAATGAAATGGTTAAAAAATATATATTTTTAGTGTAAATGCATACATACATGCGGGAAGATAAACAAAAATTTTGGTAAAACTTTAAAATGACACATTGTTTATCGCGTTTCCGCAAATGAAGAAAAATAAAAACTCGTGTAAAAGTTTTAACATGTATAACCGCAAGTGCGACACACTCATAGACAGACTATGAATATAAACGAGCGTTATATTTGTATATATTTAACTACATCTAGGTTCAGGAAATCAGTCGACTTTTCGAAATATTTCTTGTTGAGCGGCGGAACTCAACGCCGCAATGTGTCTACCAAAGCGGGGAAACGAAAATATATATTATATCTTTATTTTGAGACCAGTCGCGGCGCAGAGGTACAAGCAGGCGACTATAAATGCGACAGGTTGTAAATTCTTATATTTAATATTTTCATTTCTTAGCTCGACTAACGATGCAAAGCGCGACGTTTAGTTCTGCCATTCAATGATTGCATTGATTTGCAAAATTAAGTGGATCGTGGGCAACGGAAGTGTCTTAATGAGAACAAAGTATTCTAATACCAGGGTGCGAGTTACAGCGATAATACTTCAGCGTATAGAGAGAGGCATGAGGATTTTATAAAGTTTATTAAATATTTGCTATTTAATTTAGCACTTACTACTAATTGCACCAAATAAGAAAGAAAGAAGAGCTGAAATAGGAGCGGAAACTTACCTGAAAAAAAAAACAAAACATTAATAATAGAGATATATAAATAGAGATATATTCAGTAAGTTGGTGTAAATCATATATAACTTAATAAATGAGCCATGCAAGAGTTAAAAAATAGCGGCGCGTAAATCTCTGCTTCTGGCTTCGTCGTTAATACGAGTACGTCGAAGTTTTATTTAAAGCTTTTTTCGTTGCAGCTTTATGCATTTTCATGCATCTCAGAGTTCACAGAAGAAATTTAGACTTAATGGCCCGTGGCGTGAGGCCGTGGTGTACGGCCACACGCCACGGGCCATTCCACGCTCTGACCAATTTTCGACAAATTACGTTTTGGTTCGCGGAATACGACATATTTTCTCCTGCTAGCCTAAACGCATTTGCTTTCGTTAATTGTTATATTTAAAATTTAAACATTATCTCTAATTCCTAATTAAATCTACATTCGAAAAACTTTTCGTATATCTAATTACATTGTTCAAAAACCGCCCGCATAACACTTTTTGAACAATTTCCCTACAATCTCTAATATCAGCGTTAAAAAACCGCCCGTCTATCCAAACTACCCGCATCGTTTGTCACACTCGCAATTAAAGCGGCTGAGTGGCGGATTGTCGTGGAGAAATGTTTTGTTACCGCCCTCACTGTGGTACTGTACTGCCGGAGGTGCTGGAGTTTCAGATTTCATGCCTCTCTCTATGCGTTGGAGAACTGGATCATGTTAAATCAGCAGTTAGTTTCTGGATTTATGGGGGTGTGTGAGTCGGATGAGTGATTTATCATTGTGTTTTATAGGGTCCTAAATAGTAAATAACTAAGGAAAAAATGTATTCTAGGAATACAAAATAATTTTGCCGTAATAGCGTTTTGTAACTAGTGGGCAATTGTCAACGCGATAAGTTGTGAGTTCCTTTCCTAATCAAGAAAATGAAATATTTAATGTTTTTATTTCTCCGTTCGGGTCACCGTTGAATTTTCGCCACTCTACACACAATGCCTCCAGAATTCTGCGAATATTTGGGAATGGAAGTATCCTAATAAAAAACCGAGTGCATAAACACTAGGTTCCCAC
Source organism: Heliconius cydno galanthus (assembly GCA_036379175.1). NCBI lineage: Eukaryota > Metazoa > Arthropoda > Insecta > Lepidoptera > Nymphalidae > Heliconius > Heliconius cydno. Next base: position 331,300 of record JAKRZM010000006.1, on the reverse strand, counting down.
GTTCCCTCTGTCTATCCTACAATGTGCGGAATATAGCGCGAAGCTATAAAAAAAATATGTGAAAGTTTTGATTTCATTTTGACATACCCACAAACAAACCGCTACCACTTTTCAGTAGTCCCAGAGTAACAAATAATAAATTACATTACATTTTAACCCAATTATTCACCATTAATGATTTTGAACAGCCAACTATATAAAAATTAGACAAATAAATATTCCCTGATGTATCAATGTGAACTGTTATGCATTTATAATTTTAATAAAATATCGTAAGATATATAAATGTTATATTGGTCAGTTCGTGGAGAACGGAGTGTCTAGGAAAAACTAGGTTACCTCTGGCTTTCCCGCTATATTATATTATGATGGTAAATAAATCAGCTCCACGCTGTATTACGCATATAGCAGTGATACTAGTGCTCAGTGCCGGTTTTAGCACTACCGGCGCCCTGGGCGAAATTTTTTCGGCGCCCCCTAACTACATTTCAATAATATACAAAAAAGGGGTACAACAAAATAACCATCTATTAAAAAAAAAAATTATGACAAAAACTAATAAAATTTCACTTCTAGCCTTTCTATCTGCGAACTCTTTTATTGGGCATTCAAAGTCTATGTTTTCTGCAATTTTATTTTCAAAGTTATTAAGATCACTTTGTTT
>JAKRZM010000006.1:271979-324256 GCA_036379175.1 Heliconius cydno galanthus | reverse complement strand
TAATTTTCACATTATCTTATGTGCTTTGCAAACATACATTATATGAATAATCCAGTAGTTAAAGCGGGCGAAGCCGCAATAGGGTCGCTAGTGAAATATAAGTATAAGTATATGATATATCAGCTTCACGCCCTGCACTCTTCAGTCCTGCACATGTGCTGGAGGCTCTCAGCATAACCCACACAGACGATTGACTGGAGACATTGCGTGTTAAGTGGCGGAACTAAACGCCGGGCTTTGCCTCACCACCAGTGCGTAGAAATGAAAATATATATTTAAATAAATATTTACACACATTTATGTTTTATATGATATTTATTTGTTTATATTTATGTATTTATAAATTATTATATACCCTCTTATAGGCAAAAGAAAAGCTTAGAAAATAATCGAAGTAACCATGAGGACAACCTATTGCTAAGCCTTAATCTTATCAATTTAAGATTATGCGTAAACCGTAACCGAAACCGTAAGTATTAAACGAGAAAACCGACACTGAGTGATGTACTGTGAGCTATACAATACTATGCTATACTATACAAAGCTATAGAATACTATAGGATACGATTGTGACAGAACAGCGCATTTCAATTTGGGGTAACCGCGAGTCTAAGAGACACCGGGATTAACGACACCCCGTATTGTGGAATCGTTGGTGGATATGCCTTTTTTATTATTAAAAAAAATTGGAAATGCCTAAATTAGTGTGTACCATCCTATGACGGTTTTGGGTTCGATATTTGTTATTTATAGAAGTGTTCATTTTTTTTGTCATAGGGCTCCGCCATTTATTTAGAGCTAGCCACAACAATCTCAAATTCGAAATAAATACCAATTATTTAAAATTATTATAACGTTATTGATAAGCTGCAAAGCATCTACCAGTTAGCACGACGATTGGGGGTTCAAATCCCACCCGGGGAAACGAGTTATTTTTAATTCCTCGTTCTGATGACAAGATAGACGACAGCAGAATTCAACGCCTGTCTATAGAATTCTCAGGTGCGTAGAGAACGGAATGTTTTCACATTAGGTTCCCTCTGCTTATCCCGTATATTGGGGAACCTAATGTTATTAGAGAACTTAATGTTAATGCTATAAAATATATGACACGTCCCATCCACCTTTCGTGAATCACAATTTCTGTACACTCTTGATATGTTAATTCGTTCACTGAATAAATAATTCATTCGTTAAGACGTATCGCTCAGCGACATTGTTATTCTCTATTAAATATTTTCAATTATTGTTCTTATAACTTTCGTCATAAAGTTGAAACTTCCTTGAAATTATTAGGCATTAACAGTAATGAAACAATGATTTATATCGAATCTAATATTACTACGATCTCGATATTCGTTAGCGAATACGTATTAACGTACAGAATATTTCGTTAAATATTTATATATTTAAACTAGGTAACATCCGTAATTTTGTTTGCGTGGACTTTAAAAAGAAAAAAAACCCGTATTTTCCCGTTGCCGTGGGAATTTTGACAAATCTACTTTTCTTCTGGCTTCACGCTCTATCCCGCATATATCAGGATAAAGAGAGAAAAACTGGGCACCTAGTGAAAAGACACTCCGTTCCCATTAAGACACTTTTATACCCCACTTTCCATAATACTCTGGACTGCATATTGATTAGCGAAACCCAACTCTATGCTTTGCCTCGGTTCTAGAGCGAGGAAATGAAAATTAAATATTCCATGTCATCAAATGAGAATCGAACCCATAGCCTGTCGCATATACCGTCCGCCCTCACCGATCTCCGTTTCCGTTCTGCGTTTTGGTTAACGTTTTAAGTAAAATTGATAAATATCTAACGCAACCGACCCGTAGTAGAAACTCGTAAATGAATAATATTCGGCGGGATCGTCATGATCGCGTTTGTGCTGATACCGCAATTTGAAGGTAGTCTGATTTTAAATGGATTGTCTCTTGAAATTAATTTCAAACATCCAAAATGAGAGGAAATATTACATTTTATGGATTACGCTTATCATCTTTTATAGATGTCGCAGTTTAATTGGATAATACTTATAAATTTGGGTAGTAGTAATAGGTTCAAAACCATTCAGTGTCTTAAAATCATAAATAAATCAGTATTTTTATATAAAATAAAATAAAACGCGATATACGACCTCACAAACTACACTAAAGGCTGTATTTATAAATCACTCTCAACTCTAAGATTGATCTTAAAAATGATTTTAAGATTCCGTTTTCATTCATTCCTATATTATTCTCTATCTATATATTATATATCTATAAGATCGATCTCAGAGTTGAAATTAGAAAATAATAATAATTGATGCAATCCCCCTAACCAGAATTGAATTTTTAAAAAAAGTAAAAGAAAAGATTTAGTAAGAATTTTAAAAAAGATTACATTCTTTCAACCTTTAACCGCGAAGCAAAGAGGGCTAAGGTGACATATAGCAGCGCACTCCGCACCGACAGTGACGGAGAGCGCTACACGCCGCCCATTTTGTAACTTACCTATACGAAAATATACTTTAGGCAATTTTGGATTTAATAGATTTTTTTGGTTTTAATTAAGTGGTAGGATAAATTTAATAATTAAGAATGAATACATGTATGTGATAAGAAAAATGTTATCTATATACATAAAAGGACTTGTCCTCACTGACTGAGGTAAGACGCACGCACAGCCGGAACTGCTGATGGTAGAAACGTGAAATTTGGACATCTGTTTACTTTCGTAACCTGGACATCCACTAAGAAGGGGTTTTGAAAAATTTTAACTCTAAAGGGGTGAAATAGGGGTTGAAAGTTTGTATGGAAAAAAATTCAAATCGGCTCCGATTTTTATAANTAAGTAAAATTGATAAATATCTAACGCAACCGACCCGTAGTAGAAACTCGTAAATGAATAATATTCGGCGGGATCGTCATGATCGCGTTTGTGCTGATACCGCAATTTGAAGGTAGTCTGATTTTAAATGGATTGTCTCTTGAAATTAATTTCAAACATCCAAAATGAGAGGAAATATTACATTTTATGGATTACGCTTATCATCTTTTATAGATGTCGCAGTTTAATTGGATAATACTTATAAATTTGGGTAGTAGTAATAGGTTCAAAACCATTCAGTGTCTTAAAATCATAAATAAATCAGTTTTTTATAAAAAATAAAACAAAACGCGATATGTGACCTTACAAACTACAGTAAGGCTGTATTTATAAATCGCTCTCAATTCTAAGATTGATCTTAAAAACGATTTTAAGATTCCGTTTTCGTTCATTCCTATATTATTTTTTATAATCTATGAATGAAAACGGCATGTCAAAATCGATCTTAGAGTTGAAATTAGAAAATAATAATAATTGATGCAATCCCCCTAGAGAGAATTGAATCTACAACTGTAACGTTTACAGTCAGACAACATTAGCAGAACTTTAATAAAAAAATTTAAACAGTTAAAAAAATAAGATTTAGTAACAATTTTAAAAAAGATTACATTCTTTCAACCTTTAACCGCGAAGCAAAGAGGGCTGAGGTGACATATAGCAGCCCACTCCGCACCGACAGTGACGGAGAGCGCTACACGCCGCCCATTTTGTAACTTACCTATACGAAAATATACTTTAGGCAATTTTGGATTTAATACATTTTTTTTGGTTTTAATTAAGTGGTAGGATAAATTTAATAATTTAGAATGAATAGATGTATGTGATAAGGAAAATGTTATAAGTAAGTGTTAATATATTTTCTTAGCTCGCTGTATCCCGCAATGTTTTAATATACTAATTTTAGTGATGGAAATGACAACGAAGTGTCTAAACACTATATCAATTTGCCTATCAATGAGAAAAAATATATAATAAGAAGATCTAAGAAAAAGACTTGGGTTCTCCTCTTAAATCAACGAGTTTTTAAAACTAATGAAAAGCAAAAAAAAACATTACTTACACCTACTCAGTTCAAAATCTAACACCAAAACTAGAAACCCATACATTACCTAAAGACCTACTCCAAAGCCAGCTACCAATTAACGGTGCGTCTGTAGATCACGCTGTGATAATAGCAATCGTTGCCAGCTTTGATAATTAATCCCATCTAATGTACTACTGCCTGGATAGTATTAACAGATTATAGTTACAACACTAAGTCAAAGTTCCTCTCGAACGTAAACACCACAGGTTCCATTCTCGCTCACTAGATGTCTGATAATATTTAATTTCCTCGCGTGGAAATCGAACCCACAACCTATCTCTATCTAAAGTTGTACAAGCAACTGATCTATTAAATATATTAAATAATTTTTAAAACATGTTGATATTTTATGAAAGCAATTGCTCATTTTCAAACATTTCAAAGTGCACACTAAAGAAATATTACTATTTTGTTCGCTCTCCAATCATACAAGTAAATAAACAACGACCAAATCGAGAGAAAATACGTCTCTAGAACGAAAACATTTGATGTTTTTCTAAGGCTAGTCTATATATCTTTGTAATATATTTCATGTATTGAACGATTCGCTATTTCCGTCTACAATTTGTCAAGGAATTTCTTACCGAGATTATAGTTGGAAAAAGATATTTGGAAAAGTCATGTAATACTGACCATTTAAACAAAAAATCAAAATAATATGTGCAGATTGTCACACATTTAGTTTAAGGAATCAAAAGCGGTAAGTAAAATTTTAAGACCTTCTTCTGAAGGAGTATAGAGTTCAGACAATCCGTTCCCCATTTATTTTCCCAAAGAAATTTTCAAGAGAGTGTAGCATGTAGAGTGGCATAACTAGACACCAAGCTTTCTCCTGTTATCAGAGCGATAAAGTAAAAATAATTCATTGCCACGAGTAGAAATCGAACCCACGGCCGCTGCATTTATATTCAGACCGTGGTGCCACCATGACTTTACGAAAGTATCTTCAACTAAGTATTCTAAATATAAAGACATTTTTAGAATAATACATCTTTAGTGAACGAACCAATTGTTCCATCCTAAAGTAATATATTAGAACGATCTCATAAACGACCTTATATTATGTAAATTTTATTATAGAATTACATTTCGGAGCGAGGTATGTTCAGTTTGGAAATTTGAATTTTTTTTCCTCTCGGTATTTGTAAATGGTCATTAACTCAGGCTCCATACAAATGGATTATTTCAATAATTCAAAAGCAAGAAAGCGGATAATTTATCCGATGAAGAATATTGACTTAATTCATAGGAGATAGCGGTTTTAGTTCTAATTTGTGATATTTTTCTAATTTCATAGTACAATATTCGTTCATTCAAGCATATTATAAAACTTACGAGGGGTAGATGTGGTACGTTAATATTTTACAAAATATTATACTAATGTCTCCCAACTCCACCTAAATTCGACACATTTCGAGTCGAATGGCGTAAATCAACGCCGCACTTTGAAAACCCTTGCATTTGCACATAGATACCGTGTCACTACGCTATGATAGCTCATCATTTTATAATACCAAATATGCAAACTACACAAATATCTTAAATTAAAGCCAAAAAAAATATTTTTAAAGTTGTTATATCGCTATACATTCTTGCCTTGAACAGTAAAATATTTGAGAGCGACGTATTTTTACGTCTTAGCCAGAAATTCTGCTCGACGGGACTGAAGGAATTTCTCATTGAACATCGCGGCACAAAGCGTCACGAAACACTCTGTTGCCGTTAAACGTACCGGTGAGTTTTAATATTAGCTACTGATGGTGGATGTCGATGCTTCTACCGAGTTCTGTGTTGACTCGGGATAAAGTTCAAACTCTATCAGTAATTATATTTTTTCAGATTTTTTCTGTAGAACATAAATTTTCTAAGTCAAATGTACTCTAGAAGTGCGTTAGGTTTTTGATGACTTAATATAATATCAATAATCATTTGAGTTAAGTTGTAATTTTATGTACACTACAGGCTAAGGCGTTTTGTTAATATATAAGAATATAATGCTTAGACATATTTACTGTGATAAGTCATTTGTTTCTCTTTTTATACTCATCTTTATGACGAAACCCTACAATTAAAATAAATAACCTAACTAGACTAATACAAAAAAAATTATATCCCTTGACATTTTAATTGTAGATTATATATTTTTTGCTAAACATTATTACCCTTGTAATAAAAACAAAAGGTTTAATTTATCAGACGCATGTTCCAGTTTTTAGTTATACGAATGATATCCCTGAACACACGCTAAGCATTCCCAAAAGACCGTGAAAACACAGCTAGCTTCTATGAAACATTTATGAACGGAACTGTGTCCGTGACAAATGGCGGAGAGGAAAAGCGAATCGCAAGATACATAAAATATAAGGACATTAGAAAAATAGTGAGTATTTTGATACCGGGGACGTGTTCTGGAGTAAAAAGAAATAAATAGAAACGATGATCTGTTTTCAGTTCTCCTCCATGTCGTCCGATTGGAAGACGGAGAGGTTGTAAGTTTATTTTGTATTTGAAAGCAGATGACTCTACAGTCTCTACAGTCTGTGTCTTTTTTGCATTTAAATATATTTAAAGCTTATTATTTACATTCGATTTTACACAAAATAAACATGTATAAATATTATTAAATTTATCTTTATTTAATAACGCGGGAAAACAACATAAATCGGTTTCATGACAAGCTTACAGGCACCTATAGCTTGGAAAGTTCTACAGGGAGTGTAAAAGTGCACTAAAAAAGGGTTATTCGAAAATCAACCCTTCCAAGGGTGAAATGGGGTGTAAAAGTTTGTGAGAATTCCATTTCCGATACCATTTAAAAATGTCGTCTTTGTAAATAATGATGTATTTATGGAAAATATATATTTTTTAGCTTCACTACATCTAGTATTAAGGAACCCCATTCTGTTTTTTCCGCCAAATTTTGGAGACATTGCGAGTTGAACGGTGGTTTTAACCGCTTTATTTGATATTTTCCAAATATATTTTATTTTTATTATATCAATTACCCAAGTAGATAAAAATAAAAATTTAAACATATAAGCACGAACCTATACGAAATCCATTTATTGATTTATACCTTATTTAAAAGTACCTACGAGTATATTAACAATGATTTATACGAAAATATCAAACATAAATCGAACCTACGACCTAGCATAAGCCACGGTACTTAAGCACATGTTGCACAGCTCTAGAGCACAGTAGTCCTTACCGTAGCAAATTGGCTGTCCTCTTGATAGAACGACGTGTCAGTTAATAACGAGTACAATGGATAAAGTAATTTCCTTCGACACCGCAGCTAACTAAAATGAGGATAAATTGATATTCCTGTTTTATAATTGATTTTGTTTGTTTGTTTTGTGCTAGCTTCACGAAGTATCCATAATATAGAATGGTAGGGAGGAACTCAACGCCGCGCATTACGTACCAGCGCGGGGCTGTGAAAATAATTTAACATAATCATTCTAAATGAAAATTAAATTGTAGAATAAATATTTAATGATTTCAATTATTATTTTTTTCTTTGTTTCTTTTCTTTCTCTGACAACAAAGCAAAGTCGAGTTCCGCCACTAAACACGCAAGGAAAGTGGAGAAAGGAGATGTCTTAACCTGGAACGGAGTGTCTCAACATTAGATTTCCAGGTTCCCGCTGCCTACTGTGCTATTTTCAGGATACAGCGTGAAGTAAAGAAAAATACTCTATTTTAAAACCATATTTTTTTAATATATAAGTGAAATATTTTTATTTATAAAATAATTGACTGAACTTCAGTGGCAAATGGATCTGAGTGTAAGACATTCCATTCTCCACGCACCGCCTAATTTTCAAGGAGTTGAGTGACGTAGCTCAACGCAGCGCGTTCTCTTATTACCAGAGCAAGGAAATCGGAATAGTTTATATCTTCAGTGCGCCTAGATGGCCTTACTAAAATGAAAATCTATTTTCAATTTAACTCTACATTTCAACACAATAACCTAGTACAGGCTATTGTGTATAGAATATCAACAACACATTCATTCCTATACAAGAAAAGGAGATTATTTTATACTGTAGTATTCAAGGAAAGCTCAAATAAGCTTTGAAAAAGCTTACAATGGAATCGAATGGTATTTCTCGAAGCATCAATCGTTGCGATTTGTCTGCTTATTGGGGTTCACATGATTAACGGTCTTGAGACACGTCCGAAGATAAAAAGAAAAACTGTTCATATTTGTTCACAATGATGCTCATATTTCACATTTTGGTATTTGTTTTTCAAAGTTCAATAAAATGTGTTAATGTGTCCTGTTATGTATAATATTTTCTCTTGCTTTACCTTCCATATAGCTGGGTAGACAAAGGGAACCGAGTATTAAGACCTATTTTCGAGACATTGCTTGTGGCGAAACTCAACGCCGCGCGGTGTTGTTACCAGAACGAGGATATGAAACTAAGCCATGCCTCGAGTGGGAATCACACTCACAACCGTCCCTTTTACAGTAAGAAAACGACCTCAAATATAAAGTGTTCAATCATTATTATGAATCCTAAGAGCCATTTTCACAAATTATCATAAAAAACACATATTGATTATCTAAAATTACACCTATTATGGCTAAATTACTGACGCTATTTATGAAGGCGGCAATCCAGTCTGGTCCTGCCAGCGGCGTCAGCACGGCCTATTGCTTTGATGTCACTAGTGATGGGAGATCTATCGTTGGTAGCTACTCGTATTGATAAAATAATATTTTGACTTTTTAGAAAAAAAATAAAAATTTGAACCCTCGCCTCATATATCGCTATGTTCAAATTTTTATGTTTTCTAAAAAGTATTTTTCTTTCCTAAGTATGGAATAATACTTCTAAATGTAAAAAAATAATAATCTGAGCTGCTTTTGTTAAGAACTAGGTTTAGTACTTTTATCTGATTACAATCAAATGCAAACCATAATGGTTTTCATATGTAAATATAACAGATTATTAGCTTTACGCTGTATTCCACTCAGAAGGTTAAGCAGATGAAACCTGAAAACCTAGATTTAAAACACTCCGTTCTCAATTCAAACACTTGCGGTTCCCACTTTCCGCCGAATTCCTGAGGTATTGCGTGTTGAGTGGCGGAATTCAACTAATATAGTTATTATAATATTTTGATATAACTAATAGAAAATAACAAAATAGAAGAAAAAATCAAACGATTTTCCATCGTGCCGTTAATTGACAATCTATCTAACGGAAGCTCGAGGACGGAAAGTGGTTAAATATTGGGGCATATTGATTTGAACCAGCACTTGATTTATTTTGAACGTTTTGTGATTTATAATATTTTACCGGTCGATTTTGTTTACGTAGTTATAAAGCATTTTATACTTTAGGTATTTAACTTTACTATCAATTTCGTACATAGCAGAACTCTATTTTTTTTCACATTTCGTCCAATTTTGGAGACATTGCGTGTTTAGTAGCGGAACTAAACCCCGCAGCTTGTCTTATTAGGTAAGTAAATTATAATAATTAATTCTGAAAATTGAATGGAAATGGAACCCCTGTCGTATTTACAATCAAATACGACGGTCTCAATGATTCGTTTCTATGTAATAGTCGACTGTTGTGATGAGATATTTTACTAGTATCATTCTTTCTTTCTTCTAAAATCTTTTCTTTCTAAACTAAACTAGCTTCACGCTGTATCCCTACCGTGGTAGTCAGAAAGAGGGAGCGCCAACCGCTACGGTGGAGGACGGAGTTACAAAATTTTATTTATTAATATCTTTTCCAACTGCTAAGGAAGGCTTATTTATTATTTTATTATCTATACTAATATTACACACCTGAAAGTTTTTGTTAACTTGAGAGTGTGAACTAGATACTATTATTTGAAAAATATTTACGACACTTTCGTCTTTTCCTTGGGATGGGTGGAAAATGATGAACAAAATAATAATAAATCGTTACGCTCCAACAAACTTATATCGCAATTTGTTCAAAGAGTTTCATACAACTACCATAGGATCGACCAAGGACGATATATCGATTAAATCATATCGACACGCACTCTTCACTAAGTACGCGAGGTAGAAAGCCCTTAGCCTAGTTATGTAGCGGCTCTAGACGCCCTTCTAATACTTTCATACCTGCTGAAGGGCTCACGGTATCCTGGTCTTTTGAAGGATATCGACAAAGACCAGCCAAAGAAAGAGCTGGCCACTTGCCTCCAACGGCGTTATGTTCTAGTCTCTCATTAACGATTTAATTTAATTCCTTACATAGCACAATATAGTGTGTGTTAAACAGCTATTAATATGCTTTGGTATAGCGAAATGCAGAAAACTAAACCAAGGATAAGCTGAAAGATCCAAGTATTTAGACATTCTGATTTCCGTTTTTCTTCCGAATTTGTGTGTTAGCCAGTTATATAATTAAGGTAGATTAAAAGTAACAATTATTTATGTTAGACCTTCGATTTAACTGAGGATACTAGTTAATAAATATATATAGAAGTTCTGTACCACAACAACGGTTATAAGTGAACCAAGTAAATAAAATATGGGCCAAAGAATTAATAAGGATAGTCCGCTCCTCACTTTCCGCCCAATTCTTCTTTTTGTTACTACAGCGAGGAAATGGAAATTCACTCCCTCGAAGAATCAAACCCACAACCATTGAGTATACGATCAGAAAACGTGCCATACGTGTACTATATATCACTTAATCCAGTAATATCAATCGCAAAGCTAATTTAACGCATTCAGTAACCAAACAAATGTAAAGCTCCATTTAACTCATTAACAAGCTGCGCCCGTCAAAGAAATATTCTGCTTAAATTCAGTACAAAACGCTTTAGGTCATTCAGCGGATGCGGTGAAAGAGAGCTCACATTTACACTAATTGAACGAACGGACATACATACATACATCATATGTGTATATTTGTTTGTATGGTGCTTACACGAGCTTATTCAAGCTTCTCGTTAGATTGTTTGAAACATACAGACGAATGAAATTCCTTCCAAAGTTTTAAGCTTCATTTCCATTAAAACAAACTCGCCTTAGAATTGTCTAAGATCCTGAAATTGTTTTGTAATATTTGTAAGTGAAAAAGTCATCATTTCGATTTTGGGTTTCATTAAAAAAAAATAAGTTTCATATAATATATTTGTAGTTTTAATGTTAAAACACTCCGTTCCCCACTTTCTGACCAATTCTCGAGACATTGCGTGTTGAGCAAGTAATACGTTACTATGTTGTTTACAAATACTGTGCCACAATGACCACCGAACGAACACACGTTTCATTCATATAAAATGCAACAAAGACTATAAATAACTACGAATATCGATAAATAACGTTTATTAACTAATCTGGATGTTTGGTATTAATTTCAGTTGATACTCCCACGCAATCTTGAAATAAATGGTATTAACAAACCAAGAGATGGACAAGAAAGATCATGATCCTGTAAAGATTTCCTTTTGAGCTGAAGAACTCTAAAAAAGATTAATTTACCACGGTACGTGTATCACGTGTGTGAATTCGTGAAGTTTAATTTGGCCCACTAGTATATCATCATTCTCTATGAAGAGACATCAAACTTCGTCTTCTAACATTAAGCTAGAATAAACATACGCTACCTCAAAATGTGTGCAATATTATTCTTTACTAGAAAAGCTAACCTTTACGATGTTTGCGTAAAAACTTTACAAAATTTAAATTACATATGACACACCTTTTATAACATTTTTACGTATAATTAGGTTATTAAAGTTTTGCACCCCACGTTTAGAGTTCTCCGAACAATGGGCAAAAAGTTGAACTTATTTGAATTTTTATTTGAAATATAATTTTTATATGCTATATTCATATATTTTAAAGATGAAAATCGCTTTGAATATACTTATAGTTTAAAACTAATAAGATTATTTATAACTAGCCTTTATAATTTATGACTTACCCGTTTGTTGTCTCGAAACTTGAGCCAGCCACTGATTACACTATTGTCCACATCACAATTTTCTTCTTCAAATTCCCGCCTGACAGGTAACGGTGAACCACCTGGACTTTCCAGCTCACGTCTTCTCATAACCGGCGTGCATTGCTGAGAGAGCCTTCCTTCGTTGACAGCATCACTTCGTCTTCCCAATACAGGGGTGACATTAGCAGAAACACCCCCTAAAATACCACGTCTGGCCAAAAAAGGACTCTCCCATTTTTTGGTCTTACACTCCGAATGTAGACAGAGAGCATCAAAGTTGGCAAGTTCCACGGACACCCTGGTCTGTAGGCCGCTAGGGTGGGTTGTGAGGATGGTTTGCTTGGCGATGCTACAGCCATGATGGTAAACGTCTTCACGTCTCTCCATAGTGTTGAATTACATCAGTCACTCACATTCCCATGGGCCCAAATCGTTCGTCTCCATCTGAAAAAAAATTTAGGTTTTATTATTTTGTTATCTATAAAACCCAAGCGGAGCTGGCGCCTAAATGAATATTAAATAATTTTAAACCACATTTTGTACTATGACAATACTAAATGGCTGAAGCAATTGTCTCCACATCCAGGAAGTGTTTTAATAAATATGGGTAATAATAATGAATCATATACGAAAAAATACATTTATCAGTAGGTTACAACACAATTTCGTCATAATTTTATAAAAATACTTTATTAATAAAAAAATATGCAAAATTAAATAAGTCCTTCATTTCATACCAGAAATTCGTAATTTTGTCCATACAATTAAAGAACATAGACATCAAGTAATAACAGACTCTCAAAGATCGCTTACATTTTAACAAGATAATTAAATACCATAAATAAAATTTCAATTATTTCAACGTCCAAGTTTAGCCGAGAGGCGGAACATAGAAGATCTTAATTAAATAGAAGAGACCTTTTCGATGGCAATTAGAAGCACGAAAAGACCGTATATTAGTTTAAATTGATTCTTACGTTTCCCGAAATGAAGGGTGTAATTGACCGCTATAGATTTTGGCTCGGTATAAATTGTACGCAGAACAAGAGACCAGTCATGGCGCAGCGGCACAGGCGTGCGACTGTAAACGCGACGGTTGTGTGTTCAATTCCCACTCGGGGATTAAATATTTAATATAGAAAGTGGGGAACCGTACTTCGGTTAATCTTAATGGATACAGAGCGTCTTAACAATAGGTTCCCAGGCTCCTTCTGCCTATTCTGTTAAATGCGAGACACAGCGTGACGGAGCGGTATAGAAAGAAAAAAATTGGCTTAGAGATTCTTTGCAGAATGTAGAGAAGTACTGACAGAGGAATTAGGAGAACGGGAAGAGGAAAACACGATATTTTACGTTTCGTAGTCCACACAAAAACACAACAACTGGTTATCGATAAAAATGTTCTCTAAAGTGTCAAATTTTTTTTTTAATAATATGTGTTTTAAGTACAATTCACACGTAACCCTTCCTCTCCTTTTCTGTTCTGGATATAGAAATTTCGGGGCCGCGTTTAATCTTTGAAATGGGAAGAAAAGTAATTTCGGTTGAGAATATTGTCCGTTAATAAAGTTAGCAATGATAAAGGGTCGAGTTCATGGAGTTTCTCTCCAGATGAATTAATGTTCAGCTTCTGTGACCACTCTGTATAGTGTTATGACGGATTTTAACAAAAAATGTGTTTTTAGTTAAATATTATTATAATAATTACGAAACTTTTCTGTCAATTGAAATACCTACTAACCTTTGAAATTTTGTCTTCAGGAAAAAAATGCTGACGCATAAATTAAATTAAATCTCGTGTCCAAATGTATTCTTTTTATATTATATATATTGTTACACAGTAAAAAATCATAAGATCTATCGAAAATTAAGAATGGAGTATCGTAACACAGGTGCCTTCTCGCCACCCTGCTTTACGGGAAAAATGTGAAACTGTAAAACAAAAATTACAGATAATTGTTTAAAATTATATTCATTAATAAACTTATCTCAAAGTACTGACAATACACTTCCAAATTACTTATTCTAGAGTCTCCACATTGTTATTTCAATAACCATATAAATAAAAATATAGCAGAGTAGGCGGATTAAACCTAATATTAAAACACTCCGTTTAACACTAACACACTCCATTCTCCACTTTCCACAAATTTTAAGACTTATAGTTTTAAATAGTTTACTAAAATTTAATAACATGCTTTTTCTTGATATGAGGAAAGAAGGAAATAGAAGTAGATGAAAATAAATTATTCCTTCAACTGGAAATTGAACGCACAACCGTTGCGTTTACACTCAGAACGTTCTAATTTAAACGGAAACAAACATAAACCTTTCAAGTACTACAATACCAATAAAAAGACAAATACTTAGGCAAATGAAGAAATGCTGAAACGCCATTACAGACCGATAATCATCATGATTACCGTCACGCTAATGTTCACGGACGGGACTGAATAAATACTGCAGTCTGTTGGCGGGACGCGTTTGGTTTTACGATTTTATTTGGTGTTTAAAACGAATTTAAAATTAACTTTTGTTTTGTATATTTTTATATTTAGTGACGAATCACTTAGTTAATTTAAATTTTAGACAAAAAATGAGTTTGACGTAGTAAAGTATATGCCGGAAAGACTCCGTTCCCCATTTATTGCTGATTTATCGAGATCGATATTGCTTGTTTGACGGCGTAACTCAACGCTGCGCTTTGTCTACCAGAGTGGAGAAAATTAAACGCGTTTACAGCGACAAGCTGAATGTGACTATTCATTATTGGAAGGCTAATTTCAATTATTATTTTCTCATTTTATGAAGTGGGCAGTACATTTACATAACTTTCTTATTGAGCGTTGATATGTGACGCCAGTCATAGCCTAATTTGAACCGATTATCCGGATTTCTTTTTATTACCTATTTCAATACTTTACCGGCATGCAGCAAGGCAAGCAGAACTTAGTATTAAGACATTTCGTTCCTCACATACCGTCAAATTTAAGAGACATTGGGTACCAAATAGAGGCTAGGAATATCAAAATAATTATATTACTTAGTACATGCTAAAGTATATCAACTAATATGACACTAAAACATCGGTAAGCAAGTGAATCCAGGTACGGCACTAGGGCTATCTATTATAGTCCCTACAACATGAATAATTCATAGCATAATAGGCGGCAGCGTTCTGTTTGTCCGTACACGAGCTCCCCAATTATCATGTACCACTCCGCTGTCACGGTAAACGATATTATTGAATTCTAGCTTAACGTATGTACTATATATGAGTGGAAATAATTTCACGCCTTTTCCCGCAAAGCACTACTATGGGGAACCTAGTGTGAAGATACCCCGTCCCTCGCCCTCGCTAAATTTTCGAGACTTGACGTGTTTAGTGGCAGAATTCAATTCAACTGAGAACACTTTTTCTTGTTATATGAGCGGAAATGAAATAATAATTTATTTCCTTAATGTATAAAAAAAATGTTTTATTTTGCTAGCAAAGAAAAGCAGAGGTATGTAAAAATAAAAAATCAAAATATTCTTTATTCAGTTAGGCTATTACTGAAAAATGCTTGCTACTAACAATTCAACTTCATATCCAATATTAGTGGTTACTATAGCCTAAAAAATCCCGTAGCTCCATTTCATCACGTTTTTAAAGCGCGAAACATAAAAACGTATTTTTTTATTAAAAATAATAAAGTTAAAAGTATTAATCAATCTACAACAAATTGGTTTCGCGCGTTCATCGCAACATCCAAATAGGAAATAAACGTCGAGTAAGGTGACCATATATTTAAAATTAACTTAAAATAAAGCAATTTATAATTGCGTACATTTTAAGCGTACTAAGGCTTTTTGCCTTGTTTTACGCCCTTCGTGTAGTATTATAAGTTAAACTTATTACTAAAATTATTTATTACATTTTATGTATGTATGAAGAGGTTGTGGGCGAGGTGAAAAACATAGCAGTGCGTACCTTAGTGTTTGGCTCTACAATTTTCGTTTGCTAGGGTCTATACTAAAACAAAGTAATTACAAAAAATATCCTTGCAACGTCAAAATTTGCAATATATCTTCTAAGTTTGAATAAAATTACAAAATTAACGAGATAATAGAAACCAGATGTAAGGTTATAAGATTTTCCTTGCTTACTTTGAAGAGAGTAAAATATATGCAAAGATGCAGCTCCTGCAGTAGAACTATATCCGCTTTGAATGGCGAAACCTCAACACCATCCTTTATCTTGCCATAAGTGAAGTTGAAATAACGCATTGTCCAAAGTGACAATCAAACCCACAACCATTAACAAAAAATAACTTGTCGCTCTACAAAATAGAGTTTTAATTCCAACATTTATCCATACAAAGTGTAAACTCGTGGTCACGCCGCGGCAAGTGTGACGAACGGGCATTGCGAGCCTGTATTTTGTGTATTTTAATGTAGTGTAATCCGATAGCGTGTTAATTCGATGTTTGTTCCCGAATTTATGACGATGCAATAAAGAGTTTTGATTGAGTTTGCAAATGACGCTGCAGCGCTGTGGGGGGAAGGGGGGACGGTGTTTTCGTTGGAATTTACCCATTGTGTTTTTATAAATGAGGTATATGACACAAAAATACTATACTGGCTTTTTGGATTTTTCTGATAGTAGAAAGTGCAGCGTTAACTTCCACTATTTAAAACGCAATGTCTGGAAAAGTAAATGAAATGTGCAGAACAGAATAGACATTGTTAAATAGTTAACTAGTCTTAACTCTAGGTTTCCACCTGCCTTAAATAAATGTCTTGCTGAAATAAATAAAAAACAGATTCTCTGTTGAAATAAAATATTTAATATTTTCATTTCTACGCTCTGGTGTCGAAGCAAAGCGCAGCGTCAAGTTACGCCGCTCTGCCGTCCGCCGGCTGAAAAATGAGAACGGAGCGTCTTAAAACTAGGTTCCCAGATTCCAGATTCCCTCTGCCTGATTTGTGTGGCATACAGCGTGAACCGATCATATATCCTACGACCATCTAGGTACCCTATATAGTACTCAATCAGTACCTAAGATACCTGCATACAAGGTAACCAGAAACTCCTAACAAAGTTTGCTCACTTTGTACATAAAAGCCACGGACGATCGAACACTTAAGCCGATGAAAGTTGGCAGATTGTCTGGAACCACTGCCTAGGTTCAGTGCGGGCAGGTCTTCCTGGCTTTGTTACAGTGCACCCTGCACCGCTACTTGTGTTGTTATTTTGTATACATATGTATGAGATGGAGATGGTTGTCAGTTTAAATTGCTTCACGCTGTATCCCGCAATTAGCAGTAAACGAAGGGAACTTGGGAACCTTGACACCTTGACCTTTTAAGACATTCAAGTCCCATTAATATAATTCCGTTACTCACTTTCCAATTTATTCTGGAGCATTGCCTTTCGAATAACGGAACTCATCGCAGTTTGTCTCGTTACCAGACTGAGGAATTGAAAATATTAAATATTGCATTTCCCCGGACTGAAAATCGAACCCACGACCTGTCGCGCTGGTTTCAATGAATATGAATGAATATTTCATTTATTTTTTTAGTAACAAAACCGACGCCCCCATGGCGTAGTTAGGATGTGAGCAACAGTTCTACATAAAAAAATGTTTATAATTTAAATTTTCAAGTTGGGACATATAATTTAAGTTCACTAAAATTTGTAAGAAATGGAGAACATAGAGATTTATCACTATATTTGCTTTATCCAAACTCCACCTACCACTCCTCCATTCTTTTCCCTAAGTTGCCTAAAGATAGAAAGTTAAATTGAAGTTTACCAAAAAACAGCATTCGTCAAGCTGGTGTTCCAACGGAAACAATCGTACTTCTCACACATCTCTAGCTGATAATTGAAAAGATAAGGGACATAAATCCTCGTAGACGATGTGGAAGGTAATTTAACAGGAATAATAGTCGGCGGTAATAGGTTCGATTTCGGTGCCGAAGTGAAATTAATCTAGCGATTATTCTTTTAACAGTGTGATAGTATTTCGGGAGACTTATATATTTTAGAGTTTTCGTTTTCGCCTTTCATATAAATTATTATTGAGACAAAATGTGTAAAAACAGATCCATGTATCTCAATCTTTCCTTCTAACAAGAAGATGTGAAAGGAAAAATAAATAAATCATGCCAACCTTGAAGTTAAACACTANGTTCAGTGCGGGCAGGTCTTCCTGGCTTTGTTACAGTGCACCCTGCACCGCTACTTGTGTTGTTATTTTGTATACATATGTATGAGATGGAGATGGTTGTCAGTTTAAATTGCTTCACGCTGTATCCCGCAATTAGCAGTAAACGAAGGGAACTTGGGAACCTTGACACCTTGACCTTTTAAGACATTCAAGTCCCATTAATATAATTCCGTTACTCACTTTCCAATTTATTCTGGAGCATTGCCTTTCGAATAACGGAACTCATCGCAGTTTGTCTCGTTACCAGACTGAGGAATTGAAAATATTAAATATTGCATTTCCCCGGACTGAAAATCGAACCCACGACCTGTCGCGCTGGTTTCAATGAATATGAATGAATATTTCATTTATTTTTTTAGTAACAAAACCGACGCACCCATGGCGCAGTTAGGATGTGAGCAACAATTCTACACAAAAAAAAATTTATAATTAAATTTTTCCATTTTATTTATACAAATAGTACATTGGGACACATATAATTTAAGTTCACTAAAATGTGTAACAAATGAGAGAATAGAGACTTATCACTATATTTGCTTTCTCCAAAAAGCCCACCTCCCACCCCTCCATTCTTTTCCCTAAGTTGCCTAAAGATAGAAAGTTAAATTGAAGTTTACTAAAAAACAGCATTCGTCAAGCTGGTGTTCCAATGGAAACAATCGTACTTCTCACACATCTCTAGCTGATAATTGAAAAGATAAGGGACATAAATCCTCGTAGACGATGTGGAAGGCAATTTAACACGAATAATAGTCGGCGGTAATAGGTTCGATTTCGGTGCCGAAGTGAAATTAATTTAGCGATTATTCTTTTAACAGTGTGATAGTATTTCGGGAAACTAATATATTTTAGAGTTTTCATTTTCGCCTTTCATATAAATTATTATTGAGACAAAATGTGTAAAAACAGATCCATGTATCTCAATCTTTCCGTCTAACAAACGCGTAAGATGTGAAAGGAAAAATAAATAAATCATGCCAACCTTGAAGTTAAACACAAACTTCAATTTAGAACTAAGTTCGTTCAAGTTAAATTTAAATTAACTTTCTTAACCCGAGTTTAACTTGCCGTTAAATTCGCTAACTGCGCCGTACACGTTAACATGCAGATAGACTGAGATAATATTTAGACGACTGTTGCAAGATGTGACTTTTAATTTTGTTCTAAAGCTGCTATAGTTGTCTCTGTTAACTGTGTGGCTTTGTAAGAATATACTAATAGAAGCGCGGGTGATAATCGAGAAAAATCAAACATTTTACATTGAATAACACTTTAAAAATTAAATAACCATCTAATAATATCTAAGAATCTGAAACACACAACAATTTTTTTAACTTGACGCTGTATTCTTCACATAGGTGGGAAGACATAGGGAACCTGGGAACCTAGTGTTAAGACAATGCGCTCAACCTGTTGTGTAAGCAGACCGCGAATATGAAAATATTAAATATTTAATTTCCTCGAGTGGGAATCAAACGCACAACCGTTTACAGTCACACGCTTATGCCCCTGCGGCTGCCCACGACTGCCCTCAATTTAATTCATTATTTTATTTATTTTCATCATACATATATGTGTCCGTATGTATAACAAACTTATTTAGTACCATTCATTTCGCCAATAAAACTGAATCAAGCCATCAAATTGAGTTGTAACGTAATAGAATATCGATCTAAGCGCACGGTACTTTGAGTCGACCTCATGTAACATTCAGGGTTAGGAACAGACTAACGAGCCCACAGAATCTCCCTAATTTATACTAATACTATAAAGCTGGAGTGTATGTTTGATTGAACGGACTAATCTCAAGAACTACTGGTATAAATTGAAGAATTATTTCAGAGCACTTTCAGGCTACTCCAGGACTACTTCTCCAGGAACTGGAAACACATTGTTAGGACACATCTATTCCCCACTACAAATCCCGATTTTTAAAACATTTTATAAAAATATTAATGCTAATAATTATTAGATTTTATATAGTACTGGACAAAAGCTGGATACCTAGTTTTCTCATCTTGGACCTAGGACCTAGTCAAAAATCTAAATCGTCATAAAAATATACAAAACAGACAGATACTGAAATACTGTCAAATGTCAGATTTCATGAAATACCCGCCACAATCTAATGAAGCGGAATGCACCGTATTGGTTTAGGACCGGCTCCACTTTTATTGTGTTTACGCCAATTTTGCTTCTGTTTGACCGTTGTTATTAGACATGTGTTTTATTTATTTGATACACTTTGGTTTTATGAATGAGTGGGTTTTGATGAGGTTTGACATGATTTTGACCAATTTTTTTTAACCACGAGGCTGAGGTCAGTCGTGGTGATGGGTGCACAAGAATGCAGCTATAAACATGACAACATGTGGGTTCTACAACGGTCTCTAAACACAATAAAATTATTTAAATATTTAACATCCCCGGAGTAGGATTATAACTCACAACCATCCTAACTTAGCTAGTATAACGTCAATTATGAAAGTTTGGTTTTGGTGACATGATAAAATATCAAATAAAAAAGTTTTACACGACTTCAAGGCGTATGGCGCACTGGCGTAGTATTAAAAAATGTATACGATACTTGAATAATTATTGCAAGTAATTAAAAATAATTTATGTATAATCATACCCTTCCACGGCTGTGGGATCTATTTTTCATTTTTTCACTCTGGTAAAGAGACGAATAAAAGTCGCGGCGTAGAGTCCCGCCACACAATACGCAATGTCTCAAAACAAGTGGGGGGAATGGATTTGTCTCAATAAAGAACGGAGTATCTTAACACTAGGTTCCCAGGTCCCTCTGCCTACTCTGCTTTCTACAGGATAGAACGTAAACCTAAAAAAAAGGATTCTTTCAATAAATTATTTAAAGCTAAATACTAACAAATTTACGAAAACACAAACAAAAACATGTTAACTAAACAAAAGAAGTTTGCCAACAATTAGCACTTCTATACAAATATAGTAGTAGTAGTATAGAATAGTATTTAAACAGAATAAACTAACTTCTACTCATTGTATTGGCAACTACGGGTACCTATTAGATCTGAACAATCGAGTTTACTTCGTATTTATCTAGAATATTGCGTTTTATCCAACAATTTGCCTCATCGACGTCTACGTTATAAACTGAGGATATTGGTAATATTGGCATTTACTTAAAAAGCAAATGATTGTATTTTTTTTAGCTTCACTCTGTATCCCGCATACAGCAGGATACAGCGTGCAGTCAAAAAAAATATAATATAACCTTTCCTTCTTTGTTCCCCATTTTCTGTTAAAATTTCGAGACATTGAATATTGAATGGCGGGAATCAACTCCAATCAATGAAAATGTCTCATTCCCCAAATTAGAATCGAACCTACACTTATAACGTTTAAAAAATCGTATATTTTTAAAACTGTATAACAGTTAACCCGTTTAAACATCGTTCAGACCAATCGTTCTGTTTCCACAGAACTCTACATTCTATCATTTCATAACATTAAAATGGGAGAAAAGTTGGAAATGACTATTTGCATACAATTACAATGAGATCTGTGGAGTATTATTTTAACGCAAATTCAAAAGTTATCGAACTATTGACCCCGTTTTGAGTTTGTTTATCTTCGAGTATGTAAATATAGGTATAGAAAATAGGAATTGGTCACTTTACTCTCTGGTTTAAGCTTTCTATATATTTTAAGTGGAGAATAGAGTGTCTTATGCTAGCACTAGTTTTTTTCTACTTATTACTTACTATATGTAGGAAGCAGCGTAAAGCTGGATTATAGTAGTGACATTATTTTGGTTTCACCGATCTGGTTAAGTGTTACTATAATATACTATAAATAAAATAATATTATAAATTATATTTATAATTTATAATATAATATATTATTTATAAATATATATATACCTATATATTAATTAATTATATGATTTACCTACATATTTTAGTTATGGTATGGATTGTTACAATATCCATTCAATTCTAAAGAAAAAGGAACTAAAAACATGTTTTAATCAGCATTTCGTATACAAATGAAATTGCAACAATTATTTACTTTCAATTGCATACTGCGCGCTATTGAGTGTTTGAACGACGTGCACTGTTTTAGTTGAGCTTTGAATCAGACGAAAGGCGGAAATAGCTTTTTTATTACACTATTGTTGGCTGTAAACATGACAGGTTATGGGTTCGATTCTCACAGAAGGAAATTAATTTTCATTTTCATGCAATCGGTAACAAGACAATGCGCAACGTTGAGTTCCACCACTCAACATGCAATGCCTCTAGAATTCGACGGAAAGTGGGGAACGAAGTGTCTTAATAGGGAAAAGAGTGTGTTATCACTAGGTTCTTATATCCCCTCTACCTTGCTATTTGTGGGATACAGCGTAAATATAAAAAAAAAATATAATATTTCCCCGAGTGTCAAACCCACAACCATCGCGTTTACAGTCCGATGCTGTCCCCCTACGCCTCTATCACATTTATTTTGTTTTTTTTTACTTTCTGCCGAATTCTGGAAGCTATGCGTGTTGAGTGGCGGAATTCAACGCCGCGTTNCATTTCGTATACAAATGAAATTGCAACAATTATTTACTTTCAATTGCGTACTGCGCGCTATTGAGTGTTTGATCGACGTGCACTGTTTTAGTTGAGCTTTGATTCAGACGGAAATGGCTTTTTTATTAAACTATTGTTAGCTGCTAACGTGACAGGTTGGGGGTTCGATTCTCACCCAAGGAAATGATATATTTAATATTTTCATTTTCATGCAATCGGTAACAAGATAATGCGCAACGTTGAATTCCACCACACATGCAATGCCTCTAGAATTCGGCAAAACGTGGGGAACGAAGTGTCTTAATGGGGAAAAGAGTGTCTTATCACTAGGTTCTTATATCCCCTCTACCTTGCTATTTGTGGGATACAGCGTAAATATAAAAAAAAATATATTTCCCCGAGTGTCGAACCCACAACCATCGCGTTTACAGTCCGATGCTGTCCCCCTACGCCTCAATCACATTTATTTTGTGTTTTTTTTACTTTCTGCCGAATTCTGGAAGCTATGCGTGTTGAGTGGCGGAATTCAACGCCGCGTTTTGCCTCGATACCAGTGCAAAATGGAATTATAAATTTAAATAATTTTTCGAATCCTCGTTTGAGAAAAAACCACAACCAGTCCCGCTTACATTCACACTTCGTGCCCCCGTGCCACGTCTGGCCCCAATAGATATAATACTAATAAATTATTAGAATACAGCGCGGAACGCCAAACTCTAACTAAGACCTCCCGTTAATCTTTGTTTGGATTCATGTTACGTACGATATGCCATTTAACTTTGTATTTAACCTCAAAACTTTAACTTAGATTATAATAATTAATGACACTTATATGTATGCTTAGTTTTAACTATTTCATTTTAACACATAAGAAAACGCGACAGGTTGTGGGGTTTAGTTCCCACTCCGCGTAATGAAATAGCGCAACGTTGAGCTCTGCCACTCGATAACCTGCCTTCAGGTTTCCGTGAAAAATGTAGAACAGAAATGCCTTAGTGGGAACGAAGTGTATTAACACTAGATTCCTAGGTTTTCACTGCCTACCCTGTTATGTACAGCGCAAATTAATTTGGTTTATTTCCTTGCTATGATATGACAATGCGCGGTGTTAAGGTCCGCTATTAGACACAAAATATTTCAAAAATGTGTGGAACGTGAGGAAGACGCCTCTTAACATACTGCATGCAGAAAATATCACAACATGACCTCGTTATAATATAATTAGAATAATTTCACATGTTCCTAACTTCAACCACTATTAATACAAACAGAGCGGCCGAGACAAACAGACCAACTATTAATTATATATAGCCATATTGATGACACTCGACGCCCGACCAAACACTTTGGACAAACATGTAAAATGTATTCTGGTGATTTACGGCGGCAGTCAACACGGGGCTTAGTTTGATCACTTATAAATATGTTGACATGAAGATTTATATGAAAACAAGCTTTAGCACGAAACTTCATTTACGTTAGTCCACGTCAAATAATTTTTTTTTTACATCCCATGGGCCAATAGAGGCCGTCGTAGACCGGACTGGCTCACAAGGTGGGTCACAAGGGTGTGACTGTAACGCGACGGTTATGGGTTCGATCCTCAGTCGGGGGAATGAAAGCAAGCANAAAGAGGCAAAGAAATCTTAATACTTAACCTAGGTGGCTGGCTAGGTAGCGGAACTTAACGCCACAGTTCGTTAAAAATATTTACGCAGTTCATTGGAACTTAAGCCTACAACAAAAATAAGATAATATAATACTTCGTAAAAGTAAAACATCAACATTTTACACAAAACATTGCTGACAGTGAAAAGTTGCAAAATTTCCACGTGAATATTTTAAAAACTTGACTATTAGAGACGGATGGATTTAACTATCGCACTATTGAGGTTTGTTTATATCCATATTCTATTCTATCAGGTCTATACAGTAGTAGACAGTATATAGTGTAGGGAACAGCAGGTGCGTTTTGGACCATTCAACTAAATTCATTTTGTATTTTTAACAAGAAATCTGCCGCAATTGTTGATATTTTTGTAAGCGTTTTTAGAATAACGCAGAACTAATGAAAATTTTAACAGATTTTCATGTAAATATTACTTGGTATATCACAATAGTTGAGTAGATCGAATTCCGATTAAATTACTTTTTTTAATCAAACAACATTTTTGTAGGTTTAAAAATCGTGCATTTTTTAAAGTAATAATATTTCCTACATACTAAATTCATAATATTTCGAAATTGTGGATTAAATGAGAATGGAGAGCTGCTGTATGTGAGACATTTCAAAATATTTATTTAATATAGTATAAAAAATATTTATATATTTTTATTATGGAAAAGACAAGGTGATATATTTTTATTATTAATTATTTTTCAAGACATTGCGTATATAGTGGCGTAGTTGAACTCCTGAACAGAAAATTCCTATAATAATAATATTCTAAATGTTAGTATAATATTATACTCCAGATATACCTTATACAGGTATGATGACGTCACGTCTTCCGCTCCAGCGGGCAGGGTTATTGCGATTCCTTCCCAACCACTGACCACCCCACAATAACCTATTAGGTGACACTTAATTGAAACATTCATTAATTATTTCTTTGCACATCATTAATTTTTGGCGAAAATGATGTAATGGAGTAGTGTGGTAATGATAGAGAGATTTATCACTGAGCGTTTCCCTTTTTGTATTTACGGTATTATTATAAGAAGTCATCGTGGCATAGTATTTGACAGTAAGCGCGACGGTTTTAGGCTCAATTCCCAATCGCGATGATATTTTTATATCTCAACTGGTAAGTTTGGTAGACTTTGTCCTGTCTGCAAGATAGGAACCCACCGATATATATGTCAAAATAGACATTAGACATTTTTTTTAAATACCAATATCCCGAAACCGACCTCCTCTCTCACCTGTATCAGTTAGTGTATCTATCTACCAATCATCCTGTATATTATAAGTCATTATCAAAAACACAAATTTACCTAAATCAACTAATTATTCACTTCAAAGTTCAGTAAAGGAAAACGAATGTGTAAATAAATGACCAAAAACAAGCAAATTATGTCCACACGTTAATATCCTTTCAAATTAGGCGTAGGTGCTTTTTGTACCGGTCACGTAGGGACAGGGATGGAGACCGTTTGAAGCGATTCATGCGGGCTGGAAGTATTTACCCTTAAAAATGTAAAGGTCCTCGTGTATTCACCCTTTGGAGTAAAGATAGACACTGAAAAAGTATTAAGAAAAGGCAGTCTATAAACATTTTTAAAATAGCAGGATATTAAGAAGACATTAAGCACGGTGTTGAGTTGCGCCCGTTTAAACGAAAATTGAGCAGAAATTGGAAAACGGAGTTGTTTAACACTATCGTCTCTCTGTCTATCCTGTTATATGCTGAGTATCGCGTGAAGCTAAAAATGTACATCACCTGTGAAAATATCTACAGTCTAACTATCACAGTTTACAAGATACAAGCTGGATGACAGACGGACAAATAACCACAGACAGAATTTGGCCAAAAGTGGAAAGCAGATGTGTTTAGTGGGACTGGAGTGTCTTAACACTAGATTCCCAGGTTTCTTCTGCCCACCCTGTTATTTGCGGTATATGACATAAAGCTAAAAAAAAAGTAAAAGTCTAGCAAACAGAACAACGTGGTCACTCTACTCTAACAACGAATAATGAATGGGACTAATAACTATAACTTTTACTAATTAACTTATGGTACTAGTTAAATCATTTAACTCATACGTTCAAAGTTAAAATGCATTTAAAACATTGTTAGCGAGCGAGTCTCGGAAAAAAATCCTCCATACATTTTAGAACTGAAGTTTGATTAAAAATTACTGTTTTTTTTTTGCACAGGGGCTCAAAGCGTGGGTTCGATTCCCAGTCGAGGAAATGAAATGTTTGATATTTTCATTTCCTCGCTCCGCTAGCCATACACAGCGCGGCGTTTAATTCCACCACTCAACATGCAATGCCTCCAGAATTTGGCAGAAAGTAGGAAACGGGAGTGTCTTAATGGGAACGGAGTGTCTTCACATTATGTTCCCAGGTTCTCTCGGCCTACCCTGGAATTTGGGGCTGGTCTGTGACACAAGGCTTTCAATGAAGTATAATTATTACATACAAATTACCTAATTTATACGAGTCCATTGTAAAAGTGCGTTGTAAAGTAAAGTACGCTTGTGAGTTGTACGCTTGGTGTGGTTTACCATCCACTTAATGTTTTTAAAATTGGTGGAAATTAGAGAATGTATAATGATATAATTCTCTGCTTGGCTCACCATAGAGTGACCACCATACGTGAAGAATAACATTTTTATTACTTCAGATTATATCCCTCATAAATAGCATGGTAGGTTGAGGTACCCTAGAATTAAGACAGTCCATTCCCCCTTTCCACCCAATTTTAAAGACATAGCGTGGTGATTCGCGGAACTGATCGCCGCGCATTATCTAGTGACCAGAGCAAGAAAATTAGTATACATACGCAAATAATACAATATACACAAATATATTACATTCATAGTTAGAAAAAAATTTAGAATGCAATACAAAATACACATAATTTCTCCCATATCCGCTCGGCTATGAATCCAAGGTTTTATTAGAACCGATACAAAATTGTAATTTCTATTCACGATATAATGGTAGAAGGTATCTAATATAAAATATTCCATGCAATATTAAATGTTACGAAACAGTACCCTTGCTTTTTTCATTTAGTTTCTGCGTACTATATAAATATTGAAGCCACGACGCAGTGGCAGTGATGATCGTGGGTTCAAATTCACTCGAGATTTATCACTTCTATTCAGTTTCACGCTCTATCCCGCATATAACAGAGTAGGTAGAGGGAACTTAGTGTTAAGACGCTCTGTTCCCCACTTTCGGAGAGATTGCGTGGTGAGTGGCGAATTTAAACGTCACGATTTATGTTTTTACTACAGCAAGAAAATGAAAGTAATTGATTCGAGCGGGAGTCGAACCCACATTATTATATTTTCTCCATTTTCTCGTATCCGTAGGCATTGAGTGCTTCCCTATACCCTCTAATCTATCCACATACTCTAACTCGAATAGTTTTAGTCCGTGCGTGTTCTATAAGCCACTCAGTAATGGAAGAGTTTTATATAATTAGATAAATAAATCATAGGCCAGCTGTGGCGCAGAGGCGTACAACAGGCTGTGGGTTCGATTCTCACTCGAGGAAATTATGTATTTAATATTTTCATTTCCTCGCTCTAGTAAAACGGCAGTGTGGCGTTGAGTATCGCTTCCAGATTTTGGTGGAAAATGGGAAACAGAAGTGTCTTAATGGAAACAAAATATTTAACACACGTTCCCGGTTCCTTCTACCTATTCTGCATCATAACAAAAAAAAATTTAATAAATCACGAACCAAAAAAATCCTTACCCTAATATTACGGAACCCTTAAACCAAAAAACTACTCACATTTACCAACGTGTTTGTATGAAAATATATTTTTTAAAGCTTTAAATCGGAAATTAGCTTTCATCGAGAACACATGGTGTTACAAAATCGATATCACCCAGTGCGTGTGGATAATTACGAGATGCACGCAGTGTGGCCCTTACTTATACCACCTACACAGCTACTCCTATACTATAGGAATATTTATTTATAGTAATATTATCAATTGTTTATCTGTTTCATGGAGAGAGGACTTAAAAACAATTTCAAATTGTTATTCAACACTAAAGATAGAAAAGTATTTTTGGAAACCAAATACAATTTTTGAGGCCAGTCGTGGCGCAGTGACGACCCTTCGACTGTAAACCATTAAGTCGCTTCCATTCCTCATTTTACGCCAAAGAAGCATTTCACATTGAATTAAAACACTCAACAACACGTTTTGTTTTGTTACCGGAAGGAAGAAATGAAAATATTAAATATTTCATTTCCCCGAGTGGGCATCGAATCTACAACCATCACATTTTAGGCGCACGCTGGCACGGTAACGGGTTCATCTACCACCAGGCTGTATCTCATGAACCGCGATAGTTAGACAGTCGAAGTTTTCACTGGTACTTCACTACTGCATCGAACCTACTACCTAGGATTATATAAATCCTGATTTTCAAGATTCTTCTCCAAAAATACATTCCGTTTAGGTATAAACACCGAAGCTAGGAATTCTCTGAATTTTGGCTCGTTTGTTTTGTTTGCGAAAAAGTCACTATTCCAGGCAGTTGTAGGCTTTTTACTGTAATTGTCTATTTGGTTACAAAGCTCGTGGCCAGCGGTGGAGTTGAGTAAATATCCGTACTACACTTTTGAAAGGTTGTGGCTTAAAAAGTATATTTTGGTCTCTATTATTTAGTTAAGATATAATATCGTAACTTTTATAAGTTTAACAAATTAGCTTTACAAATTTTATTAAACAAGCCCAAACTCGCCTTCGCCCGCGTGTACTTATTGATTTTACAGCAGTTTAATATTTTTATATAAAGTGCAACGTTGAGTTCCAACACTCAATAGAAAATGTCTCAAAATGTCTGTAAGAAGAACAACGAAATACAAGACATTCTGTTGTGCACATTTAGCACGCTTATCTACTCAAGACTCCCAGGTGTCAACATGTTGAGTGGTGGAATTCAACGCTTCTACCTCTTTATCAATGTGAGATAATAAAAATATTAATAATGAACTATGCATTGCTCGAGTGGAAATCTGATCTGAAAACAAAAATAAATTGTAGACCTCATCCGTATCAACCTACTGAGAATAAAAAAAATGGATAATAATGAATAAAAATCTTTCTCCCCCAATATATGCAAAAAAAAACAAAAACAAAACAAACAAGTAAAAGACAACAAAAAAAATCACTAATCCGCTAATTCCCTTAAGAAACTCAAATAAGATTTACTTATGCAATACACCGTCAGACGTTCCGCTACGGCTTCGGGATCGTATGGCAAAGGCATTCGCGGTCTGGGATCGATTCCCGGGTAAGCACCTAATTGCTGTACTTGATAACTTTGATATGGGAAACTTCAGTATATACCTACTTGCGTTTCATACCTGCGATATCTGTTAATTAAGCTAATATAGTTAGTTATAGAGTAAACAGCGAGAGTAGTGGGTTCGATTGTGACTCGGTAATATATTAATTTAATTTATTTACACTGCCAAGACTATGTGCGTTGGGTTTCGCCATAGTCTTTATTAATTCACTCCTAATTATAAAAATAAAAAAAAAACACATGTAGAGTACTTATCGTGAAAACTACGAAAAAAATATAAATATAAAAATTTTATATAAATTTAATGGATTATAAATATATAAACCTTAAAATATTTTAGTAATTTAAACTGGAAGTCACAGTCACAACGAGCTCTCTGCTCGATTTTACATAAAAATATTTTATGAATTTCATCAACACCATCGTGGTGCAGTGGTATAGCTTCTGATTTCAAACGCAATGGCTGTGGGTTCATCAGGTGGGCTGGGAAAATTGCTGTTATTTGAAGAAATTAATAATTTCCATTTTCTCTAACGCCCCCAAAGAGTGGCAGTAAGTTCCGCCACTCAATACGTAATGTCTAGAATTCGGATGGAAGTGGAGACCGGAGTGTTTTGACTGGCTCACTTGTATATCCTGTTGTGTAGAAGAACACAAAGCGGCTTATTTTATAACACCCAGTACACCATATATTTAGGTTTGGCAGAAAACTCTCAACTCTCTATTTTAGTACCAGACACATCACAACCGCGCTGCGAGAATATTTTTGAGTTTAATAAAAAAAAATCTTTAGAAAATAAATAAAATATTTATATAATTATAATTATTCCGTTCGTTTTATAACATATTCGTTTTATATACAAAGACTATAATAAATTCTTTAATTCTCTCAATAATAGAAATTTCTTATTTCTAGTATCCCAGAACTACCTATTATACTAGTGTTAAAGACACCGCAACTACGCTACTAATGTGTCTTATAATATTTATACATATAGCTAATGTAAAACTAAAGTACTAAAGATAAATAATAACCTTTAAATGGAACCTCTATCAAAATAGTTTAACTTAAAAAATAAAAACAATGCATAACACAAGAAAAATGTATTAACTGAAACTTATAATATTACTTGTAATAGTTTTTGGAATAACCATGGAATAACGATGGATTAACCATGAAATATATAAAAAATAATAGACAAATATAGTTATTGTATACCCTTCTTTTCTCTATAAAAAAACTAACAACAACTTACCAAATAAAAATAAAACACTTAAAAAAACCACAATCACTAAAACAAAATCACTATCTCACTAAAGAATCACTAAAACGTTATAATATCGAAGTCGAAGTTTTCTAATATACCAATATGTTTACGTACGTAATAAAAGAGAAACGCGCGACACGTCCTCCCACCGCGACGTTGCGATTAACACTGAAGGTTTTACACTAGCCCTTAGAATTTTCTGCGTCAAAAAGAGACAGAAGGTAAGGGTGAAGCGGAAAATGTATAGGAGTGAGTGAGAGGGCAATAGGAAGTTATCTCCCACGTGGTGCGATGCGGTCAATTGCAACGCTACGGTCATTGCCATAGATGCTTTAGTTTTTTTTTATATATTTTGTTTTTCATGAAAAAAACTCTATGAAATATGGTTTTTGCTAATATACATATTTTGTTCGCGACAACGCAACGCGGAGCATCGGTCGCGGACTTGTTACGACGTGTCTACTATTTGTTTAGTTAGGTAATGAGTGACGTCATACAACTATCTTAGTTTTGAGTGTTTATTATTAGTATTTTTGTAAATTAGTAATATTTTTCTTATATAAATGTATAGTTATTAATATAATTATAAATAGATTTAATATTACTTTTCGTTATATGTAATATTTTCGAGTTTGTATCGCTTTTGTATAGTTTTACTATAGTTTACCGAAGTAATCGCATTTTTAGATAAAAATAACTGTCGTATAGTATAATTTATTATTAACTTTTGTTTATCATAGTTTTCTGCAGCTAAATAACACATTTATATATAC
Source organism: Heliconius cydno galanthus (assembly GCA_036379175.1). Classification (NCBI taxonomy): domain Eukaryota; kingdom Metazoa; phylum Arthropoda; class Insecta; order Lepidoptera; family Nymphalidae; genus Heliconius; species Heliconius cydno. The sequence continues at coordinate 292,513 of JAKRZM010000006.1, read as the reverse complement.
CGAATGTTTGTAAATAATTATTTAGTGATTTTTTATCGTAATTAATTGTGTAAATTTCGTCATAGTTTTCGTCTTTAAATTATTCCAACAAATAATATAAAAATTATAAACCTTCGCAATAAAATTATGATCAAACATCCGACATTAGAAAAATCCCCCAAGCAAATCGATTGGACCAAACCAAGTCCATTGAATCCATCAGGCGAAAGCAAATTATTTAACAGGATCGACCCAAAAATTGTTGACCACGCAAAATTATCGGATTCTTTTGATTCAGAAAAAAAGTGGAAAAAAAAATGTTCCAATCAAGCATACATTTTAAGGGAGATAGAAGCCTTTGATCGGCGAAGCGTTTTTCCCTACTCCAGTGACCCTATTAAACTACTATTATACTCCGAAGTCGGTGTTTTAGAGGATTTATTTTCAGTTTCACGCGGCATTGGCGCTGGTAATAAGGTGTGTTCCTGATTTGGGTAAGCGTTACTTCGTGCTAATGGTCTTGTCCTGATATACTCGTATCGGGGATCAGAGGTTGTGGATGATTGGTTGGTTCTTTTGTCACTCGTTTGTTGGGTGGTTTATTGGAATGTGAGTTTTGATATTAGGTTTATTCTAAAGACTGCACAGTAATAAGTTACAAGAAAAGATAGTTTTATGTGATACTAGCGGCCCGCTCGCGGTTTCACCCGCGTGAACTATGTTATTATTAATTTCTGTCTCCATGACTACGTCCTAGTGACGTCTATGCAAAATTTGACACTCCTAGCATTTGTAGTAACGATGTTTCATACAAACTTTCGACCCCAAAAACAACCCCTTAGAAGTCGAATATTGCAAATTCCCGTCTTAGTGAGCACCTACGTCCTATAAGTAACTCCTATGCAAAGTTTGAAATTCCTAGCACATGTAGTTTCTGAGATTTCGTGATGAGTGAGTGACCTTTCGATTTCATATATATAGATTAAAGTTTATTTTTAAAGATGTCCGGTGTTCATTATAAGATTAACCAGTTTTTTTTCAAGAAAATAAAGAATCTTGAATTCGGTACATACAAGAATAATGTTCTTGTTCCATTATTATGCAAAATTGATTTTTTTGCTTCACTCTATATAGAGTAAGTGTCACTACATTCCCTACATTTACAATTTACAATTTTTTCAAGCCATTGTCTGTTGAGTAGCGTAATTCAGTACTGCGCTTTATCTGGTCAATAGAGCGATGAAATGAAAATAATTTGCTCCCTTGAATAGGAACCAAACCCACAATCACCGCCTTTACAGCCAGACCCAGTGCCGCTGTGCCATTGCGTTTTCGATTTTGAAAATCAATAAAAATATATAATCTGCATTTATTATATGGAACACTCTCATATACAGAAAGTACATCCAGTCTTCATTACACATATGTAAATTATTTGTTTCCAAAAATTATTTTAAGTATTTTCAACACCAAATTCAAAGAAGACATTTAAAAATAACCAAATCTAACAACAGTTCATAAAAAAAAAGCTTCCATTTGTTCATCAGAAAGTCGAAAATTCTATTAATTCTAACCCAAAACCCTCGAGCGATACAAATAATAATAACAAGTCACCCCCAATGACAGGGTCTTAAAAAGTTTCTAAACAAAGAAAATTTTCGACCTGAAAATACAACGTTTTGCTTTGTTCTGTTCTCTCATAAGAAAGAAGGAGTTACTTTACGCCGCGTTTCGACAGCCACTGTCGAAAGTTGCTATGAGCTTGAAATTCAACGTCTGCACGGTAAAGGCAGATCAAGAAGATTAGACAGCAAAATATTAAAAATATATAAACAGTTTTGCACTTTCACGCTGAATCCAGGCAGAGGGAACCTAGTGTTAAGATACTCTGTTCTACACGTTTCGCCTAATTTCGGGACCTGTCCTTAAGTGGGCGACATCCACCGTTATTGTTGCTTTTCTTAATCTTGTAACGAGACAAATCGTTGGATTGAATTTCGCTACTCATTGAGTAGCGCAGTGTCTCTAAAATTGATCAGAAAATGGATATAGATGGAGTAAGCACTTTTGTCCCTCTGCCTTCCTTGCTATTCAATTCTTAAAGTACTTTAAAAAAATAATATTACTTTTCAACTTAATACAATTTTCCATATAATTTCTCACCGATCTACCATCTGAACATAGCCTTAAACCTTATAATACATAATACACAATCTAGATATGTTATACCAGTAATGGCATAATTAGAATACATTAAACCACACGCATACGAGTACATACATATCATAGTTGAAATATATCATGTCTCTTGTATAATTTAGTTCTTAGTTTTGTGTATTTCCTGCATATCACCTAATGCTAAAACACTCCGTCCTCCTGAATTCGAGACTCTGTATATTAAGGGGTGAATCTCTACGCCAAACTCTACTAAAGCGAAAATTAATAATATTTCATGCTGCCAAATGGAGATTGAGTGTATTATCTCACCGCACTGTGATTACGTTTAATAGTTAGTATATCATAGTTATAGCATAGTTTTCTATTTTCCTCAAAAAAAAAAACCTTATCTGTTCCATATAACTAAAATAAATTAAGCTCACGTTTCATCCCGCAAATTGCAAAATAATAGAACTATACTCGTATCTTGCCCTTTTTACAATTTAGATCTTAATTTTAGGTGGGTACTTTTCCCAATTAGCAGAATAAGCAGAAAGAGAGGTCACTGTCAAGACAATCTAGACATTGCATATAGAACCGCGGAACCCAATGCCGTACTTTTTAGTTCAAGCAAGAACTAACAAATATCATTTTCTAAACTTAAATTATTATAAAATTCATCTAAAAATTGGCTTTACGGCCACGTTATAAGCTACTTGGAGCAAACAGGCAATTTGGCTGTCGCTGCAAGAGAAGCTGTCTCAAAAGTTGAAAGTTTTTTAAGCGGTTCAAGTTTCTTTCAAAAACGTCAAAAACACGTCCAACTAAAATCTAAATTTAATTACTGGCTTTCAAATCATGTTATTTATTTTAAAGGTTGATTTGTTTAATTTTATTTAATAATATCTTCTATTAGTTACTCCTCAACGTCTTAGTACAGACGTTTGGATAACATTTTGAAAGTATATTTCAATAGGTGCCTAGAAATGTTTGTTTTGAAATACATTTATATAAAATAGTTGGTGCTGTGTTCTGCAGAGCTTTTTTTTCGGTTCAACGATGACTACCGAAGCCGAGATATTGAATAATTATTATGAAGATAGTATCGCAATCTAAAGAGCAAAGTTCAAGTATCGCCAACATTGCTTTCCCTATTTTTTCATGTTCATATATTCATGTAAATACATAATGATGCATCCACCCTGCATATAAACGATGAAAGAAAATTTTTCATTTTTTTAGTAACAATCCTGTTATAGATTCCACTGAGTCTAGTTCCCAACATGAACAGTTTTGAAGCGTCTGAAGGAACTTTTATGTGAAGTTGCACTTCGAAATTTCTTATTGAAACTCCTACGAAGCGCTCACATGTCGAAATAAGATGTTGTTTATCTTTTATTATTTACTAGCTCTCGCTTCCTACTTTGTTTAAGTAGGAGGTTTTCTGCCATCTCTTAGACTACGTTGTGATAGATGAGATGGATCTCGTCCATATAACATTTATTTTTAGTTTTACGCTGTGTCCCACCCAGCGGAAATAAACGCCGCGCTTTGCAAAGCAAAGTAATGAACACATTAAATATTTCAATCCCCCGACTATAAATTTTTAAATGAAGTTCATGCCAAACCATTACAGCATTTATTTTTATGTGAAGATAACAATAGTGTTTCATAACAAATTTCATACAAGGTGTATTGCTTGAAATAACAAGAATCGAACCTTACAGAATACAGTTTCGATATTAAGGTAGAAGGATAGAAAGAATGACAACCCTTCGGGGGGGTATCTATAAAGAGTAGACGAAATAAAAGGTAAGGTACCGTACTGTTTGGTGCTCCGTTCTCTCTGGCTACTCTCTCTCGAGATAAACTCGAGAGGGGCTTTACGCTTTAGCATAAAGCTCAAAAAAATCAAGAATCAAATACAGTACCAACATCTTCACAGTACAAGCTAAAGAAACAAGACTATTAAACATTACTATTTCCTAGCAATATCTAAACATTGTTATATCCCGATCTAAATATTATCTCACACGTCTTAAAGTTGCGAAACAGAAATCCTTATAAGTCATTCTTTAGAAAGTTAAAATGAAGATATACGAGTACGAGCGTTTCTAAAACTTAAACTTGCTTCAAAATTTCTATGAATTATGTAAAATTTTGTTCTTTTTTTTAGTCTACGTGAGAAGAAAATCTCTTGAAATAATGTCAAGTTAGCTGAGACAATGTGGTGGTGTTTTATTCTGTATCTGAGGTCAGTCATGGCGCAAAGGCACAAGCGTGTGATTGTAGACGTGACAGGTTGTGGATTCAATTCCCACTCGAGGAAATGGAATATTTGATATAGAGGCAAAGCGCAGTGTTGAGCTTCGCGACTCAACACGCAATGCCTCTAGAATTCGGCTGAAAGTGGACATACGATTCGAACTTACAACTACCCTACTTAGTCAAACATATCCGTAACCAAAATCCTAAGAAAAAAACGTAAGATTACAACAAAAGTAAACAAAACAAGACATTCACCATGACGCTCCACGTTTCTTCCTTTCCAACGTAGCGGTCATCTAATGACGCGATCGCGTGCAAGCAATCCATTGCTCAAAATCAAGCCTAAAACTTCTATATAGGGCATGTTTATTTTTATATAATAAATTTAAATACGCCATGTATGCATGGCAGAAGCGCGACAGGTTATGGCTTCAATTCTGGATGCTGTGAAATAGGAATTTTTCATATCATCCAGAATTGAAGAAGGATTGTTGACACTAGGTTCCCAGATTCCCTCTCACTACCTTGCTATTGCGGGATCACACTGTAAAGCTATTATCCACTAAAAATATAACTATTACAAATATTCTGATAAATCTATTCAGTCCATAAAATATAGATTTAGTTTCGACTGAGTAAACTTTAGGTGGTATTGAATTGTCGATATAGTTGAATTGAGAAATAATAGACTTTAGACCTGAGTTGTAAGATAATAATTGTCTTGTTTCTAAGAGATTTCTGTTGCTGAAATAACTTTCATAGATTTAATCATTGTTGTTTCTTTTTCTGCAGTTTTCATGGGTCTTAATCGTCAAAAATGAACGTATTAAACATTTAATTTTGAAATCAATAAACGGTTGGACATTCGATATGCGGACAATGAACTAAACGGGAACTAAAGTGAGCCCTAATTGTATTAGTCGTACATTATTCGTCAAGTAAAAACTAGTTAAAAATATATTTTGAAATAACATTTAGAATACAAAAATTAAAAAAGAACCAAAAAAGGAAATATAAAAATTTTGGAATAATCTTAACCTCTTTTTTCTTCTATACTAAAAAGAAAAGGACGAAATGGTATACCTACTTAAAAATTGACAAACCAGAAACATTATTAAACAAAAAAATACCCATGTCATATTGTTTTAAGCTAAAAATGCGTATAAAACCTCCTATTTAAATTTCATGAAAGTAGTGATATTTAAAAATTTTATTTTTTAACTACTGTATAATTGCTAGGATTCATCGCACTGACGTGATAGTTAAAAACGTATTATACTGGAGCACCCTGTAGCAATTCGTCATGGAAGTTCTACTCCGCCTGTTCTACTCCAGGAGATTGCTGTGATAATAAACTAAATTTTTAATTTTATAAATTTTCTTATATGATAAAAAAATTATAAAAATTATAATTTAACTGGGAGACCTATTGCAATGTATCTAAAAATATTTTTTGTAAAAATAGCGTACGTTGTGGTGCACTGAGAAAACGTCTGACTGATAAAGGGCGGCCCTTATATGAAAGACGATACAGTATAAAAGTGAAAATAACAAAAGTTATTGCAATATACGTTTCCTTAACGGAAATAAATCGATTCAAAGCGACTAAAAGCAATACTGGCTCCTAGACTATATAATCCAAATATTGTAGTTATTAGATTATATCATATTTTTCCTTACTGAATAGCAAACATGTTATAAAGCCGCAATCAGTTGAAAACCTAGTTGTTTTAATTATAGCTTATAATATAATGGAGCTATGGAAATGAGTTTATAGAATATACATTTAATTAATTGCCTCTTAAATCTATACAAATGTATGTTATAAAACTGAAGAATTCTTTGGTTCTACGTGCTTATCTAGAGAACTATATATATAATTATAACGACAGAACAACCAATATTTTTTAATCGAATGGATAAAATATTGTTATTTTGGATTATCCAGTTTTCGAGCTGCTTTCCATCTGAGGCACTAGGAACGTCCCATGTCCGTCCCATACACAAATCGTACAGAAAAAAATAGTCTAAAATTTAATTCTATTTAAAATTTTCAACATAATAAATGATAAGATAGATAAGATAGGAACATCCTGCGCTATTAAGCCAATAACCGTTACAGTATTGTAAATCTCAATCTCTATAAAGCAGACGTTGGCAGTGTACCAACTTGCCAAATATATATATCAAATACCCGCATGTACCTTTACTGAGTTCACTTAAACTCATTGGAGTTTGTAGAGGATTTTTTACTTATTTTTCTTTTTTACGTTTTTCTCGTATAATTAACGCAAAGAAAGTGGGGGGGACCTAATAAAAACATTACATTCTGTGACCGAATTCGAGGATTACGGAACTCAACCCCGCGTTGCGCCTCAGCAAGGTATGACAATTAAAATAATTCATCCCTCTCAAGATAACCCTGTGAAAAACCCACTGTACCACTATGGCATAAAAAAGAATTTTTATAGAAAAAGCAATGCAAACAATCGTACGCGTCACCTGAGAAATCACCGCTACCCTCGAGCCTCTGTAATACCAGAGGAGATTTTCCGGCAGTTCGGCGACTCTATCCTTTATAGCGTTGTGAGATAGTGGTTGACTGAACATTCGTAGTTTTTTTTATCAGCTTCACGCTTTATCTCGCATGTAGTAGAGTAGACAGAGGGAGCCTAGTGATAAGACACTCCGCTCTCCACTTTCCGCAAATTCTGGAGGCATTGTGTATCGATTTGCACCGTGCTTTCTCTCAACGTCATAGCGAAGAAATTAAAATATTAAATACCTTATATCGTCGAGTGAGAGTCGAATGGAAATCCTTTTAAGTGTATAGTCACATGCTTCTGGGGCACAAGCACGCCAAGCAAGTGCGCCACGACATCTTTCGTAGGCTCGATGGGTGTAAATTCGATGTCAACTAGAGGAAAAGAATATATTTTAATTATTCCAATTTGTTTTTCTTCTGAGACAAACTGGCACTCAACACGCAATGTGTCGTAAAATTAGAGGAAAAAGGGGGACGGAATGATAGGTAGATAGACGTTGGTGCGTTCTACCTACCCTTCTTAACGGAAAAAAGAATGAATAAAACAGCTTTTTATTTCAAATTTATAAAAATATAATATAAACTTTTAAATATTTTTTATATCTATGCATATTTCTATTTTATTGCATATAGGTAATCAGATCCAGGGGTATCACCCGCGACGGCACGTCAATCTTCATTCGACACGCGGTGTCTAGGGTTCTATTTAATTTGGCACAGGATTGAGATGACAGACACATGCTGCAACACGATACGGGAGGGTAACCCTGGGTACAATTTTAAAGTGAAATATTTATTCATATACGTACTAGTTATACTTTATATTAAATATTTCAATTTCCTGGCTCCGGTAAGACACGGCATTAAGTTCCGCTGTTGAGCCGTTTAGTGTTAAAACACTCCGCTCACCACTTTCTGCCGCATTCTGGAGGCATTGCATGTTGTGGAACTTAGCACTGCCCTTTGTCTGGACTCCAGAGCGAAAAAATATCAAATATTTCATTGCCTCGAGTGGGGATTGAACTCACAACTTGCCGAGGTTAGGTTGAGGTGGAGAAACCCAAATAGATACTTTATCTTTCTTAGAAAATTAAAAGCTTCCAGCTGTATCCCACATACAATGATAAAGGTAGAGAGAACCTAGTATTACAACACTCCGTTCCCTTCTTTCCGTCCAATTTCCAAAACATTATATCAACATAGAGGATTCGGGTTACGGCCATCAGTTTGTTTGCCACGACGTTGTCAAGAAGAGAGAGAGAGAGAAAATATTATAATTATATAATCTAACCAATACACCTGAGTGAAAATCGAACCCATAGCTCACAATCGAACACTTCCACGGCGCCACGATGAGTCTCTCTTCCCTTTCCCTTTGATCATTTTCACTCTCCACATACTTAGTGTTATCTACGTCGATAAGATATTTTAAGACAGGCAACAAATGACTGTAATCAGTCTTTAACGTCTCACTCACATTCTTCCCGCTCCCTTATATTATCTTTATTATTTATTGAAAGTGAGGCCATTGAGGCACAGCGGTCCAGTGTCTGTCTCTAAGCGTGACGGTCGCAAGTTCTATTCCTAAATTTAAATTCCTTCCTTGGAAATAAAACAAACGACGCTAAGTCCCACGCAATATCTCGAAATTTTCTCAGAAATTAAGGAACGTCGTGCTTTTACACTAGGTTCCCGATCCGATTCCGATCTGCCGTGCCAGAAATAGCGTGAAGCGTGTTTCAAGTTACTCAGAATTCCACTTCCAGAGTTAGTCCAATAAAAAATGCTTTTAAATCCTCCATTATGAACGGTAATACGTAAAAGAGATGTCTATAGTAGTTTTCAGTACACGTACCCTTTGAGAGTGTAAGTGCTCGTTGTAATATCACGAAATAAGTCAACTTGGTGAGTACGCTTGGTGTCATACGCAATGAAAATGGTTGTTTTATTTTCACTGTCTTCTGTATTTTGTAGGGTAAGAAGAGAGGTGTTAAGGACCGTCTGAGGGTAGACGTGACTGTTTTGGGTTCGATTCCCACTTAAAACACTTATTTGTATTGTAATATAAGTTCTCATAATTATGGACCCACGGCAAGTAGTAGTATAGTATTGAAAAACGAACAACAAAATGATCCTATAAGTTTTCCGTTTTTTTTCGTTTTGAGCGGAATTGAAAAGTACGGAAACCAAAAAAACTCAAAATCTCTCTCCCAAACACAAACCAACCCAAAAAGCCTTATAAAATAAACAAAATAACTAAAATTCACTCCATATTATTGGACTACAGCTGAGCTCACGGTGGTAATCGACAAGTATTTCCTTTGATCGCGCCGTACTGAGGCAAAGTTCAGAGTCGAACGGGTACGCCAACTATCTAATTGTGGGTTCATCCCGTACTGGTGTTCCGTTAACCGTTAACGGGATTACGTATGCATTGCGTATAACGTGGGTTGCTTAATGCGATAAAATATATATTATGTTCTATTAGAATATGTTATTGACTGTATATATGTATGAGCCTAAATCGTATATAGCTTTACGTTGTGTATCCCACACAAAGCGGGGTACGCAGAGGAAATCTGGGAACCTATTGTTAAGGCACTCTGTTCCCATTAAGATTAAGTTCCCCGTTGCTCATTATTTGCCGAATTCGAAGTTGAGTGGAACTCAATGTCGCGCTTTACCTACTTTAGAGCGAGGAAATAAAAAATTTAAATACTTATAATCGAACTTACGATCGAATATTTATAATCGCTTACAATAGCACGCTTCTGCCCATGCATCATGACTGACCCACTAATTTATTAATATTTAACATTTTCTCCATTTATTTTGAAGTCATACCTACATGAAAAGATACTTATGTATGATAACCAGGCCGCCGTGCTAGAGTAATTTAACTTAGTTTCTTTAAATTTTACTATGTACTTTTGAGACATGAATTAATTTCAATTTCCGTCCGTCCCTTAGACGAAGCCGTAGACCTAGCTAGTATTCATATAATCATTTATATTTAATACGCTAGTAACAAATAATGAATATCAAAGGGCGACAGTGCCCGCATACATCGCTATCGCGATCCCGCCCGCGTGTGGTATAATAGAGACCCGTCATTTGCACACTTCGAGCCGAGCGGATATCGAATGCGACGGACTTGTTGGATTTTTGTGTGAAATATAATACGCAAAATGTAAAATACTTATATTGAGGCCGTCGTAATCCTAAAGTTTCATTATATGTTAAGTTTTACCTACAAAAAGCCTTTGAAAAGCTTCACGTTTACGCAAAATAGAGCAGAAAGAGGAAACTTAGAGTAAATACACGCCGTTCCTATTTTAATGCCCTATTATGAAGCATTCCGTATTGAGAGGAACTCAACGCCGCGCGTTGTCTTGTTACTAAATCAAGGAAATGAAAATAAATCAGTTCCCAGAGGAAATCGAACCCACAAGTATCGTATTTACGATCAGACACTTGTTAGGAAATAAATGTATCATACCAATAATTATAAAAAAAATTTTGAATCCAACCTCATACAAGCAACCAGCTTATAAATAGATAGAGAGTGTCTAGTGACTTGGACCACGCGACATCAACCGGCGATTATTTATTGAATTTGCGTAACTCGCGGATATCCGCCTCGACGCCGCGAGAAAGGATTATCTTATTTCATACCGGTCGGATTCAGGCTCCTGCCGCTAGTGGAGAGTGTATTTTAGATCCTATAGCCATAAAAATATTGATCGATTAGCTTTAATAAATAAATAAATAAATTATATATCTACTAGAGGCCTGGAGACCCTCGTGGATCAGCGGCACAAGGGTGTGACTGTAACGCGACGGTTGTAGGTTCAATCTCCACTCGTGGAAGTGAAATATTTATTTACGTTTATATTTCCATTTCTTCGCTCTGGTGTAGAGGCAAAGCGCGGCGTTGAGTTCTGCCACTCAACACGCAATGCCTCCAGAATTCAACAGAAACTGGAGAACGGACTGTCTTAACTTTAGGTTCCCTCTACCTACCTGCCGTGTGCGGGATACAGTTGATTTTATTCTCTGCTGATTTTATTTGATTTTTTTTTAATATAAATTAAACCTACTTTTTGAAACAAAAGATAAAACCACAAGAATAATAACTTCTTTTAGACATTTTTAGATTATTTCCCATTGTTCCTGAAGAACCCTTCTAAATCGTTTTGAACGAATGTAAGTGCTCTTTAGTTTGAAATAACTCGCTCCTGCTGTAAGTACATTTTACTCTCGTATTCACACGTGCCCCACTATCTGAGACTTAGAAAACCCTTTAGTCTCCGCATTCCGCCTAAAAGTTATATTGGGAGCTTTACGGTGGCAGGATAATTGGTGACATTGCTCAAACTGAAACCTGACAATTTTAGAGATGCACCGTAATAAGAGTCAGCAGAAGAAACCTAGTGAGTTGAGTCACTCCATTCCAAACTTTCCATATAATTTTTGAGAAATCGCGTGGCGGAACTTAATACTGCGCTTAAAAAAAGCGATTATTTTAAAAAGAAATTACTTATATAAACTAACACTTTGATGAAGACTTAAGAGTCAGGAGTAGGAACCTAGGGTTAAGATACTCCATTCCACACTTTTTCCATTCTAATCGCGTGGCGGAACCTAACGCTGCACTCAAGTAAGAAACCATTTTAATACAAAAATTACTTATAAGAAACTAGCACTTGGATGCAAGAACCAGTTTGATGAATCATCAATCACCGATATTACTGGCGTAATTAAATTCATAGCCGAACTAAAGTTAACTAATTCACTCGAAGTGAACTCAAACTATCGATTGATCTTATGTCGTCATTTACATCGACTCAGATCCAGATTTGATTTAGACTAACTTTGGGAACCTAGTCTTAGTGTTAGTGTGTGTAAGTTACATGAACCAATTTAGGGCTGAAAGGTTGTTTTTGGGAACTTTTTCCTTTGTTTTATTTTGTGGTACTCTCGTTTTTAAAAGCTACTTTGTTAACTATCTTGTCTTTATTCTTTTCTCTTACTGTAATAAGTTTTTGTATCTTGAAATGGATTTTAGAAATGCTTGTGGAACGTGCCTAGTCCAATTTGGTGTATGTAAGTTGAATTTAGGGAGCATCGTGACACAGGGTCTAAATGTAATCACGATAGTTATGGGTTAAATTCTTACTCAAGAAAATGAACTAATTTTGGGGTTGCTTAGGCTTGGACAACAAAGAGCGGCGTTAAGATCCACTTTGATTTATTGCAATGTTTCGAAAACTGGGCATTGAGAATCGATAATTGCGCGGTGTGTGGGAAATAAGAATATTAACTCTAGGTTTTCTGTATACCCTGCTATATACGGGATATAACGTAAAACTAAAAAAATATATACAGAGTAAATATGTACAGAACAGATAAACAATTTTAAACGTAAATGATAAATCCCACTCATTTAGACTAACCAAATAAAAGACGACAAAATTACACAGCTTCGTATCGGCATGTAGCAAAGCTTTATTAATTTCGTTCAATACGAGAACACTATTGGTTTGACACGCTTCTATTACAAGGGACTAAGGTTCAAATTCGTGGTTCAGAGGTAAAATTTCAAGTGCGCGACCGTATACAAATGCAACCGACCGCTAATTGAATAGTGACAATTAAGAGGCCTGATTGTGGACTTATTTGTGGTTTGGATCATCATATGTGAATTGATTTTGAATATTTACATGATATATGGTGCCGTCCATAGAGACCACAGAGGTGCAGTGGGAGCAAGTGATTATAAACGCTGGTTGCAGGTTGCACACTCGATCAGGAGATTGAATTTATTAATCGAGTGTCATATTCATCCGTTTGGAATATGAACTCACTATCATCACGCATGTAAGCAAAAACGACGAGGAAAGCAATATTTATTTTTAATTTCACGCTGTATCCCGTATATATCTAAATAGGCAGTACTATTTTAATGTTAAGACACTCCATTCTCCGCTTGCTGCCCAATTTTCGAATATTGGGTGTTAAATAAATCAAATGAAAATAATTGGAAATCCAACTCCTAACCTTCGCTTTAACAGTCGGTGTGCCACTACGCCACGACAGCCTCAAAATAATACAACAAAAAACTAGAATATCGTAGACTTCTTATATCCACTCTCTGAGGGTGATACGACCGCGGGTTAGCTCATTAAGAAAGTTTTTAGTACAAGACTTAATGACCTACGAGTTTCTTCTGCGAATGGGACAAAAGAAATGTCGATGACACTCCAGAAGTTCCGCCGTTAGAGTCGAGGGGGCGTTGTTCCCTGACATAAAGCGAGAATTGAACTGAAACTATTTAGACTTACGAAGCTTTGAATACTTTTTTTTAGATACGGTCGTGGCACAGGTGTACGGTGATTGTAAGCGTGACGGTTGAGGGTTCGATGCATATTCTTTAGATATACAACCTATATCGAAAGTGGTAAACGGTGTATCTTAAAAGTAGGTTCTCTTTGTCTTTGCGATCAAACTCTTTCACTGAATTGATCGCGTATATTTAGTATTATAAATTTTAGAATGAACTAATTGTATCTTGCCCTCTAGTGTGGTGGGTTTGAGTCTTCAAAGATTTTATGAGTGGGTTCCAAGCGGTGAAAAGTTTCCAATCGTCTTTTCTATTGAAATTAGAACGGTTTTGTCTTTAGCTTCGCCGATCACACTATCCCTATCGATGATTTGTGGTTTATCAAACCTGATGCATTGGGGATGGGTTTATCCGATGTATTCTCACAAACAGCTGATTTCGACACTGCAGAGCAGTTTCCCAAACCGTAAAGCGTAATAAAAAAAGTATAAAGAGTTTAAGGAGTTTAAATTAAAAAGATATTGTAAAAAATCTTTTCGAAGAAACATGAATTATTTATCTTTCTATAAAGTTCTCCGAAACTTAAACTTTTTCACAAGACTAACTAAAATTAACAGCAACATGATATTTAAAAGCTTATTATATCAAAGTTCTCAGTTAGACAGTTAGCGCGATGGGGCGGCGCGGCGTAGTCAAATGAAGCACGTGTGTACTCTGCTCAATGAATAGATAGAGTTTTTTCGTTATTGCTATGAAATTTTAAATATATTTTTTTTCGAGATAAATAAGTTTGTTTTTCCGCTCTGGTCAATTAGTCAAAAATTGTGCAGAAAGTGGAGATCGGAGATGTTTTATCTGGTTCTCTGCGTATCTGCGGTATTCAGCGTGAAGCAAAAAAACATAGTAGGTACAAGGACAAGACTACTAAACTAATAGGTACATAAATCATTTAAAATATTAAAAATGTTTTGAATTTGTTCTCAAAAAATCCATTTATACCTTCCGAAGATTGCCTTTACCGAGTTAAAAAAAAACTTCGATTCGGCGAAGTGTTTTTTCCAAATGAATCTGTATTCAGAATGGTAAATAATGTTAGAGGGGATCGCAGTGACGACATCTGATTGTAAAAACGGTGTTTGTAGATTCGACGCCCGTTTGAGGGAATGATTATATTTAATTTTTATAGGGTGGTGGTGGTGGCGAAACGTAACTCTCTCTCTCTCTTTAATGTGTTCATTTTCATGATGGAGCGGAAAGTAGGGGAGGGAGGATCTTAACTATAGATTCTCTCTGCCTATCCTGCTATAGCTTCACGCTGTATCCCACACATAATAGGGTATGCAGAAAAACCCTAGTCTTACAACACTCCGTTCTCATTAACGCCCAATATTAATAATGTATCTCCTATCTCCAGTTAACGTCTATCTCGTACTGTCCGACATATCTATCCAATCACTAACCTGCATGCCTACCTCCATCTCTGTCTATTTCAATCTATGGTAGCAATTTTTGGATTAGGATTGGTTATTAACATTGGGCGTAAGACAACATCGTGTGTTGTGGAGGCCAGACGCACCGCTGGGGCATAATTGTGTCACTATAAATCCGACAGGATGTGAGTTCGATTCACGCTCGAAGGAATGACATATTTAATATTTTCATTTAAAAAAGCGGTAAAGCGTGGCCTTGAGTACCACCACTTTATACGCAGTGCCTCCAGAAGCGGGGAACCTATCCTGCCATAAACGGGATAAAGCGTGAAGAAAATATAAACAATCTAGGAATAGTACCCCGGACTTTATAAACCCTATCTATACAAACCACACACGACCAATAAGACTTTATGGTAGAAACATAACATAAATACAGATTTTTTGCACCGACCAGTCAAAAGTACTTTGAAATTCGACTATGAATGCGGGGGCGAGTTTGCAGACTGAATTGAAAGTGAGGCAATTAGGGGATTAAACCAAATACTTAATGTTTATATCCATACTATTTACTTATTCATTTATCTATACTAATATTTTAAAGCTGGTGTGTTTGTTTGGCTTATCGCGTGAATCTCGGGAACAACTGGTTTGATTTTAAAATTTCGACATGCTTCTCTGACAAACTACTAGTTTTTATTGGATATTCAATTTATTAAGGAAGGCTTTGGATAGGCTGTATCAGATCACATTATTTTTTAAAACGATTTGTGAAGCTAAAAGACTATGTGGACTATACATAATGAAGACCTTCCGGTGTCCATTTTCTGCCCAATATCGAGACAGCGAGTTAGATGATGAACTCAGTGCCGTGCTTTGTTTTAAAGTAAGTGAAGTGTCCTGTCGTTCTCCGTCGTCTCTGATGATCACAACGGAACGAAAACCTACCATTATAAAATTGGCCAAGGAGTAGTTTAAACAAGAAAAAATGTAATAATGTAAATGAAAAAATGTAAAATGTAATAATCAAGTACTGTTCGCCATATTTTCTCTCTTTCTCTCGCTACCCCTACCAAAACCCCAAAATAAATATAAAATAACCAAAAAAATAAAGCAATAAAAATAACCATCGCATTGGTTAGCAGATATGGTTACATAAATCAGCCTGAGTCCATCTGTCCGTCACACGCTCGCGTAAACCTCTTAACCCTATTAATATAACGTAGTGTCGCGACAGCTGCAATATAGTTCGAGTCTGGATGACTACATCTCGTTGTAATTGAGATATTTTGTGGTTATATGAGTATATGAGAATTTAGTGTTAACCTTTAACTATGGACGTGATTTTTTTATAACACACATATGGACGTCGGGTCTGTCAGACCAGTGTATTTATTGGTCATATTCCGTCTGATTTTAAAAGGAAGAAGCCAATTTTATGTTTTAGTTTACATGAATAGCCTCTAATCAAATAAAATCAATATAAATAAAATCGCTTTTTATTAAACTTTACGCATCACAACGATTTAAGTAACTTAAAGTCACAATTTCAGTCTATGGCCACGTGGGATGACTCTTAAGAAAATAATACTATAAAAAAAAGACAGATAATAAAATAAATATTTTTTTAACTAAATATAAAGTCTAACAATTAAAAAAAAATAAAGAAATAACATCTTATGGTATAAAATAAAAATTTTGACAACACCTCAAGATAAGGTACAATTGAACATCGATACACAATGGCTTTCAACATTGTAGGCTAACAGGACGATTGCAGTCAACATAAGTATGTGTAGTCTTTCTATATATCTTATGGGGGCAAAGTATACATGTTTTTCAAGAACCCAAAACTATTTTTTTAGCTTCATGTTCAATAAATGATAGATCAGATCGCGAAACGCGAGTCAAAGTCATTCTCAATTCTTAGAGTAGTTTAGTATACGAAACGCGTCTTTTTATTTGATAAAGTGCTATTTTCTTTATAAAATGTCGTCGTCCAATTCTTTTGTTTGATGTTGATTATAAAGTACCGATATATTTGTCCCTGACGTGCTTGGTCGATCATTTTTTTCCATTTTATCATAAAAACTAAAAAAATTGAATCTTTTTTAGGTAAATAATATTTATATTACTAAAATATATAACAAACAATGCAAAATAATATATGATATATAACAATAAAAACATTTGAATACAAATAATACAATTAAAATATTAAAGTATATTTTGTAATATTATAAAAATATATGGTGTTTTGAAATCATTATGTATGGGAAACATGGACGTCGGGTCTGACAGACCCAGGCCCCGTTTAGAAAGTTAAATACTCACGTGTTTTGAACCCAGAGACACAACCACTGCTATCTACATTCATTTTGTCATTAATACGAAAGGTACTGAGCGACTCAGTGGCGGAGGTCACCGAGAAGTGGCCGATTTGTAGAATTCGTAGACCTAGATGGGTCTGTGAGACCCGACGTCCATACTTAAAGGTTAACACTCTCTGAATTATTTTTAATCGTTTTTTTTCAAGTTCTCGCAATAACTCAAGTTACCAAGGTATGGTACCTTAGCTCGGTAGGTCGAGAGAATCTAGTGTTAAAAACTTTCTTTCTCCATTTTCCCTTGGTGTTTTTGAGATATTGCGTGCCACAGGCTTACATATACTTACCTTCTCATGATGTCAATATATGTACATATCGATAACTTTTTTAGCTTCACGCAGTATCACGCACATAGCTGGGTCGGTAATAAACCTGGGAACCTAGAGTTATTAAGACACTACTTTCCCATTAAAACACTACCGCTCTCCGGTCTTCGAACCCATAACCTTCGTGTTTACAGTAATATTCTTACTAATTACTTAAATTTGGTAAAATACCATAGCTATATATATCCACAGCCAGTCTATACAATTGTTAGTTAGATTGACATACAACTGGCAGCCGGCGTGTCCGGAGACCGACGCGTGTGATATTAACGCAAATTACGAGGATACAGCCCCTCTAAAATTATCTGAACTGCGCTAATTTGACGGGATTTCTGTTTATTCGACGTAAACTATGGTTTGGTCATTATGACTGCTGTATACACCTATTTAGTAATATTCTCAGCTCAGCTCTGTTTTTAACCAACTTTTAAAAATAAGAGGTTATCAGTTTGATATGTTTGCATTGTATAATGTTTGTTTTGTTGTCTAATTATTTTATAGCATGATAAACAGAGTAACCTTCGAACCTAGAATCAGACAGTCAGTTCCCATTAAGACACTTCCGTTCCCCAATTTCTGCTGAATTCTTAAGGCATTGCGTGTTGTGTCGTGAACTCACAAGTACCCCCCCCCCTCCCCCCTTCGGGTCACGTCACGTGTAAATAAAAAGTATTAAAACATTTTTTCTAACATTACCAACAAGCAATATTAGTTTTTCTCCAACAAAAACCTATTAGCCTGACCACATAAGTACATTCGTTTCATTATTTTCTTTAATTTTACAACGTGTTAGTTTTAGCTCGTTTTTCCCGTAATGTTGCGAGTAATGCCCCTGTGGCTAGAACGAGACGCAAACAAACTAAAAAATAATATAACTTTTTACAGGTTAAATGCCACGAGTTACGACTATCTCTTATATAAAAATGTACTTTAATTCGCAACCACTGCGCCAGGAGTGAAGTAGCGGTGGTTGCGATGGTTGAGGGTTTGATTTCCACTCAGAGGAGGACTAATTATTTTCATTTCCTTTCTTTATCCAAAATAAAAAGCAGCGTTGAATTTTCTACTGAACACAAGGACTCGGAGTCAGAAGGAAAGGGAAGAATAGAGTGAGTTGACACTAGGTCACCAAGACTAGGAAACTCTGTCTACCCTACTGGATACACTGCGAAACTATAAAAATAACCTACCTATTCTTTGGTATTTTCTTCTACCAGATTTTTAAAAAAAGCTATACATAATACTCTCAAAATGTCGTATCAACAGCAGAAAAGTGTAGAGCAGAGTGTACTAACACCAGGTTTCATCGACCTATACTTATAAGCAAGAGGCTCGAAGCCATTTTTCAAATGTCGAATAATTCTCGAAAATCTTCATTTTCAAGCGTTTCCATAGTAAAGCTCCAAAATTTCTATTTTTATGATACACTCGTCGTCGCGATACATTTGACCGTGTTACCTACAACGTTCCTCCCGTGTGACAGCACCCGATTGCCTGCAGTACTGCGAGCCGTGAATATGTAACTAATTGATAAGTTCAACTGAAAATTGATATTAAAAAAATATTATTAAATATTTTCACGCGGTATCCGGCATATAGTAGAGAGAACTTAGTGTTAAGACACTCCGTTCTCCACCTTTTTTTGCATGGTGAGTGGCAAACTCAACACCGCATTTTGTCATGTCACCAGAGC
Organism: Heliconius cydno galanthus; assembly: GCA_036379175.1. Classification (NCBI taxonomy): domain Eukaryota; kingdom Metazoa; phylum Arthropoda; class Insecta; order Lepidoptera; family Nymphalidae; genus Heliconius; species Heliconius cydno. Next base: position 273,385 of record JAKRZM010000006.1, on the reverse strand, counting down.
AAGGACAAATATAATTTAATCATCTGAGTAGGAATCAAATCCACAACCGTCAAGTTCACAGTCAGGCTGCGCAACTGCACCACAAAAGTAGAGAGAACTTAGTGTTAAGACACTCCGTTCTCCACTTTTTTTTGCATGTTGAGTGGCAAACTCAACTCCGTATTTTGTCGTGTCACCAGAGCAAGGACATAAAAATAATTTAGTCATCTAAGTGGGAATCAAACCCACAAACGTCAAGTTCACAGTCAGGCTGCGCAACTGCACCACAAAAGTCTCTAAATAGAGTATAAAAATATTTTGATTATCTATTTGAGCAAAAATATTCCAAAATTAGCAATATTTATGAGTCTTTAGATTTTGCATTCAAGCATATTCTTTACGAACGAATAAAATGCCACATCCAAAAATTCGTAGATTGCAACAACAATGCAGTGGTTAAAAGTAATCGAGTGCGGCGCGCCGTTACGAGGGCCCCGGAGTTTACCTTAACTTGTGTAGCGCCGTGCCTCGTGTGCCTCGTGTGCCTCGTGTGCCTCGTGTGCCTGCTAGGTGCAGTTAATGATATTACAGCCCTTGGATAAGTGTTTGATAAGTTCTTGTTAATTTATTTGGAAATAACAATCTTGGATTTTTTGCAATAGCTAATATTCAACCTCCATAAGGGATTCAGTGTCTAGACACAGTTCTATTCATAGCTGTATCATTTAGCGGCAAGAATCAGGATATGAATAATTATTAATTCACCAATTGAAAATCGAACCCTGAAACGTCGTATTTACAGTCAAGTCAGACTTGCCACTGCGCCACGACGGCCTCAACTAAACCTTTTTAAACCTCTTAAGAATTTTTCCTTGTATTACTTCATAGATACAGCAAATTTCTACGATCGTGGCTAAAAAGAAGGACAACTATATAAATAACTGATTGTTCATATGTATTACACATCCTTACATAAACATATTATACTAGCGGACGCGCGCAGCTTCGCTTGCTTATTTAGACCCCTAAATTCTAATAAACCATGATACATATGTTCAATGAAATATTTTTAAAAGTCTAAATTTCAAATTTAATAAAAATCGGTGGCGATTTAAATATTTTTCCATTTTCCAAACTTTCAACTCCTTATTTGCACCCTTAGGGGAAGACTTCTAGAAAACTATGAAACATATGTTCAATTAAATACTTCTAAGAGTCTGAATTTCAAATTTTATAAAATTGGTGCCGATTTTTAAAAAAATCTATACAAATTTTCAACCCCTTATTTGCGCCCTTAAGGGGTGAATTCTAGAAAACCATGAAACACGTGTTCAATTAAATACTTTTAAAAATCTAGATTTCAAATTTTATAAAAATCGGTGCCGATTTAATTTTTTTTCCATACAAACTTTGAACCCCTATTTCAC
>JAKRZM010000006.1:178005-271769 GCA_036379175.1 Heliconius cydno galanthus | reverse complement strand
ACTATGTTATTATTAATTTCTGTCTCCATGGTTACGTCCTAGTGACGTTTATGCAAAATTTGAGACTCCTAGCATTTGTAGCAACGAAGTTTCATACAAACTTTCGACCCCAAAAACAACCCCTTAGGAGTCGAATATTGCAAATTCCCGTCTTAGCGAGCACCTACGTCCTATAAGTAACTCCTATGCAAAATTTGAGATTCCTAGCACATGTAGTTTCTGAGATTTCGTGATGAGTGAGTGACCTTTCGATTTTATATATATAGATTATTGCAAATAACACTATATCGTTACGAAAGCGAAGGAATGAAAATATATCTAACTTCCTCAACTAGACATCGAATCCACAACGTGTCGCCAGCTTGTGCTACGACTGGTCTCATACATATTCGTACATACACATACATTAAAAAAAACAAAAACGTTCTGCAATATGTCGTACAGACCATGTGATATGGCTTTAGATTTATCGCTTGTACGACAGCAAAAAACAAGCGACGACCGCCTGTGAAATACGTCAAAGTATCAACAGTTGAATTTACAATCCTATTTTTTTCTGTTTCCTAATATTTTCAAATCGAACGTCGCGATACAGCGTTAAAGCTGCACTTGTTTTTGTTATGAGTATGTACTCGTAGGTAATTTATTTTATTTAGTTAACTTTAATGAGTTTTTTTATTGGTGTAATCTAGGAAGCTAAATCGATGATATGAGATTTTTTTTTAATATTTAATTTCTCTGAAATTCTCACTTTATTAAAAATATTTAAGTAATAACAATAATTAAATCTTCATCCAGAACAAGTACTTAAAGTAATGGTAATGTTAACGTTGTGAATAGACACCATCTAATATTCGTAACTATCATTATTTTCTAACTTCATATTCTACATATAGCTGGGTAAATAAAGTAAACTTTGTGTTAGGACACCCTGTTCCCCGGTTTCCCCTCATGTTTTTGATTGGTGAAACTCAAAATCGCTCTTTGTCTTATTACCAAACCTACGAAATGAAAATAATTCCTTTCATTCATGTCACAAAATCCCTACATTACTAAATAATAAAAAATCCCAAAACACAATATTTCACTACTACTTCCCTCAACACACAATATTACAAATAAGTAAAACCGAAATAAAGGATACAATACAAAATGATAAATCCTAAAGCCAGGTCACCCCCAAAAGGCCTCCTCTTCAGAATCGTCAGCGGGCACTTATGGGTTGATTACAGAACAAATTGACAGAAATAAATAGTCCCAAGATCATTATAATAAAGGAGGTAGATTTTAACAGCGTTTACGCGTAATAACACGGTTATAAATACCGTGGAGCTACTCAGGTAGCCCTCGACTGCTATCGGGATGGAGTATGTAGTGCATGTCATGAGCGAAAGCGTTTTGTTTGTGTAGCTTTAAATTAATCTCATTTAGTTTTTTTATGCTTAATGTATCTTTTCTATTTTCTTGTCACTTAATCCTCCACATTCTAACCATTTGTATATATTATGTGTTGATTATTGGCACCTCACTCACAAGTTTCTTAAATTAGTATTATCTGCAAAAATCGCGCTCACGCTGCATCCCGCACATAGCAGGGTAACCAAAAGCTTTTCCATTAAGAACCTCCTCAACCGTTTCCCACGTTCCGTCGAATTCAATAAAAATGAAAATGATGGGCAACATCTTGTAATCGAACTTACAACCTTTCGCCTTTACAGTCGCATGCTTGTGTCTGCGCCACGACTATAAAAATCAAACCACGAGTATTATCCAACTACAATACTTACAAGAAACTAGATATAAAAATAAAAAATCTATCAACATTATATTAAAATGTTACTAAGGTAATAGAAATTCCATAGTTTAAATCATAATAACGTATAAATAGAGAACAAAAGTACGAAAAGAAATATTAAAACAAACTGATAACAATCGTCAGGTAAACAACATTACGTGCGTCACTCAGAACTGTTAAATTAATACAGCAGACATGATAAGAGACCTCGTTGATAATTTACTAATAAATCAAATACACAAATAAGAAAATAATAATAATTCGTATTTAGTGTTATTATGTATTTTTATTGTTGTAACGTAACAAAAATAATGTTCTTTATTTTTGATTTATAGACCAATAACGAAAAGTAAAAGTAGCAAGCAGAAACCTTGGATGACCTTCGAGAACACATTATCGATGATACTGTAGATCAAATAAAAAGAATGATGACTCCTCGGAGGTCATGTGTGAAGCCACCAGCCACCCGTATAAAGAAGTTGTTGACAATGGACGAAGCGTAATAGATATGCACTAACCGCAGCACTTGGCGCTCCGTTCTCTTTGGCTACTCCGCTAAGTATAAATGAAGATGAAGAGAAAAATGTTTTTTAAAGTTTGGCAGGAAATGTTACTGGTACTGGTTTTATTTATGAAAGCGATATGGGAATTATTGAAGCTTAAAACAGCTGATATTGGAAATAATCATATTTTTGTTGTTTTTTAATCAATAACGTTTAAAATTATAAGCTATGATTAAAAATTCTATAATTATTCGAAAATTCCATCTATTTCATACAAATTCATGGATATTATCTATTACATTTAGTTGCTATAAGCTTTCACCTTAAACCCAAAACGCACCTTCCTGTCCCGAGTTCAAAACGATAATTCACCTCATAATTAGCACTCGTCGTATTCAACAAAAATGTCCACTTTTATTCCGTTCTCCACAAAATTATTCTTTATTTATAACCAACCGTTTTAATCTTAACTGGGATCTGTCTTGGGTCACGGCGTTCACGGTAGCGAAATTTGTTAAATTAGGGTAATTTTAAAAGGCCAAGTAAATTGCACAAAGGGTATGCAAAAATGTTTCCGTATTTCGTATTTATTTAGGACAATATGGTCATTTAAAATAGAATAAGTACTTTTTAATACTGTATGTTATAGATACTTAATTAACTATAAAGTTTCTTACTCATATTCATTATCAGATTAATGTTTCCAGCTTGCCTTAAGCTATGTAATATAAATCCTAATAGTAAAAGAGACCTGGTGTTAAGGCACTCCGTTCTTGTTCCAATCTTAATAGATTTTTTATTTAATTTGCAACATAACAAGTTTTATAATTTTTATCTAGTCCAATCTAAATATAATATTTTATTAAGTCATAACTTGATTGATGAACTCTGGAATAATATATCCATTCATAAAAGTCAATGTAATTAGTGAAATCGAATAATTCATTTGCTGACGTTACATCACTATCGGCAATGATGAATGATAAAATGTATAAAGTAGCTTAATTACAATAATACATATGACAATAAATAATACACCAAATATTTAACAATTTCTTTATTTTTATTGAGTACATTTTAAAAATAAACACAAACAAACACACACAATTATAATAAAATATTTGTAATTAAAAACTAAGGTTACCAAAAATGAAGTTTCCAGGAGCGTTGGGGTCTTCAGATGAGAAGAACTCTGCCCAGAGTTTCTGGAAATCTTCAAGGTTCAGACTAGATTTTCCGTTTGCGAGTTTGTCAAAGGCCTTACCAGAATCCTCCTCTGCCAGACCGAAAGATGTGTGAACAGAGACAAATTCGTTTTTGTCGATTGCACCGTCACCAGATGAATCTTGGATGTGGAAGATTGCTTTGCAGAAATATCCTTGCCAGTCGACGGGTGAAGAAGGGTTGTTTGAGAAACCCTCCCACATTGCAATCCATTCGTCGGCAGAAATCTCACCATCTCTGTTCAGATCAGCCTTGAGCTGCATACCCTCCCATATTTCAAGCATGGCTTTTTGGGCGATCTTGTACTTATCGTCTCCTTCCGACCAGCCCTTGGCTTTACCCATTCTTTCGACGGATAGCTCAAAATCCTTCTTAGTGATGACGCCGCTGCCATCAGCGTCGAAAAAGATTTTGAACAGGTACATAAGTTTCTTCTTTCTAAAATCGGAAACCATTTTGACAGACTTTTGTAGGTACTTACTGCCTGTAATCGTTTGTAGCACTATTTATAGTGTTCGAGGATTGCGATTATTGATATCTAATTGTAATCAACTAAGCACGTTGATACACGTCAGTATATCGTCGCTGCAGTACAATAATACCGATAAATATCAATTGAATGATGTATGTTTGTAAACTTATTCATCTATGATACCTAGTATCATAATATATAGGTAAATTATCTTAATATAATAGATTATTAAATTATAATAAAATATTAAATTAACTCATTAGTTATAATTAGTTAAAATTGCTATTAAAAAATTAGGAGTTATATTTTTGAAACGTGATATAAAAGAAATATTGGCCAGTGGAATAGTGTCTGTATGTAGACGAATTTTTAATTACAAATGGTTGTGGGTTCGAGTCGGCTCGATTTGATAAACCGCGGTGTTCAATTTTGTCACTTGTCACTCGAAAATTGTTGTCGAAAATCATTTTTCTGGTATATTTCCACCGTTAAGTGCAAAAATAATAATTATCGATTTTCTTAACATCCACTGGGTCAATTATTTATTGTAAACATACATAATATACCCAACAATTTACTCCAAAACGACCCATTTAATATAAGCTTTAAATCGATATCGTGTAATAGAATGCATAACCCCCGAGCGCCCACAGCGCTGTAAGAGACGCGCGATGACGACGACGGATAGTGCACATCCGTCACGGTCGCTTCTTGTGAAAGGATAAGAAAATGCTAAAAAGTGGATACGGCATTATATTAAGATTATTGAGGCATCCGAAGGGCTAATTGAGGTGCCAATTCGTGGTAGACATTATTTTTTCAACACTGACGGCGTCCGGGCGTAAAGGAGTGGAGTGTCTTAACACTAGGTTCTCTTTGTCTACCATGCCACAAACGGGATACGGCGTGAAACTAAAAAAAGAAGGTACCATCAATAATTGTGGATTCGATCTGTATATTTTATATTTATCTTTACACTATATTGTCGCATATAACAGAGTAGGCAGAGAAACCAAGTGTTAAAGTACTCCGTTCTCCTCTTTTTCGTGGTGAGCACTGGAACTAAACGCCGCGCTTTGTCTTGCCGATCGAGGAAATGGAAATAATGCCATCGAATAGAAACCTCTATAAGCCATAATAAAATATATATAAACATAAAAATATATAAACAAAAATCTAACCATACTTTTATTAGTGTAGATAAATATATCTGCATTAACACAATGTATGAACATTTAAGCTGCAACCATTATAGATAAGGATTGGTCAACATAAGTAACTTTACATTATGATAATGAGTGATGCATCATTCTACATATTTACGACGAAATGTACCTAATTATTTATTTTAGCTTTACCTGTACCCCGCATATAGTAGAGGGAACCTGGGAAACTCGCGTTAAGACACTTCATTCCTATTATTGAACTTCCATTCTCCACTTTCCGCCGAATTCTGGAGGCATTTCGTGTTGAGTGGTGGACGCAAAAGTAAAAGGAAATTACATCCTCAAGGTTCTCAAGTTCAAAGAACCCCGAAAAAAGAAATTATTATTATTATTATTACTATAGTTTTAAAAAAGATGAGAACGTAGTGAATCAAGGCTAGATTATTTCCTCCTACTAGCTTTCTCTACTGCCTACCCATAACTAAGCAGAAAGTAAAAATCCTTTGATATTGTCTTCTGGACATTGAAATCGGGTTTCTCACATCAAGTACTACGAGTACTTAACTATAATGCGATAAAAGAGTTCTGATGGGAGTAGGAGGGATGGAGCAGGCACGCCACTCATTTGCCAAATTGTCCAAGATTATAGTATTTTTTATCACCCTTGCAGGCCCCCAATGCATTTACACGGCTACTCTATAAAATCTTCTTCTAGTTTTATAGCCGAGATCGTACTTAAGCTTAAGTTACTTATTACATTTATTTGTTATCCAAATTAATTAATTTTGTTTTTTTTTCGGTTTTTTAGCTTTACGCTGTATTCCGCATATAGCACGGTAGAAGGGAGCCTAGTGTTAAGACACTCCGTACTACTGTACTTTCTGCCCAATTATCGAGATACTGCGTGTTGGGTTTTCTTACCAGAAAAAATGAACACAATTCATACCCCCCGTGTGGGAATCGAACCTACAGCCGTCGGGCTCACAGTCGCACTATGTGCCGCTGCCCTACGACGGCCGATTATATAGATATCAATGTTGTGTTGTAAATTTAAGTTAAAAATTTGCTGATCCGCGTAAAACAACCTCTCTCCCTGAGAATGAAAAAGAAGGTGTAAGACTATAATAAGAACGACTGTTTGATATCTAGGGAATTTTTTTTTTTTTCCTCTTGACAGGACCAAGCGCGGCGCGGCGTTTAATTTCGTGTTTTATAGTCTCAAAGGAAACTGTACCTTTAAAACTAAAATGTATCTTTGTAAATAAATTACAAAGAATATTATATTTATATATTTATAACATATTGAAACTCAACATTTATATATGCATATTAAATTTTTATTGATAATACCAAAATGGATCACCACATATTTTTAATTTCCGTAACTTACAACTAAATCTCACTAATAAATGCCAAACAATCTTAAACATATAAAATTTCCACTCTCACACAAAATGTATGTAATAATAGAATCAGTTTCTCAAAATGCCTTAATTAGACATAATTGTTTACTTAGAAGCTAGATTTTCCGAAAATAAAGTTTCCTGGAGCCTTAGGATCTTCGGAGGAGAAGTACTCCTTCCATAAGTCCTGGAACTCAGCCCAGGAAACATTGGCTTTGCCCTTTGACATGTTCCTGAAGGCAGCGAGGGCATCGTCCTTGTTCAGGCCAAAGGAAGAATAAACGGAAGAGAACTCTTCACCATCAATAGCTCCGTCTCCGCTGGCATCTTCAAGTTGGAAGATAAATTTGCAGTACAGATTCTGCCATTCAAGTGGAGATCCTGGGTTCTTGGCATAATCGTCCCACATAGCTATCCACTCGTCAACAGACACTTGGCCATCCTTGTCAGCATCAGCGCGACTCTGAAGACCGTCCCAGATTTTAAGCAAAGCGGATTGAACTTCCTTGTACTTTGCGTCACCAGCAGGCCAGCCTCGAAGCTTGGCGATATTTTCGATGGCAAGATCGAAGTCGCTTTTATCGATAGATCCACTGCCATTTCTATCGAAGAACGAGTTGAAAACGTGCAAAAGCTTCTTCTTTCTGAAGTCGGACACCATTTTAATTGTTGTAAGTAACGATCTAACCAAGAAACTGTCCCAAAATGTATATTTTGATATGAAATTGTCTTTTATAGTATTTTAGTGACTGCATCGAGATAACTTTATCTGTGTTTGCTGAGCGGGACAGGGATGACGCTCATCTATTATCAAATTGCTATCTGTCTGCATTGCAGCGAATGTTTTCTTTCAGATTAACTGAATGAAGCTGTATGAAGGCCGGGATTAAGTTAAAAAAATAGATATATAGTCACATTCTGATATTAGAAGACCATGAGGTTTATAATTGTTTAGCATTATTTATTAAGGTAGACAATCGATATCGCCAAATCACAAAATAGGCTTATTTGAATAAACACGGCGGTAGTTGATAACAATATTATTTAAGAGAATAATATATTTATATGATTTCTAGAGATGCCTGAGAACCTAGGGTTAAGACACTCCATTTCCATTAAGATACTTCCATTCCCTATTTCCACCGAATTCTCGAGGTATTGTGCTTTGAGTGGTGGATCTCAACGCCCCCCCCAAAAGTGAAACCCTTATAGGATCACTTCGTAGTCCGTCTGTTCCTTTGTAAAGATCATTTATCTGGAGATTTAATATGTTAATACAATAGTACAACATATAATCACATAGCATAACATAACATCACACTCAAAGTCTTATCTTTAGTAATGATTAAAAGAAATCAATTTTTCTTTAATTTTAAGTGTCATAACACTTAAAAATTAGCGAGGCGGTCATTGTGAAAGTGTCATGACACACACAATATGATAGGATTGATTACAGCTTGCTCTAAGACATATGAATCAAAGTCGAGTAGACTAATAGGCGTGTGTCTATCTAATGGGTTGGTTAATACCTCTGTATGTATGTACTCGTGCGTCTATCCTCACCTAGGGCATGGTTAGGGTGCTCAAATGTGGATTTGGAAAGAAAGCTACCCGCTTTCTATAATATATTTTTTTCTAAATTATATTTAGACATTTGTCAAGCCCTTTTTTTAATTAATTTTTAATTTATTACTTTACGAGTAGTATGTATAAATAGAATGTCATTCTAATTGACATTGGCTTTGAAAAATATATTTATCCCGTTCTAGTAGAGGAAGCGCGGCGTTTAGTTTCACCAATCAATAATCTTTGAAAAATATATTTATCCCGTTCTAGTAGAAGGAAGTGCGGCGTTTAGTTTCACCAATCAATACGCAATGTCTCAAAAATTGGGCAGTATGTGGAGAATGGAGGCTCTTATACAACCTGGTAACCTGCTAGGGTCTTATTTAACCTGCTATGTGAAGTTTATAATATATACGACCAAAGATTCGCCTCGGGCCGTCAGCATTTTCCGTCTGTGCGTTGATGTATTACGGACGCGTTACTTCAGACGTCTTTGAGCTTCAAGATTGCTTAAATGTTCATGAATACTTTTATTTCATTTAGCTTTTTTGGGATTTTCCTTGTAATCATTTATTTCTTTGCTTCACACGGTATCCCGTATATAGCAGGGTAGGCAAAAGGAACCTCATCGTCATCAAAACACTTTTATCCACAAAATTTTGGAGGCACTGCGTGTTAAGCTGCAGAACTCAAAGCCTTGCCAAAGCGAGGAAAATGAAAATGTTAAATATTTCTTTTCCCCAATTGGGAATCGAACTTGAAACCCTGTTCAATTATTCCTCTTAATTATAACTTTATTATAGACAAACACCAAATATAGTAAAATCAACGTTATCTAATATAGCTATAACATAGCGCGGTCGAGTAACGGTTCCTTTTATAGCGTATTTAATGGTGTGAGGCTCTCTTCGGTACTTTTATATTCTTTCAGGCGCAGGTAATATTTGCTATTAATAATAAATTTTAGTGAAATACGACTGTGAGTGGACATTATTAGTTTTAATGGAAGTATGTGGAAACATTATCTGTTTTATAAAATATTAATATTTTAAGTCGAGGCTCGTCGTAGCGCACGGCCACACAAACGTGCGATTGTAAACGCGACAGGCAGTGGGTTTGATTCCCACTGGTGATGAACGATAGTTTTTAACGCAAATGGAATATCTTTACACTGGGTTCCTCTCACAGGTTCCCTCTGCCTACCGTTATGTACGGGCTACAGCGTCACACTTTGCTGAATGGAGGCATTGCGTGTTGAGTGGCAGAACTCGACATGGCGTTATGGACGCTCTGGTGTGGAGGCAAAGCGCCAGGCGAAGAAATGAAAATATTTAATATTTAATTTCCTTGAGTGGAAATCGAAACTACAATCTGTTACGTTTACAGTCACGCGCTTGTCCCTCTGTGCCACGGTGGCCTTAAAGCGATATAACGCATATATTAAAAAAGTGAAAAGCAGAAATTGGTCTCCCCCTCTGCCTTCCCTGCTAATGCTGGATGCAGCATGAAGCTGAAAAAGAAATAACGTACCATTTATATATAAAATCTTTCATTACATATTCTCATTTTTTAATCAAGCAAGCCGTCCATAGGTCCACAAACACGGTGAATGAAGCCTTACATCGCTCTGCAAGCGGACTCGCGGAGACAGGCGGGCCGATACTGTAAACGTAACAAAACCTCGGCCGCGAGTGCCTTGCAAGTCGCGGCTTATGTCTGTTTTGCTGATGCAGGGTGACTGGAAAAGATTTTTATGAAATAGATACTTTAATTAATTTCTTTTTATTTATTTTTTTCGTTTTCTCCGTAAGGGAAAAGTGACAGTTTCCGTAAAGACATTGAGCGGAGAATTTAATTTTTCATTGACTTTTTGTTATATTTTATGGTTAAAAATGTTATCAGTGGGAATCGAACACACAACCGCCTCGTTTTCAGTCGCACAGTTATGTCCTTGCGCCAAGACGGCTTCAACTATTGTAATCATGATTTATTTATATAAGTACCTGCCTAGGTATTAGAAGTATCTATTTATCATTGCGATCAGAAGTATTACATTTTAATCACCGCCTATTAGCGACGCGACGTTCCACACCGCGATAGCAGATTTACGCTTGACGCATTTACTTACTGAACAATCTCGTAGATACCGCTATCAAGAAATAAAAGCTTAGGTATTATTTAATTTTATTTAATTATGTTTATATATTTCTGCCGTAACTTGCGAAATAGAAGGAAACACTTAATTGTAATCATTATCTACAATTCTCGAGCTGGAATCGAACACATAACCATCGCAGCACCGATCAATTTATAATGAAAATGTAGGGCGGAAGTATCTTAATGGAACCGGAGTTACTTAACTTACTAACTAGGTTCCCAGGTTTCCCTGCGGAATGTTATGTGCGGGATACACCGTAAAGCAAAAAAAAATATCCACAAATTTTGTACACCTTAGTTTAATTTTGGAATTCATCGGAGTGCATTTCCAGAAATGTATAAAACTAAATAGTTTCACATAAATTGTATATAAATCCCAAAAATTTAGTACAGGATTAAAATATATTTGTACAACAAGTTACATCTAGACAAGCCAACATCTGTGCGTATATTATTTTTAATACAGCGGTAACAATGCAGCGTACGTACAAATAAGTCGTACTCGCAGGGCACCTCCCTCGTACTTGCCTCGTACTTGCCTCGTACTTGCCTCGTACCTGCTGTAAGACGAGGCGACCTCGTTGCTAATCCGTCTGTAACTGTAATACTAGACTGCTACGAGTATATATTTATTGTAGACGTATCTATGGAAGCTAGACATTGAGATGTTTTAATGGAAGTATCTTATTATGTTGTAAATGGTAAAAAAGTACTTTCGCTGACTAGTGGGGAATGGAAGTGGCTTAATGGTAACGAAGTGTATCAATACTAGATAATGGGTTCCTATGTTTCCTTTACAGTAGCTGCATTAGTATATGGCAGAGTTGACAGAAGTAGTAATAACACACTACGATCTAACTTTTTGTTCAAGTTCCTGACATTACTAGTAGAATGGCGGAAATCAATATCGTGCTTCATCTACGAGAGCGGGATCAGCTTCACGCTGTATCCTAGCAGCAGGGGAGGCAGAGGGAACCTATTGTTAAGACACTCCGTTCCCCACTTTCTGCCAAACTCTGCAGTTCCCGCAGTTCCTAGAGCGAGGAAATGAAAACATTAATTATTAGATTACTCCGTGTCCAACAGAGTATCGAACCTGTCACTACGAACTTCAGAGTCACACTTGTGCGTCACGCGGCACTGCAGCCTCGAAATATTATCCATATAGTTTTATAACAATCTTGAAAATATATACAAATTTAAGAATAGGTACTGTTCCACGTTTTAAGTCATCTTCAAACGTTTTTTAATATTTCAGTGAATCCTTTTTGTTCTAGCAAGAAGTAGGAACTTGTAATATAAGAAATAATAAAAGACGCGTAACAAGTGCGGAGAGTGCGGTACGTGCTTACTCGCATGCGGAGGAAATCAACATTTGCATTATTTCATACATCGTGTACCATACGGCGTGAGGCGTCGCCGTGGAAAATGATTTCTTAGTATGCTTTAGATTTCATATATTTTCACTTTGAAGCTGAAGAGACAGCGTAGAGTAAAAAATATGTATAATTTCAACGACAAACTAAATCTAGCAATTAGATTTTGATATCGTTTAGATATTATTATAATATTTGGTGGAGGACAGTGGCGCAGGGACACAAGCGTGTGAATGTAATCCTAGTGTCAGGACACTTCTGTTTCCTAATTTCCGCCAAATACTAGAGGCACTGCGTGTTGAGTGGCGAAACTTAACGAAAAGCTTTGCCTCATGACCAGACCAAGTAATAAATATAAAAGATCTCATCTCCTTGAGTCGCAATTGAATCCACATGGACCACGTCTGGCCTCTATGTGTAGGTGATACTTAGAAAATAATAAATTTTGATATGTATTTTGTCCAGAACCGTTATAATTGAGGTCATTTCAACCCACTGCACAATTATCGACAAATATTTATAGCATAATGGAAGTATTGACTTCGACTGCATCACTCAAAACGCTGAGCCATTTCAGTTTAAAATAAAAATAAAATATATACTTAAAAACAGGGATCCTGACTGCATCGAGCGTTTAGTCTTGCTCTTAAAAAACTATTAAGTAATGTCATTTTTATGTGGCGCGACGTGTACGATACGATTGGTGTGTGTGTTATTTTTTATGCATCACTATTATACAGTACGGTCGACGTGTAATGGCCGCCTTGAAGTGTTGGATGGATGTTTACTGAACTTATGCGTATTGTTCACTGGGCAAGAAAATAATCGGAAGTAAGGAAAATAGTAAAATCCAATGTGCCCAGTCATTTACAGCTAAGTTCAGAGCGGCCACGACTTCTTGACGTAGTATATTATTCGATTTAGATTGTCTTGGCGCACTATAAACGTGATAATTGTAGTATCAATCCTCTCGGAACAGTAATTATTCCATTCTGGTAGACAAAGCGCGGTTTTAATATCCATTACGTAACACATAATGTCTCGAAAATATAGCAGAAGGGGATAATGGGGTATTTTACCACTAAAATTATTTCCTCTGCTTACCGAGACAAGACAAGCGCAAAGCTCTATTTCTCTATTTAATATGTTTATAGCATAGTTGCTACCTGCTTTGGTAGACAAACCGTGGCGTTGAACTCCGCCACTCAACAAGCAAAGTCAACTTCACCCAATGACGGAAAATAGACATTAGAATGTTTTAACACTAATATCACTCTGTTAGGAAGAAACCATTGAAACTTTTGATCGTATCTTGCCCGTGTCGTATAACTTAAGAACGATCCAAAGCATTCAAACGATCGTTCTGATAATTGCTGTTGTATTTAATGTACGAGTCAGCGTAATGGACGCATCGCTCGTTTATTGACTTCACTACTTTGTTCACTACACTTTATTTTTACATTAATACTTGTTAGGTGTATAAATGTGTTGAAATAAGGCCATATTTTTGGCAAGACATTTTAAAATGTTGTATAAAGCCTTTGTCTTGGGAAAAAAAATATTATTGACGCTTAATTTTGATTTCCGTTTTACTTCCTTATAACATATAAAATTAAAAGTATATCAAGAGTTCAATAAATAGATGTCAATAATTGTTAAGCCCTACTTGTTTAGGGGATTCCCACATTTTATTAGACACGACTATCTAGTGGTAGAAACGAATTCAGACCCTACCACAACATAGAATCTGTTTCTACCAAACTCCTAAGAATTATTAATGGAAGAAACGTAATTATGGAAATGAATGCTTGAACTAAATCGGTCTCCAAATCATTAGAAAACATTTCTTATGGTAAATCAATAAATTAATTGACGTTCAAAAAAACTTGTAACTTCTTATTTCCGCCACGCAATGCCTCCAGAATTCGGCTGAGGGTGGGGAACAGAAATGTCTTAATGGCGACGGAGTGTCCTTTATGACAGGTTTAGGAATCTTTAGGTTCTCTCTGCCTATCCTGTTATGGATACAGTGTAAAGTGAAAAAACTCCTTAACATTGCTAGAAAATGCACAAATAAACAGCTAAAACAAATTAAATAAAACAACTAAGTATTGTTTAATTTAATATATAAACATATAATATATTTATTTAATACAACTTACATGTACATTAGCCCACCATTCACACTTCTAATACAAATTCCAATATTCGTTAATTTCTTTGGATAAGTCAGAAGCATTAACTATTATATAATTCTATAAATTTTTTGTTACCTTCGTTTTAATCAATCATAAATAAAGAAATACATTGAAATTTTTTACTTGTTTTATTCTAACATACTTAAGGTCAAGCCAGATACATCCTCATATTTATTATCATTTTACCAAACATGAAAAAGGATACATTTAATATTTTTAAATAACTGATAAGTACTTGTTAGTTTATTCGATGATTATAATTTTTATACACCTAAATTAGATATAGTTTCAAATCTTAAAACGCCACTTAATAATTTTATTAAAAAACCTAATAACGCAACAAATTTATCAGTAACTTAACGAGCACTTATCGGATAGTTGAAAAAAACGTAAATAAAAATAAAATAATATATTGCATTTAAAATATTTTAACATAAATTATTCAAACATGCAAAGTAGTCACGTAAAACTATTAATAATATTACATCAATTATAATCATTATATGAGGTTAAAGAAGGATCAGAGTCAGTTATTAATAACATATGCAATTAATTAATAAAAAATAGTAGCATTGGAGCCTAACAGGTTAACACGAGGTTCCCTCTGCCTACCCTGCTGCGTGAAGATCCAGCGTGAAGTTTATTAAATATATTTGTACTCGACATACAAAAAATATAATATATATTTCTATAGAAGCCGTAACAGAGAGTGACGCAGTGAGGCAACATATGACTAAACGCAACTGTTGTGAATTTGATACTCGCTCTGGGAAATAATTTTTGTTTATTTCTACTTCTTACCTATTATTTATCGAAGGAAATATAAATAGAGGAAGATATATTGTACTAAAGGTAGCTGTATTTTGGTTTATTTGAAATATAAACTAAAAGAAATGCAAACAATTAAGAAGAGTTACATTCAGGAACATAGATTAGTTTAAACCGATTTAATGTCAGTTAGTTAAGTGTTATATTACTACTATGAGTAATGTATTTAGTATTACAAAGTGTAATAATAATATTAATGCTACTATGTTTTATTCAAATTAAAATTTATAAGTTTATTCAAAAGTATTCATCAACTTATATAAAATAGTAACTATAATAAAAAATATATAATTTATCAATAACATAAACGGAGGTCTCTGTCTATAAAGGCATGATTACAACAAATTAATTATTCAATTAATTGGATATCGTGTTAAGTAATGTTAACGAGTTGTCTGATTAATCAATATAATAATTATTAAAATATAATTCTTATAAAAAAATATATTTACATACGAAACAGTTTCTTTATTATGAATAGGTGTGTTTGATTATTCAACTTGTCATGTTTTAATACACAGAATAAAAATAAGCTAAATAAAAGCAAACAATAAGAAATTCAACAAAAAAAAATAATCCAATCAACTCGTCAACATTAAAAAAACCAATCAATTGAATAAATCAAATAAATCCAGTCCATTAAATCCCTTAAAAACGTTAAATCCGTTAACTTCGGACTTGCAATTGGGCAGCTAAGAGGAATAATATTTTAAGTCCAGGTAAGAAAGATGCTACGGCAGAGAAATCTGGGCCCGTGGCGAGGGCGGTCACCACTTGTAGGGCGCTCTCGTGGTCACCTGCTTGCGCGCACTGTACGCACGAGTGGAGAGAGGAGAGTGCGGTCTCTGATAGCTAGGAGAAAGAAAATATTTCATTCATTAGAAAATTAATTTAACTGTTTTATTACTTGGAATAATTAATGGGATGAGAATTGTTATATAGAAAATTAAGGGTAGTATTGACGCAGTGACACAAAGTGGTCCGCTCTGTTTGGAAAGTGGATCCCTTTGCCCACCTACTATATACGCGATACAAGGTAAAGCTAAATATATTATATCAGTTTGCTGAAAACCTTTTTAATTTTATGTGAATATTAAACCTAAAAATAACAGTAATTATTGTTTTGTAGCCTTAAAAAGTATTTTTATATCTTTATAAAATTTATTCATATGAAAATTAAAAATGATGGATATTAAGTACATACTCTGTTCTCGCGAAGCATGTCGTATAGAGTTTCAAGTTTTCTTTGAACATCTTCAAGCTTTCTTTTCATTTGCTAAAAATAAAGAAACTTTATGAATGACAAGAGTAGAAGAAGAAGACAACTAATAATTACAAAAGTAAAAAAAACAATGTCAGTATTGTCAAAAACTCATCTTTCTGGAGGTACTTTTCAGAAACTAAAAACTTACTTGGAATTATATTTAATGATATATTAAGGTATCATTATATTTCATTATATATTAAGGTAGGTAGGTAAGGTGGTGGCTTTGCTTGTTGTTGATGAGATGTTTGGCACCACGGCACAACGTTTAAATGAAATCGTGGTGGATTTGATTCCCACAGAAGTGAAGCAAATAATTCTTATTCTTCTCTCAACTCATATAGACATAACGCTCAATAATGTTCCACTCAGCACACAATGTCTCGAAATTGGGAAGTCAGAACGAAGTAAGTTAACCCTAGACTCCTAATGTATTCTATCAGACTAGGCAGGATGAATGCGAGATATATGTATGTATATGTATATATACTTATATGTATATATACTTATATGTATATATACTTATATGTATGTATGTATGCATTACCACATTAACAGCCCTCTCAGAACAAGCATTACGTAGATCATCAAACACTGTCTGTAATACTGCGTGTTGTTCCGGTATTGGTCCTTTTTGTATCGGCGCTGGTGCTTCTACAGGAGCGGGGCTTTCCACCTAAGGATTGTATAAATAGATTATAGAAAGAAATAATAAATATTCACTATTTTCTTTACATAGGAGATTTAAGTTCCAAAGATAAAATATCAATATTTCTTAATGCGAATTACCGAAAACCAAACTATTTTTGGTCCAAAATTGTTATTTTTATGAAATTCGTAAGATAATTACTATAATTTCGATAATAATTCACAAAAATCGAACATTTGGTGTTATATCAACATTTAAAATATCTTCTAAAGTAAATTATAACCCAAACCTCTAAAATTCAAAAATCTAAACACAAAACAAAATAAATAACAATAATAGTGTTTAAAAATTAAGTAAGACATCTAACTCCACAATTCCATACCTGTTGCGGATAACCAGGCTGTTGTCCAGGTGGATATTGTCCCGGGTACTGCTCTTGATATTGGCCAGGATACTGTCCCTGCTGTCCAGGGAACTGTCCCACTTGTCCAGGATATTGATTCTGCTGTCCAGGGAACTGTGCTGGTTGCCCTATTTGACCTGGGTATTGATTTTGTTGCCCTGGATATTGATTTTGCTGCCCTGGGTATTGATTTTGACCAGGGAACTGATTTTGTCCAGGATACTGTGTAGGTACGAGGGGCACGTGTTGAGGAGGTTCTACTCCGAATAATGGATGAGTTATTGGTGCTTGTTGTTGGACCTCTGGTTTTGGCTGTGGATTGATGGGCTTATTACTTTTTTTTGAGCAAGAGTTTTTTTGGTGAGAGAAAGAAAATATGTAATTAGATATTTTTTATATATCGTATATAAATATTTGCTATTATTTGTACTTTTCCCCATTTCCAGTGATTATTTACATCTTTGCCCTTTATTGTCTTTGTGTTTGTTTTTTTTAACAATTTTTCAAAATCAAAATAATATAAACTAAAAAAGGAAATTTTAAAACAATTCACAAGATACATTTGTTTCTAATTTAAAATGTACCTTACTGTCTGAATACATATGAACATTAGTTTTATGCGTTATAATTATGTATGTAATATTAAACAAGCGAAAATTGAAACGGTAATAAAAGAATGAAAATACTTTAACTAATTAACAAAATCTCTCATTACAAATTTATATAACATAATGATTCTTACTACTACTTCACTTAATTCTAACTAAAAATGCACAAAAAATACAAATACAAAAACTGTTAGTGAAAACGTTTATCAAGGAGAAACACAAACATTTTTTTCTGTAATTTTTGTTTACAGTTTACAATTTTAGTCAAACTGGCAAAGAAAGAAAAGAAAAACATTTTTTCAGTATTATTTTTTACAGTTTTAAACTTTTATTAAATAACTGTCAAACTGTCATGCTTTACAGTTTACAGAGTGTCATATCATTCTTTAAACATTTATACCTCATGTCTGTGCTCTATTATTTGATTCCATTGTCTTGTACCGGCGTGGAATGGACACATATCCTCGTGACCAAATTGCTATATAGTGATAATACTTTTAAAAATCAAACATAGAACTCATGTAGAATAATTAATTCACGAAAGGCTGTACCAACTGAATTATATATTTTTTCCTATAAATAACATTTTTAGACTATCATTAGTATTTCCGCAAGAATATTTTAACAAAATTCGTTTTTCTTTTTTAAAATATCGTCAATAAAATGATCCATTGTTATTTACTCATTTTTACAATATTTCAAAGGCTATAATTTAAATTAATTTGATCATGAAAAAATACCATTACAAACATCATTTATAAATTACTCCCAATTTTAAAAAACACCTTAAAAGTAATTTAATATGCTAAATCATTAATATTTAGAAGAAAGACAATTAAAAACTACCAGCATATATTATAAGCCGTATCCGACAAGGGCCGTCGGGGCTTAGCGGTACACCGGAACAGCGTCCAACTGCAAACGCAAAGGTTGTGGGTTCAATTTGGGGGAATAATCATTTTCATTTCCTCTGACGACAAGTAACTTCTTACGAGTAAGAAGACAAAGATCGGCGTTGAGTTCTGTTCTATTCAACACGCAACAGCACGAAAATTCACCCGAGAGCGAGGAATGTCGTGTTTTAACATTAGATCCCTCTGGCAACCGTGCTCAATGCGAGATACAGCACAAAGCTAAAAAAATAGTACAACTAAACAAACCTTAGGTTTAGCAGTCATCATGGGAGGATCGTTCCATCCTGGAGCAGCCGGCTTCACTGCCGGAGTTGCTTCTTGTCCATAATAATTTCCATTAATGGCCGGATTTATTTGATTCACCGGATTCAACGGAGCGGGAGCTAACGGATTCAACGGGACGGGGTTTATTGGATTTAACGGGACAGGATTTAATGGATTTACCGGAACGGGGTTTAACGGATTAATTGGATTTGGTTGATTGATTGGTGCGAAGTTATGACTTGGTACGCTTGAAGCGTTATATTGATCGGGATAAGGGCTGTTATAGCCGTAAGAGGATTGATTTTGTATGGGATTATTGAAACTGTACTGATTGTATGAAGGAGCTGATTGTACGGAGGGATCGACTTTGTATTTAGATCTGCTTGTTATACCACCTGTAGATGTAAAAAAAATAGAATTAAATTAAGTGTGCGTTTGTTTTGCTAACTTTGTTTTAACGGTGGACTCAACCAATCATTCTAATAACGATTATTACTTTTGATTTTTTTTAACTTCAAAGAAGTGTTTAAATGAAAAGAAATTTAACAAGAAATCCTGTATCCTACATCTAAAATATAAGGATTATTACGTATTGAGTAATATAATTTACCAGACTGCGAGGCAACGCTGGGGGGTCGAGGCGGAGCGGCCGCCCAGTTAGGAACTTCTTGGGGAGGTGCTGAAAATAAATTATAAAATATAATAAAATTAAATGACTTCACGTTGCATCCCGCATATTGCAGGGTAATAATATGAATCAATTGTTAAAACACTCCGTTTCCCGCTTTCCGTATTTAGAGACATTGTGTGTGGAATAGTGGTACTCAACGCCGTACTTTATCTACTAAATCAGGGAAATCAAAATAATTTAAATCCAATCTTTATTTTGAGTGGCATAAACATAATTTATATACAAATAATCATAGTTTTTCACATATTTTTTTAGATTTTACATGGCAAACTAAAATTATGTAGTGATAAACTAAACCACTCTCCACTATTACTCATTTATAATCCAAAATAATAATCAAACCCACAATCAGTCCACCTGAAGACTAAACAGAAAAACATTACCAGCATTATAACTATTATCACTTTGTCCTCCATATTGCCTCTGGGAGTGCGAGCTCACTGTACGCGAACGTGATGAATGCTGTACGTGCTGCTGCTGTTGAGAGTGCTGCTGCTGATGATGCTGATGGTGCTGCTGTTGGTGTGGATGCTGTAATAAACATTTATGTTAACCTATTTAGTAACTTTATTTGTATATTTTAAATATTATTATATAAATCATAAAAGTATTTTTCCATTTCTAGCTGCACAAATGTTTTATTATATTCACGTTGTTAACAAGCCGTTGTTGATTGGCGGAATTCAACAACCTCACCAAAGTGAGGTTATAAGGATAATTTATTCACCCGAATGTGAATCGAATCCGCAATCAGTCCGTCTACAGTCAGATAGATAGATGATTAATATTTTCTAAAACCATATAAAAAAGGACATGTTATGTCAACATACCCTAAATCCGGCGTGTCCTGACGTCTGGGGCTCCCCGAGCGCCCTCGCCACACGCGACGCGAGATCCGTGGCGGAGCCCTGCAGCACCGAGAGGGCGCTCCGGAGACAGCCCTGAGCCGCGAGACGGGACGCGTATTGTGTTAGTAGAGCGTCTACTTGGCTATTTTGTTGCTGTAACAAATTATATAAATATGTTAGAAAAAATCCATTCCATTCTCCACTTCCTATCTATTGGGAGATATGGGGATAGAACTGGCAACAATTGTATTTAGTCAGAAGCTGCTCCGCGATGGTTTCACACATACATATATATGTATTATAATATTGTAGAGAAACTATTTATATATTAAGTAATTTATTAAAAAAAAAGTACAATAAGAGTAATTTATAGTTTGAATTGATTAATAATCAAACCAACCCTAAGAAAACTCAAGGTTGGTTTGGATATTAAACAATTTATTAAAAAGATGTAATATTCCATTTGAATTTCAAATAATTAAATCTAGTTTTTTTAATTAAGTCTTCTTTTTATACTTTAACATGTTTCAATTAAATAATTTAAATAAATTTAGGTTTTATTTATTCTTGTCAATTTTTTAATCACATTTTGATTCTTAACTTCACTGTCCCAACTTCAAAATGAACTATATTCCAATCACAAACATTATTATATAAAAAAAATGCAGTATTAAAAGCAACTTTGACCTACAAAACAAAACTACAATTACATTAAAAACTACAACTAAAACTAAAAAAACCAACAAACCTGCACAGACAATCCTCGAACAGCTGCAGCAGAACGCACCAACAACGCTAACTCCACACCTTGCGCTAAAGCAGCAAGTTTAGCATTTGCAGCAGCACTGGCATCGACATCAGCACTGTCAGCACTAGCAGTAGCACTTGCATGTAATGCTCTAACTGCCAGTGCGTCGGCGTTAGCAGCACAAACATAGCAGAGGGAGGCAGCTTGTCGTAGTTGTGGGTCAGATTCTTCTGATAGCTTATCTCCCAGCATATCTGTTTGTTTATAAATTTTTAATTTTATTTACCATAAAACAAGATAAAAATAGAGTTTGTTTTATCTGATAATTTGGATTTCTATAAATTTAACAATTTTAGGGCAGCTGCGACGTGTAAGTGTACCGAGTGCCGTGTGACGTACCGCAGTAGGCGTGCGGGGGCTCTCCGGCGTGGCGCAACAGCGCGGCCAGCGTGCGCGGCCAGCACGCGGGCGCGGCGCCACGCACCAACGCGCCCCACGACGCGCGCGCTATGGCACCCGCAACCAGAGACACGGGCTCCGAGCGGGTGGACTGGAAGTGATGGTTCTGGGCTTTTTGGACTAGTTCGGGACCACCTGTTGGGATTGAAATGTATTATTAATATGTGGCAGAACAAGAAACAGCTTCTTATTATATATCTTCACGCTTTATTCCATTCAAATAAAGAGTGGAAATGGCGATTTTTGGAAGTGATTATTGTACTACATAAAGACCACTTGCTTTTGAAATCATTATAATAGAAGCTAGTAACTGTTTCTAACACAATTATTTACGTCCCTCTGATAATAAAACAAACCATGATATTCTTTGTATTTATTATTAATTCACACACACGCACGCGCACGCGCCCACTCACTCTATAGACAGATACATTACCCAAGAAAGCTATAACGAGTGCGTCGGCGACCCTCCCGCCCTCTATGCAGAGGTCGACCGCCTCCTCGAAGTTACCGGTCACGAGGGCGCGACATATTGAACTGTTATTATCTGAAAACGAATTTGTTTTATTAATCCTTCTTACCATACTAATATTATAGATGTCAATGTAAGTTCATTTGTTTCGTTTTCACGTCAAAACTTATTTCTTATTAACAAGGTTAAGATTTTCATTTCATGTGAATTTTGTCAAAAATTTTACGTGAAAATTATTTAATATTGTTGTAAAATATATCTATATCGCTAAAATAGTTGTTTTATGCCAAAAATGTTTTGTACAAGACAATTTTTGATAGTATTTTTCAAGTGTTTTGATAATTTTTTTCGCACACACACGCACGCACGCACCCAAATTCATATTTATCATACTGTGAGTTCCAGACAGCCGAGGCATACTCTAAGTAAGATCTAACACGATCTAACCCAATGAATTATACAAAAAATTAACTGTACATTTGTCCTTAAAATCACTTCCCTATTTCACACATTCAAGCAGTAAGAAAAAAATATAGATAAGAAAAGAAATATTCTTCCTTCAGCTAAAACACTTAGACAAAAATCAAGGAGTGACACTCCTTGAAAAATCCTATTTCAATTTGTTATAGAATTAGGTATAACATATTTTATAATGTAATTTATTATGTATTTAAATAAAGTGGCATACCATCTCCATTAGGTATAACAATATTAGCCGCAAACGACGACGAGTCCAATTCCACATTCGCCATTTTTCTCTCGATCAAAGTTTGCGCATCCTATAAAAAACACATAACAAATGTATACACAAAAAAGTTATTTTTATTTCTTCTTCATTACTTTTTTGTATTTCTTATCTATACAAAAAAGTCGTGATACCTTTTTTATGGTATAATAAATAAATGTAACGCTAAAGTAAAATCAAAACATTTGTTTTGAATAAAAGGACAATAGCCATAGAAACATTAAATTATTAAAAAATTAAGTTATTAATATAGGTACTTTTCTCAAAAAAATATTATGCATATATGCATAGAATTTGTGATTTAACTCAAAATAACCATAATATTTGATTTTGTAAAAAAAATGTATAAACACCTATTCTAACATTCAATTATAAATACTATTTCTTAAGTTCACATAACATACATGCAGTTAATAGACAATTATATTATTTACTTATGTATAATAACTTACAGATAGATCAGTACTTGTGTCTGTGGACAGTTCCGCTTCAGTCTCAGTGCTCTCACCCTAAATAAATAGTGATCAAAGGAGATATGAAAAATTAGTGCCATATTGTGAAAAAATTAGTCGCGGTGAGTTTTTTTTAGTAAAATGAAACTTTATAACGAATAAGATAAATTACTATATTAATATAGAAAGAAGTTCTAACCGACTTCAAAAAGATGAAGGTTCTAATACGTTTGCTATGTTTTTTGTGACATAAAGCTCATTAATACAACTAGATTTTATGTTATAGTTAAGATAAGAAACCTAAAGTATTAATGAAAATTTAATATTTTAGTATACTTTTAGTTATATTATTTTACAAAATAAAGATTAACATCATATTAAAAATAATGTTAAATAAAAATAATTAAAAACTAAAATTAGTAGTTTAAAAGAACAATAGAAAGAGAATGCACAGATAACACAAACTCGAGAACAAAAATGAAAAAAAATACTAAAACATTATTAATAACAAATAGTATTCTATATAGAATTAAAAAACTCACCCTGCTTAATCCAACTGCGTCCGGGGCACGTTCTGTAGACTGACCTTTAAATTTGGACGGCACGTCGTCTTGTTTGAAACCTTAATAAAAATTATTATTTCCTTTAATACAATGTAAAATATAATATGTACAATAGACACACCATACGCTATCTTACTGTCATGTCATATTACTTGTTACTAATATTATAAATGTGAAAATTTGTCGCGATAAAAATTTATTCCACTTTCACACAGAAACGACGATTTAAATGAAACTTTACAGTAAAATTGCTTACACATCAGAATAACATATAGGTTACAATTTATATAAAAATTCTGCACTTTGTCTTATTGGAAATAGAGCGAGGCGACGACTGATGTAAAAGGTATTGTTAATAAAACCTATATTAATTTTAAATAAAAAAACTTAATAACCTAGCATATTAAGTACATCCTCTCTAAAGCTGGGTAAGAAGCTCGAGCGCAAAAAGAACCACATGTAGCGCTCGTGTTGATCGGACGACGCGTCGCCTTTAGCACGACAGTATCTGAAAACATTAAAACGATATAATTATTTTTTCTGATGACAGAAAAATTGGGAAAAGGATTCATCTGCATAGAAAAGTATTAACTTATTTATGGACAGATTGATATAAAGCCGTTTAATTGATCAACGTGCACAAACACACATACAAACAGGCAATAGGTTCAAAATCATCGTTTTGGGTTCTCCTACTTTCATAAATAACCACAACAGTACCTTTTCTCACAAAACTTGTATGTACCGGCACAAAAGACATTTGTTATTCTCATTAAAATACAAAATATAAGCAAACAGCACTCACTCCGCTAGTTTCTCAGCAGCTCCGGGTTCCCGACTTTGTGTTAACGCAATAACATTATCTAACTCGGAAGCTTTTTCTACTATATCTGGCTCACTGACTACCTATAAACATAACACATATTATGGAAAGTTTAACTTTTGTTAGTTTCACGCTGTATCGCACGTAGCAGGGTAGGCGGAAGCAACCTGGAAACCTAGTGTTAAGAAACTCTGTTTCGATTAAGACACTTCACACTTCTGTTCCATACTTTTCGCGAAATTCTGGAGCATTACCCGTTGCTGCCTGCCGTTGTGTTCCAAGCTTTATTAAGTAATTACAATATTATTTGGGAGGATAGTTTGATGTATCAATAAGATAAACCCTATAAAATTGTGTCAACAACAGATTACTGGGCCCCTGAGTATCAACTTATAAATGCATAATAATATATAAAGTTGCAAATTATGCGGAAAAAATACATTTCAGGTTTAAAATGAAATAATAGGAGAATTAATCATTTTCAACTCCTACTCTCTTTGTTTGCTCAAAATTAATAAATTCCAAAAAACTTTTACAATAGTAGTTTAGTAGTAACTTTTAAAACCATTTACAATAGAAGAAAATGTAGTTTATAGGAAATAATTCAAAATATTATATATTTTTTTTGTTATTACCTGACTAATATGTACAAGTTTCTGAGAACCAGCTTCTTGAGAACATTTCTCAAATGTCACCAATTTACCGCCAAACTGAAATATAAAAAAATAATTACTTTCTAACGAATAGTACGCACGTGCGCAATGCGCAATGCACGCACACATACATACACACACACAGACGGATATCTCTATCTTCTTTGTTGTTTTTTTTTGTTCAAATGATTGTAAAGTAACTTTAAATATAGAAATTTAATTTTTTTTAAAGCAAAATGAAAAGGTTGGTGTCCTTTTTTTCATTTGCACCCGCTCAACATCTCAGGAAGCAAGTTTTCTGAAGTGTAACTGAAAATAGTGATGCTAGAGTTGAAATTGTAATAATTACCTATTATTGTAAATTTGTATATCTATTTCATGACAATAAATATTTTTTTATTATTATTATTATAGTAATGTGTGACGTCGCTTGCTTGACGTAAACCTACAACTCTTGTACTGATAGTAACATGAAATATCGTCAACTTAAGGTATAAACCTACTAAATTCATATTTTTGGGATCGTACATTTTTGCGATGCCGTTCGAAAGTATAATAAAAAATACATTTTTTTTTTATATATTAGAAAATATAAATAAATTATTGAAACTGTAAAAATTTAAATTTAAATGAACAATATACCGCAAACCTCCCTCCCACTGGTTTACGCAACCACTTGGGCGCGCGCGTGGGCTGGCTGTGCGCGACCACGGGCGCCGGCTGCAGCGCGGGAAGTGAACCCAAACCCTCCACGCCATCGAACGAGTCCAGTATGTTGGAGGTAGTGGCCGGTTTCTGTATAGAAAGATATATTATTAAAAGACTACAGCATTAAATAGAATATTTTTTTTATTTTGATGTCATTTTGATTTTTAGTTGTTTTTGATAGAATATTTATTTACTTCGTTTTGATACTAGAGGGAATAAATTAAAATATTAAACAATTAATTTCTCCGAGTGAGAAACGAACTCATAACCGTCAAGAATACAGCCCCATGAGGTGGCTTTGCGTCAGGACTGCCTCAATAATGAATGGGAAAATAGAGAAAGAAAAAACAAACAACTCACACTAGTACCACTTGGCAACAGTGAATGCACTGTCAGTGAATGATCGAATCCGGCGGCCGCCAGCAGGCCGGCCTCGCGGGGACTCCACGACACCTCTAATATCCAGGCTGACTGACGACTGACCTCCGATACTATCTCACCACCCTGGAAAATTTATTAAAATGAAATAAATATCTAATTTTTGATATTTTAAAAGTATCATTACATGCTAAGTAAGAAAAAATACTTTTATAGAAATATTTATAAACGAAATATTTATAAACGAAATACAAAAAAAACTTACAGGTCTAGTGTTATTAGGGTTCCACGCCAACAACCTGCCATCCTTCCCTGCAGACAGCAGCAAGTCATCGTCGTGTCGACTCCATGACAGAGACAGGACGCCTGAGTTGTGGCCCTCCAAGGTCGCTAGGGGGGTCGCTGCTAGCCTAAGAAATAAGAAAAAAATATGATTATACCACGGTTTACTAGTATTGGTCGTTCTGAAGGTGTGTTGATGACTCAGCAAATTTGATTTTAGGATTATTATACTTTATTGTAGAAAAATCCTAAAATTAAAATAACATAAATGCAATGCATCCACGACACGTCGGACATACTGTGCTTTATAAAAATGACTAGTTCTGGTGGCTAGGTGATCTGTGCTCACTTAGAATAGCCTGGTGTCCACCTCAGTAATATCTATATCTGTTAATGCTTTATACTATGTTACTTCTGCCTACCTACTCAGAGAAAAAAAAAAAACTTCTGCCTACCCAACTATAAAAAAACCGGACAAGCGCGAGTCGGGTTCGTCCACCGGGGGTTCCGTACGTAGAATTGGAGGTCATAAGCTTTTTCTGCAATTCAGGCTTAACTTACCCAGAGCCCTTTTATTTAATACCTCACTTTATTTTGCCCGCCCTTAAAAAATTAAAAAAACAACATTTACACAGACATATCTGTTCAAAAATTTAGATACGCTAATGCTTAAAATTATATCACTTTTCCCTACCCAACTATACGAGGGATAGAACACAATCCTAAAAAAACTAACAAATATAATACCTCAAGTCCCACAGCTGTATGACAGGCGCCTGGTCGTCCTCTGACGCGATGCACAGCTGCGTGGCGACCGATGGGTGCCAGGCCAGCGCGCGCCAACGGGTGCGGGACTGGGAGTCACTGGGAATGTTATTAGATTATTATTAAATATATATGATAGATAATACTTATATAAATAATACCCAAGAACTGATTATATTTTTTTAATATAAATAAAATAAAAACACATACATTAGGCTATAGGATTATTATCAGGATTTAGGACTAATTAGTTTAATTTGGTGCTGCAAAGTAATATTTAGAGAAAGCTCTATGCCACTTTTATAACTCTTCCATAGGGCTATAATCATGTAGTTTATTTTTTGGACAGACACTCTGTTCCCTTCCACACACTTTCCACTGGATTCCGAGGTAGTCAAAGTAAATAAAATTTAAATATTAGAAACATAGGCAAGTATTTCTAAATGAGTATAATTTTACCTTAATTTCATAATAGGTTCATTTTTTCTCAAATCCCACACTAAACATCTGGTTGCGAATGTCGATCCTAATATGTGTTGTACCTGTAATATTTTTTAATTATTAACATATCATATTTGTTAGTTAAATTTATTTTTCAAAACTTTTCATCATGTAACAGGTAAAAATTGAAACAGCAAGTCGTTGGTTTATTCCCCATTGGAGGTCACGAAGAATTTAATTTCCTCACTGTAGTAAGAAGAAGCTACAATGCACTGCACTGTTTTCCGTCAATCAACACACAATATCTTGAAGACTAGATGGTGCACGGGGATTGAGAGTGTTTTAACACTAGGTTCCCTCTGTCTATCTTGCAACATGCGATCCTACAGCGTAAAACAAATAAATCGAACTGAAATAAAGACCCACAAACCTGCTGATTCCACGCCAGCCCCTGTACATGATCATATGGCTGGCTTCTATTACCAGGTGCCATCGGCTGAGATGTGTTGTTTAAGTCCCATATAAATATCTCACTGTCAGACGCTCCGGAGGCGAGGAGATTCTTTTGATAAGGATTC
This sequence comes from Heliconius cydno galanthus, assembly GCA_036379175.1. Lineage (NCBI taxonomy): Eukaryota > Metazoa > Arthropoda > Insecta > Lepidoptera > Nymphalidae > Heliconius > Heliconius cydno. The sequence continues at coordinate 243,373 of JAKRZM010000006.1, read as the reverse complement.
ACGTCTAATGCTGATACATGGCCTGTAAGATTAGAATAGAATAAATAATAGTAGCAGAATTTTTTTTCAACAATATTTTACAAAATGTTATGACAAAAATTAACACACTCTCTTTAAAAAGATTTAGCTTTTCAAGGTTTCCAACCTGCACTGGGTTCAAATTCTGATCTAATATCTGTAAATTTTCTAAAACATTAGTAGTTTTTTTTTTCAGTTTCTTATAGTTTCCTGAACAGATAAGGCATAAGGTTACCCACTTTATCCTTCTCTGAATTCCAGACTATGACTTCTCACTTTGCTAGACAGAGGTAGCACAGTATTAAGTTCCACCACTCAACATGAAATATCTTAAAAATTGAGTTGTGCACAATGCACCCAATGCCTCAACACTAGCCTCCTTTAGTGACCTTTACTAAGTGGCATTTATTTATTTATTTTTATTTATCATTACATAAAAATATGCTTATCAAATTTGTATTTATAATTAGCTTTCAACTCTGGGATCAATGTTGAGAGTTATTTATAAGTGAGTGCTATGTGTTTTGCCTCTGTTTGTTCCTTAAGGTTACAGTCTTCTTCAGTTTTCAGAGTGCCTTAGGCATTTGTATATAATTTTTAACATATTTAAAAAAGATTATTTAAAGCATGTCACATACATAAAATATCATCTATAAGATAGCCTTACAACTATCATAATTAAGCATTCAGAAAAAAGGTCAAACTCATATTGCCCAATGGTGACAACTGTTACTTAATAGATGACAAGAGTATGTGTACAGATAATTGATTTAAGATTTGATATATAAAAAATAACATTTTCAAAATTACTAAGTTTAGAAAATTTGTGTCACTATATAACATTCTATAAAAACATACTTAATACACAAATAATATTGTTGGTAATAGATTTTTATTAGTTAATAAAAATATAAACTTCTTACATTTACATACCACAGTAACAATGTTGATAATAAAGCTCAAATCATTAAAAGTTACAGAATGAGATAATGTCAAACAAGGTCTTATCAGTTAGTTGGACATTTCATTTACAACTCTTATTGTTTTATTACCAATGTTTATTTTATCTTTAAAAATGATTAACAGTTACTTTATTTTATACATATCTATATATATAAAAGGACTTGTCCTCACTGACTGAGGTAAGACGCACGCACAGCCGTAACCGCTGTTCGTAGAAACGTTAAATTTGGACAAAAGTTTACTTTCGTAATCTGGACATCCACTAAGAAGGGATTTTGAAAAATTTTAACCCTAAAGGGGTGAAATAGGGGTTCAAAGTTTGTATGGAAAAAAATTTAAATCGGCACCGATTTTTATAAAATTTGAAATTTAGATTTTTAAAAGTATTTAATTGAACACGTGTTTCATCGTTTTCTAGAATTCTCCCCCTAAGGGTGCAAATAAGGGGTTGAAAGTTTGTATAGGTTTTTTTTAAATCGTCACCAATTTTTATAAAATTTGAAATTCAGACTCTTAAACGTATATAATTAAACACATGTTTCATGGTTTTCTAGAATTCACCCCCTAAGGGTGCAAATAAGGGGTTGAAAGTTTGTATGGGAAAATTCTTAAATCGCCACCGATTTTTATAAAATTTGATATTTAGACTCTTAAAAATATTTAATTGAACATATGTTTCATGGTTTTCTAGAATTCACCCCCTAAGGGTGCAAATAAGGGGTTGAAAGTTTGTATGGGAAAATTCTTAAATCGCCACCGATTTTTATAAAATTTGATATTTAGACTCTTAAAAATATTTAATTGAACATATGTTTCATGGTTTTCTAGAATTCACCCCCTAAGGGTGCAAATAAGGGGTTGAAAGTTTGTATGGAAAAATCTTTAAATTGCCGCCGATTTTTATAAAATTTGAAATTTAGACTCTTAAAAATATTTCATTGAACACATGTTTCATGGTTTATTAGAATTCACCCCTAAATAAGCTAGCGAAGCTGCGCGCGTCCGCTAGTATTATAATAAGAGATATAACTTACCATTGTGTTTGGAGCTGCTACTAACAAGAGCATCACTAGCATTGTTAAGGAGTTTATCAGCACTGTAAAATTCAAGCAATCCCCCATCACAACCACCAGCTATTACTCCTGCACCTGACCATACGAGTTTTTGAAATCTAAAACAACATGTAAATAATATTTACGACTTCTTTTATTTTGTAGTTTTTAAATCAACTTAATAAAATATATATATACTTACTTATGTTGCGTTGGGATACTGGATTTAACTTCAAAATCGAAGCTAGGGTCTTCTAAATTAAGAGAATATAGTTCTAAGTAAGAATTTGAACTAAAGGAAGCATCAACTTGCTGAGCCGCGGAACCGGCTGCCAACATCGACGGATAGTGTTCCGCCGGCGACCAGCTCACGTTCACCGTTCTCTTCAACTCTTTGATCTTCATTTTGATATACCAACTTCACTAAAACAACTAATAATAATTTTTAGAGGACACCGGAGTAAAAACATACAGAATTATGTCACAGATTTTTGAACACGTCACTGAACTAAATTAGAGAGTTAACGGCAATATAATAAAACTGTTATAATTTAGTGAACACTAGTGAAGATTTTTAAGACAAAATCTTGGCACATTTATTTGTAAAATTATATTATTTACCATAAAAACACCGAGTTGGCACCTCCAACGTGGCTGACGTAAATACTTCAGTTTTGACAGCTGCTTGATGTACGTAACACCGGATGATGTTGACATTTGTGATTTGACAGTAAAGGCTGGCGATAACAGATTAAATATGAAGAAAATGTGTTAAGTTCATTAGGCACATACGGTATGGCGTATTTGTTATAATTTAGATTATTTGTCTTATTAGAGTCTTATATATTCCTGTTTTATTTGTCTTTTTATTAGTAAATTAATGTAATATAAAAGGTATAAATGTAAATTTTAAATGTGAATGACTTATTCTTTAATGAAAAAGTCTACAAAAAAAAAATATGCCAGACTTTGATAGAATACCTATAGAAGAGAAAATTTTGCGACTTTTTAAAATATTTTAGTTAATTACATATTGACAAGGATCAAATAAGTTGAAAACTAAGTAAAATCAGTACATTCTTGTATTAAAATTTTATGGAATTATTATTTTATAGTAAAAGTTCTTTCAATTTAAATTAAATATTTTTCTCCTTAAGTATACTTTCTATATGAATGAAACCGCATCGATATTCTTACTGAAGTTCTAAAATACAAATCCTTATATTCCCCTCGGTAACATAGCAATTGTTTTATCAATAATAGCCTCTCCAACATCAGAGGGAATAAAATTGTCTTAAAATGTAGAGTAAATTAGTTAATTTTAATTTTTTAGTAATCATGCCCATTGCTATGACAAAAGACGAATGGTCTCGTCTCTCGAAATGGAAGTCCATGGAAGACCCGGAGGTGACGCGAAGAAGAGAATATGTGAAGTATCTTGATGAGACCAGCAGAGAGATGACGAAACAATGGCCTAATTCTGTTGAGGTATACCTACTTATATTTTTAATAACCACTTGTGAGTATAAGCGCAACTAGTCGTGTACTATTGATGATTGTGTATCTAATATTTGAAGTTGTCATGGGTAGCTAAGTCAGCAAGTTCGGCTCAAATCTTATAATACCTACGGTATGTTTTCAAAAATAAATAAAAGTAATATTGATTAATAAAAAATGAAATGATAATAAATTTTACTAGTTACCTATTTTAGGAGCCATAAATCAACGTATAATTATTTTAGAACGTTAACAAACGCAACGAAGAACTTCGTCGCGCTCGTATCCAAGCCGCAGAAGAAGCTAATTCCAAGTTCTACAAGCGTTATGTGAAAAATAAACAAGAGGAACAAAAACGACTAATGGTCACCGCCAGAGACACTATGTTCAAAAACAAAGATGCCCCTAAGATGCTATTGAAGTAGGTGTGGGTTCCATTTTTTGACTAAATTGGTTTAATTTTTAGCTTCACGCTGTATCCCGTAAATGGTAGGAGGAGGCAAAGAAAACCTTACATAATATAAAACTCAATTTTCCGCTTACTGCCATATTACAGACATTATGTGTTGAGTGGCAGATTTCAATGCCGCAGCTTATTTACTAAAGGATGCAAATAAAAACAATTCTTTCCCCCAAGTGAGAATCAAACCAACCAACCAACAACCAACTTGTTATATTCAAACGCTGTTCCACTGCGCCACGGAGGCGTCAAAAGTATAGTATGGGAAGAATATGTTTAGGTACCTAAGTATAGGTGAATTCGATGTCGAAAATTAATAGCCTTCTTTCTTAGAATTTATCGATGTAATAGGTACATAGTCAAGTTAAAATTTTTTTATTTAATATTAAAAGATACGATAGTCCTCATCACATTAGACTCTTAGAAAAATTAAAAATAATAAATATTTTTACGACCCGGTTACTTAATCGCCTCCGAGTAAACAAAAAGTGTAGAGCGAAGTGATCTTGTCTGAAGTTATACCGCAAAATATAATAAAATAATAAATAATGTATACACAGTGCAGTAATTGAAACGGTGGTACAAAAAGAACGTCAAGAACAAATCAAATTTAAGAAACACTTGCAGCAAAAAGCTGCAGAACAGAAGAGAAAGGACGATGATGACATCTTACAGAAGTCTAAAGATTGGCATGAGCTCATGGCGTTAAGAAGGAAACGACGGTTTGACGTTAATAAGAAGCACCAAGAGGAAATTGTAGCTCAGTATGTATTGATTTTTTTAGCTTCACGCTGTATCCCGCAGGTTGTATACCCAACCGGTAGAAGGAAAAGATTAAATATTTCTATTTCTCGAGTGGTTATCGATCCCACAACCTGTCGCGCTCACACGTAATCACGCACGCTCGTGCCCATGCGGCACAAATGTAAATGTATGATGTATAGGTTTTATCATATGCACGGATGTGTAATACCTACAAGGGATAGGAAAGGATACAAGAATATTTTTAATTTATATGATAAGAAATTGGTCCGGAAATCTGACATGGCTGACAATAACTGATTCAATTGCTGTGCTTAAGTAAATATTATTATAAATTCACAGTCAACGACGACGACAGGTTATCGTTGAAGATCTAGTGATGAGATTCGATCCCTTAAGCGTCGAGTTCAAAATACACTGAGCTTGAGGCTTACATTTAAAATAAGTTTCTATTCAGCCTCGCCATTATGCCATTCAGTTTTCAATAATATAATATGACATAAGAAATAATTTTATTCAAATTTTTTAGTACAATATTAGAAAAGCCAATTATTACCAATATAATAAAATAATAAAATTTCAGAGCACACGAAGTGTCTGAACGTAAGAGGATGGAATATGAGGCAGAACTGAATTTACAAAAGATTGATAACATAAAGGCGCTGGAACAAATGGAAGCTATCAAGGAATTTGAAGAGGAATTTGTAAGTATATTATTATCTACTGAAAAGTAATTAAAACCCGATTAAATTTTCAAGATACTGCGTGTTGAGCGACGGAACTTATTGCCGCGCTTTGCCTTTTTACCTAAGCGAGAAAATGAATATATTTCATAGCGAGGAATGGAATGTCTTAACACTGTCTTAAAATTCCTTTTATACATTTGAAGTCTCCCTTGCATACTAATATTTACAAATGTAGGCTATAATTACGACACTGAATTTCAACATTACAACAGTATATTATACTAACAACAGAGAGCCTCAGAGAAATCTCGCATAATGTCAGACATGCTGCGTTCCCGCGCGGAGGCGGATGCGCGCCGCCGCGAGTGCGCCGCGCGCGACGCGCTCGACGACGCGCTCACCGACGTGCTGCTGCGCGCGCGCGGGCGAGTGCGCGCGCAGACCGTGAGGACGCAGAAGACGGTTGGTGTCTACTAATGTCTAATACTGATATAGAATAGTACATCTGTTGTTGATAAGGTCTGTATTTACTTATTTATTATTGTGTATCTCAAAATATTAAATGGATTTATTTTAATTTGAGGGCACCTCCCTTAAACGTTTATTATTAATAGACTGATTAATGGACGGACAGGCAGTGGAGTCTTAGTCGTTTAACATTAAAAAATCATTTTTTTTTCCTAATTTAGTAAATAAGGTAGTCTTTAATATTTCATTTCATTTAATCCGTTTACCAACTGATATACCTACTGTAGATAGACATACTTACTTCATTCATTTCGTAAATTCGGGCATTGGGTGTCAAACCTAATCAATATATTGTAATAGATAGATTAATGATAAAAGTAAATAAACATATAGAAATCTGTATGAACATATAAACACACAGATTCAAGAGGACAGAATGAAGATATTGCAGAACATAAGCGCTAAGCTGGAGACAGGTGGAGCGGCGCGAGATGCCCTCGAACGCGCGGCGTTAGAAAAAGCTGTCGCGGAGAAGGAAGCTATGTAACAATTTTTTAATTAATGTCGCTATGCGTCCTTACAAGAGCAAGGAAATGAAAATATTAAATATTTAATTCTCCTGAATGCAAATCGAACCCACGAGCTTTGCGTTTTCAATAGCACGCCACAGGATCCTCTAATTTAAATAATTGTTAATAAGCATGATCTGTGTCCGAAACTAAATGAAAAAAAATACATAGTAGGGTAGGTAGGGTAGGTACCTAGTTTATTAGAAATGTTCATATATAAAATATGTAAACAGAAATAGATAATCACCTAAGGAATAAATAATTAACAAGACGGTTGTAGGGTTAGACTACTCTAAACTTATAATTATTTTTAGTCATATTTACCCACTCTGGTTAAGTTATAAACCATGTTAAGTACTTAAATTCTTAATGCTGCTCAACTATATCTAAAAATTGGGCAGAAAGTCCTTACTATTACTTATACATGGTGGAATTGTCAGCACCACTTTAAATGAAACCACAGTTTTAACTACTCTATAAAAGTCTAATATAATTCGGAAAAAAAATAATTCCCAAAAATGAAAAAGTTATTTTTTCAAACAAAATAAATAATAAAATTATCGTTTTAAAATAAAACGCCATTTGTAAAGTATAACATAGGCACGCACACACTTACCTGTCAAATCGGAAACGTCGCACACGTATGTGTGCGTCACACGAAATACAGGTATGGATAAAAATCGTGAAATAAAAAAAAATCCTACGTCCAAACTGTTGAGGTACCTTGATTAATTTCTTAGGTGTGGGTTTGAAATATATTACCCTATATGCAGTTTCAATAAAAGAAGCGCTGCCTCTTCCACTCTGTATACTTTCTCCTTGTGTTCTCAATATTTATTTTTAATTATCATTTATTTATTTAGATTCATCTTGTATCCCGCACAAAGCGTAGCATCCCACATAGGGTACAAAAAAGGAATCTGGGTACCTAATGTAAAGACACTCTGTTCTCATTAAGACACTTCCGGTTCCCACATTCCGCCGAATTCTGGGAGCATGGCGTGTGAGTGGCGAAATACAATGCGGTGCGTTTGCGTCGATACCAAAGCAAAGAAATGCAAATTTTAAATATATCATTTCTTCAAATGGGTGTCGAACCTACAACAACCGCGTTCAGCCACACGCTTCTGCCCCTGCGCCACGAAAGCGACTTAAATGTAGAAATTCAATTATTTATAAAATTGAATAATATAACATGTATATAATAATTGGTACAGCGCGGAGGCGGCGCGCACAGCACTACGTAACAAACAAGAGAAAGCGCGACAACAACGTATAACGGACAGGAAGTTGTACGAGGAGAAGGAAAAGCAGCGCATACAAGACCTGCACACGCAGAAACGATGGGAGCTTATTAATAGGTTTGTACAATGTATAAAAAATAGAAGAGGGGTTCGAATCCGCGTGTTTTGGGTACCGCCCAAGTGCTAATTTTTATTGCTAAGAATCGAAGGCAATAAGTGGACTTTTTTATACAGTTTTTTTATGTTCTGTTTAGGCATTATTATCAAATACTATTTGAATTTGATTGATTTTTTTAATTATTAGTGATAGTTCCTTCCTCACAAAATTCAAATGCAAACTTTAAAGTATCCATTTCGAAATTTTATTGAATAAATGAGTCAAACAAAAAACCTTTATCACCAAGGTATAAATAACTAATAAAACCTACACTTTACTGTACTATGTAGGTACATAGGCTTGTATTTTTGTTATTGGATATTTACTTGTGATGCGTTTTTTATTTACAGATTTAAAAACGTGGAACTTTACGAAGATTTCAAACGAAAACTACGAGAGGAGAAAACTCGCAAGAAACTAGAGTACAGAGTGGACCTGCGCAAGCTATATGTAAGACAATTGCATGATATCGTGGGGCAGAACCTGATGGTTGTGGATTCCTTTACCATTAGGAAGGATGTATTATCTTTATTTCTCTCTTCTGGCAACACAAAGTGCTCAACAACAGGTATCTCGAATTTGAGATAAAAGTTTAGAATGGTGTGTCTTGAATCCTAATACTCTCCTAAAAATAAATCATTTCTTTATGACCTGCAGTGACTAAAATGTAGTAATTAACTCTACATTACGACTACCTGTGGTTACTAAATATTGGTCCAGCGACCCAGCGGGTAACTATAAACGTGAAGGTTGTTTGATGATCACGTCCTCGCTCTTGCAACAAAACAAAACGCGGCGTTTGGACGTTATGGCCCAAAAATTGGCCAGTATGTGGGGGGCATTGGGTTGGCTTTGCTACAGTACGACTGATATGTCGTGTATAATACCTTTCAGTGCGAGCGCGTGTCCCGCGAGGATCGCGAGCGCGCTGACACGCGTTACTTCTACGGCGAGCGCGCCGAGCGGGAGCTGCGCGCGGCTGACTGCGCACTGCTCGCGCACGCTGACCACCTTCTACGAGAGGCACAGGAGGCGGGCAGGCCAACCTTCGCGCTGGATAAGGCTATCGACGTTAGTGACTTTGAGTGATATAGTTGAGGCCAGGGGCACGAGCCCATGGATGTAAACGCGGCAGGTTGTGGGTTCGATTCCTAATCGAGGATACATAATATTTAATATTATGATATCCTCGCTTTGCGTCCAGAATTTGGTGGAAAGTGGGGAACGGAGTATTTTAACGCTAGGTTCCCTCCGCCAACCCTGTAGAATACAGGATGCAGAGTGACACTGAGGACTACACTAGTATAATATGAATGACTGCTCTATATACTTTTCTATTGAATCACTATCACTATCTATTAGTAAAAGTCACATCCAAATCTTTTGTGTAGTTTTACATATTTAAACGTACATATAAAAATCTTCCGAACAACGCAAGAGTCGGGTTTTCATAGATACTTATTAAAAGTTAAAAATAAAATATGATTTTTGATGATTTACTTATTTGGCTAAGTATATGATTATACTTACAATTGACTACACTTGAACAGTGTTAAAGCTCAAATATATTTAAAAAAAAAAAAAACATTTACTAACATTTGTGGTTATAGAAATTTTGATAACACTTTTACATAATTGATAATGATATGTAATTTTAATTAATATTTTATAAATATGAATTGTTTATGTACAGCGTTACTGCAAGATGTATCGGCTGTACGCGGAGTCGGGGGAGGAGGGGCTGCATCTTGTCGAAGTAAGCTTTTTGTAATTGTTTATTTTAAACTTAGTGTATTAACAAACAAAACACTAGTTTGATAAATTTAATATTTATAAAAAAACAGAATGAATAGGGGCTGAAAGAGAGAAACCAGTTAAGCTAAAATCTTTACTTATTTAAAATTTACTTGCAATATTTATATTGAAAATAATAAATTAGTGCTTTTTTAAAGTTTTCTAACGATAATATTTTGTACTATATTTGTATAGCGCGAATTACCAAAATCAGCGTACAGACGAATAAATGTGGCTGAGGAAGGGGACCGTAAGAGATCTCCTGAGAATGGTCTGCAAGTAAGCACAAAGGTAAATTTGTTATTGTAATTTTATTTTGTTGTGTCTTTTCACGCTTTATCCCGCTTCTCTTAAGCAGAAGGAACCTGTGAACCTAGGGTTGCTATACTCCTCTCCCATTAAGACACTTCCGTTCCTCACATTCAGCCGAATTCTGAAGGCATTGCGTGTTGACTAAGAACACATTATGCTATTTAGTTATAGTGAACACATGCATACTATTTATATTATTGGAATTCATTTAAAAATATTTATTATGTTTATTAAAATATTTAAAGAATGCAACTAAGCCGATACAGATGGCAGAGGTGGAGGCGTACAAGCGAGAAGGGCCTGTCAATGGTCTGCAAGTAAACCCCGAGGTACTCGTATTGTATTTTTTTAACTTCACGCTGTACCCCTATAAAGCAGGTTAGGCACAGGGAACCTAGTTATCGATCGAATTTAAGAGGCATTGTGTGTTAAGTGTGGCAACTCAACGCCGCGTTTAGCCTTGTTACCAGAGCGAAGAAATAAAAATATTTCATTTGCCCGAGTGGGAATCGAACCTAAAACCTGTCGCGTTTAGTCGTACATTTATGACAACGAGCCACAACTAGCCATAGCAATTTTATTATATAAATTACCCATTTTAGTAAATATTTTAATTTAATTCCGCAGAGGGAGACGCTAACATCACTCGCGCAGCGCAAATGAAACAAATTAATACAAAATAATGTTTTATTGTGGGCGCAGTGCGCAATATCACTATCCGAAGTGTCCACAATAAGGCACCATCACCACCACCAGTGTTCGTGTCTGCTGTGTCCGCAATATGGCACCTCTCTAACTGCAGGATCCGCAATATCCGCAATGTCCACAGTGTATGTAACTGCAATGTTCGTAAAATGGCACCATTATATCTGTGCAGTGTCTGCAATATCCGGAGTATTTGTGATGTCTGCAGTGTCCAGTGTCTGCAGTTGCTGCGATATGGCACCTTCGCCGTGACTAGAACCGTCATGTTCTTTAATTATTGTCTATACTACACTACTAATTATTTTATACATCTCGATGGGTTTCATACAATTTTGTTGTTTTCTTAATACGTAAAATAAAAGTAACTAAAGCTATTTAATATAATTATTATTATTACTTTATTTATTTATAATCTTTGGTCGCTTGAGTGTAGATTGTCGAGCGGTGGATGTTTTGGCACACTTGTTATATATTTTTTTTATTAAATTAATTTGTTTCTTCTATAATAATGGTTTTATTTCCATCCCAAAAGATTTTCAATAGAGAATTAAAATAAAGAATACATGAAATAAAATGTAAGCAACAACTATATATAGTCACAATTTCTTATTTAATTATAAAAGAAAAACTACAATATTAAGATAATATGTATAACAAGTGAGCCTTTAAAAAACTATATGTCAAATGTAATGTCAACACAATTTTAATACTTTTTAACTTTGGCGTACATATATTGTTTATAGATTACAAATAACGATCGCTATTAATAAAGGAATCATTAATTACCAGAAGTACCTTAAAAATAATAATAAAAAACCAAGTCAATGTACATTACAAAATTGTTACTAAATCTTTAAATATAGCAATCGCTTTACAAAAAACGGTCCCTTTGAAACATAAGTAGTCAAAGATATAATAAAAACTAAACAAAAAAAAACAAGTAAAAAATAATTCATTTCCATACCAATAATAATAAAAATAATTCTAGAAAAAAATCGAAAGTCGTGGAACGTTCGAGAATGTTCGGTCGTGTCGTGTCGTAGCCTACTTAGCCTAATTGTACTGTCGTGCTTAATATAAAATTTACATATAAGTATAATATAGAAAATGAACAAACAAACATACGCTAATGATATATGGCAAGATTTTGTGCTAAATTATGACACATATAATAAAAAATCTATTATTAAGAAAATACTTTTTTCATACATCATACATTATTTCATTTATTATTTATATTTCACTCATGTTTTAAAATAATGTATTACATAAGGATATTTAATATAAGTTATGTATATGAATACAAACAGTTTATATGTATGTACAGTTAGCTAGGCGTAAGCTGAGCTTTGCATTGTGAGTGGTCACTAAGAGAAGTCAGAATTATTTTTATAAAATAACATTTACTGTTATAATATTATTTTATAAGAATAAATCTGAATTTCAATAAAAAAATCAAACATACTATTTGCATCTTCATAATCTTTACTTTGGCATAATGGATTGTTGGTTGTGTTCATTTGTTTTATTATATTTGGACACTTAAATGTATATTTGTATTATAGCAAAGCTCAGCTTATACCTCGCGGGCTGTATGTTTGTATGTATGTAAGGCAACAACGGACGTTTTAATCATAGCCCACTCTTAGGCGGAGTTACATTTCAACATCAATTCATACAAAGTCATACTAAAACTAAAACAAAAAATAATAATAAATTAAGTAACAATATAATAATAATATATAAAACTAATACAATTTGGCACTATTCTACTCTTAAACTAAATAAAATGCGTTGGGAAGGTTTTTTAACTATTTGTGTAAACCAGTAACCAATGGATATAGATTGTAAATATGGTTGCAAATGGTTAGAGATGGTTGCCACAAGTCGCAACCAGCACCAAATGGTTACTAAATTTGGTGTGTTCACAGGGGTTAATTAGTGGAACCCTGGTTATGATTGGTTTTAAGTGGGTTTATGTGAACCCATGACGTTTAGTTAAGTGTGTGCATCTCGTAAGCGTCTGGTAACAGCATCTAGTCGGTGTAGGTACGAAGCCGCGTCGCCGCGAGGTGACCTGTAAAGGATAAGAAATATATTTTTTATATTATATTATTAGGCAAAGGAAACCTAGTGTTAAGTCACTCAGTCTCCCGCAATCCGCCAAACTTTCAAAACATCGCGTGTCGAATTGCTAAAATCAATGCCACGCTTTGCTGGCAGAGCGGGCCAATAAAAAATAATTAACTTCACCGAGTAGGAATCGAGCTTACAACCTCCGCTTTTACATCAAAGACGTTGTGACGATGCGCCACGACGGCCTCAAATATAATAGGTATATAATAGTCCACGTCCATGCGCCCATGTCCATGTGTTTATAAATTAATGTAAAAGTATAAATATTTTTAAAAATAAATATAATTTAAGTTTACCTCGACGTTAAAGTTTCTTCAGGATGTAAGTTTGCTCTGAACGGTGACCGACGCACTGATTCAGGTACTGCAATATAATGTGAAACAAACATTTGTCATTAATATGGTTATTCTTGAATAATAAGTATTAGTAGTTTAGTTTAATAAGGTTGTTAAAATTTAAAAATTGANTATTTTTAAAAATAAATATCATTTAAGTTTACCTCGACGTTAAAGTTTCTTCAGGATGTAAGTTTGCTCTGAACGGTGACCGACGCACTGATTCAGGTACTGCAATATAATGTGAAACAAACATTTCTCATTAATATGGTTATTCTTGAATAATAAGTATTATTCATTTTTCGAGACCCAACGTTTCCGTCCGTGGAGGAGTCTACTTGTGACCATGTAATGTTACAAAAGTGTATGCTTAATCCAGTTAAAGAATTTCATTTCAAAAGTGTAACAATGGCGAAGTGTAAAATGATCATAATATCCAATATTTTAATAAGGTTGTTAAAATTTAAAAATTGATATTTTTTACATATATTATACATAACATTATTTACATATAGAAGAGCATTAAGAATTAAAATGTTATTATTTTTTTATTGTGATAAAACATCTACGACTCTAAAACGTTGTAATATTGTTATAAATTGGTATAATATTGTTATTTAGGCGGCATAAGCAGCCCTAATACCCTGTAAACTACTTCAAAGTAATTATAATAATTTGTTTAATTTTAAATTTTTAACTGGGTCCTACATTTAAGTGTCCAAATATAAATAAAACAAGTAAAGTATAGTGTGAAGTGTAACATACAGTTCGGCGACGCGGGCTTGAGGCGCTCGTGCAGGCGACGTAAGGGAGGCGTCGATGAGAATGGCGTCCTGAAACAATATAATATTATACTTTTATTTTTTCTTATTTTTCTCTTGTTCTTATTTTTTATCTTACAATAAATATAATTATGAAAGTAAAATATCTATTGCTACGTATCTGTTATTCGTTCTAGAAAGCGTATTTGTTATTTTAATATTTTAAGTGACTTAAAGTAATTGTTGTTTTTACATTAATTTAGTATAATTAATTATCATTTAATAAGTATTTTCTCTTGAACATTTTTTATTATTGTTTGGGTAGTAAAATAATTTGTAAATATCCTTTCCTAACTTCTTAATAAGTTATAACTAAGTTACTTGGGAATAAGTAATGCACAACACAATGTAATTCATCTAACATTATACAAATATGAAAACCTTAATCAAAAATAAAACAATGAAATTAATAACCTAAAAAGAGAACCAACAATTAAATGTCCATGCACTAATTCTTTGTAGGTAATACTTTTATAAGCTGTTGCACTTAATTATACACTTAAATAAAATCTAATTGATATCAACTTTTAACGATAAATAATTTACAATGAAAGTTATATATCATCAATTTAAAATGGCAGCAACGGCGAGCGTCTGTCTCCGATCCTCTGTGAAACGTGGTGCCATCTTTCAATTCAATTTATAAATAGTTTATTTGTAGATAAAGTTAAAATGGTACTCACGTGATCCCGCTCACTCGGGCATGTTGTTTGTTGGAGGGCGTGGAGGGTGTAAGCGTGGGTGTGGCGGGTGCGGCCGCGTGCGTGGACGGCGCAAGCGCGGCGGCGGCCACCGCGCGGGTCTGTTCGCGGCGACGCACCAGGAAACCCATGCGGTAGGACGCTATCGCCGCCCACGCTATGCATCTGGGAATTCATATTATAAAAACTGTTGTTGTAAAAGGCAAAATGCAAAAGTCAATAAATATAAAGGCATGAACATCTGTCATTCTGGAAGACAGGTAAATATATTATTCATTGTACATGATAAAAATATTTTGCTAAAAGTAACAGAAATTATTGGCGTTCAATTTCAATATAAAATCGTCTCTTTAAAATTTGATTTAATTATCAATAAAAACGGTTCAACATTTATCTATTAGCATGAAATCACTGTAAGAATTATCCACTATTATAAAATAAATAATTACAATTCCTTTTATTAATTCATATATATATATATATATATATAAATTGTGTTTTTATTTAGGGACTTTTTAAGTAAATAAAATACAAAAATGTCAGTCCCATCATTCCCTTAAAATGAACTAAAAATACATAATAATAATACATATTTGCTAAAGTAAATTATAAAAGTTATTTAAATACACTGTTTAACTTTAAACTGATATAGCTTCAACACAATTTGATTTAGACAAATTCATATTTAAAAATATAATATACAATACATTGATTGTTGGAATAAAACATAAAATAGATGAAGCCGTCGCATCGTGGCACAGAGAATAAAATATTTAACATTTTTATTTCTTCTTCTTGTAACAAGACAAAACGTAATTCTCTTCACTCTATAATGCCATGTACGGAATAACGTATTAAACAGAGAAAAAGATAATAACAATCAATATAAACTCACCTAAACCGCTTAACACCTTTCATAGGCTGTGCTGCCTCACTGGCCGGCAGCCTGTACCTCCTCTCCAGCTCCGTGTACCCGGCGACCACTCGCTGCAGGTACCGCTTCTGCCATATGAGGGCTTTGCGGGAACTCTCCGAGCGAGCCCAACGACTGTGGAGGTAGCGGATCTATGGAGGCAATATAGATATAAATGTATTTAATTTTATTGTTTTTTTCTTAGCTTACTAGTCTTGAATATAAATGAAGAAAGTGTTTTTGTCATCACTACTTTAAATTCCTACCACTTCAGGTTCCCCTCTGCCTACCCTGCTGTATAAACAATGAAATAGCAGGTTTCTGTTAGTCAAGTATTTTTTTAATATTATTAAAACGACAAATTAAATCCTTACTTAATTTGCTCTTTATCGTGATAAAAAAAAACTCCTTAAAGACGACAGCATTTTTTTGCACATACTTAAAATTATTAAAAAAAAATCATGTTAAACTTTTTTTTATAACAGAAAGTTAGAACTTAATATCATGTTTTGTTTTTAAATAATGTTATTTTTAATGTTTTTATTAAAAACTAAAAAATAATTCATTTAATAATAATATCGAATACAATAACAAAAACCTTTTTGCACTCTTTTTAAGTATTCCATACTATAAAATTTAAATAAAGAAATAAAACGTCATAAAAATTAACTGTCAAATTAACAATTTGTCAGTAGTATTATGGCCGCGAAAATATACTTTTAATATTTTTATATTTCATATATTTTATTTATTTATTTATTATTATTATGATATTTGCAAAGTAAATTGAAATTGCGTATAAATATATAAGAAATGGAGCCGTCGAAAATAGATCGTGAACTTAAATTACCTAACATGGTGTAAGTGCAATATTTAGATATTATAAAAGAGGGAAGAATATAAGATAATATACCTGTGATGCGGGTTTTACTTCAATATTAATTGACCACATATTTGTCTGTTTACCCTTACGTATCTCTCGCATTTTTTTGGGGTGGAGAAATGGAACGATAGCGTACAGTTGTAAGATCAATCCGTTTTTTGCCAGTGTTTAACGCTGTACATTATTTAGGCAAATATCTATATCATGAAAACTATAATATTAAAAAGTAAAATTCCCTTAGTAGAATTTTAATCTGAATGTTCATAAGAGTGTTTGTAATTTTTTCATACTACCGACGTCCGTACTAATACCCTACGTTTTAATATGCTGCATTTTGTACAATCACGCTCAACGAAAAAAACCCGCAAGTGCGATTAGATCTTACATCCAAGGCATTTATGAAAAAGAAGGTATATAAAATATTTTTTTTTCTAAGCATGTGCGGCGACCACCCATCGTTCACCAAAACTGAACTAAACATGAAAGAAATTAAAGTGGAGTGCAAGGAGAAAGAAAAGGATAAGAATGCGTCAAGCTCCTTTCCTAGAATTTCACCAACTGTAAGTATTTTCGCTTACACCTAGTTTTTTTTATTTATCGAGTTGATGTTATTATCTGCAGAAAGTTTAGTTTAATTTTGCCTAATTTTAAATATGTGTTTCTAAGTTAAGTTTCTAAGAAACCTACAAAGTTATCTAAGCTATATATTTTCAATTATATATAAGTAGAATTGGTTTATTTTATAACTTCAACTTCAACTATAACAAACATTTATTTGTTCTTTAAGCTTCACAATGTATCCCATTCTCTATTTTCCGTTGGAAACCAGAATGAAAAACAACTTTTTTATAGTATATGATTATTATCAATATAATTTTGTAATATAATATTTACTATGTTTCCAGTCATCACGCACGAAGCCCGGTGACTTAGACCGTTCCCGCATCAGAACTACCTCTGATCACGCAATACGGACGCTTGCTAAACCACGTTTATCGAGCGAGTACATACGATCCGATTTGTTTGCTCAAGGGAATAAGGAGCTGGTCCAAGGTTCGATTTGCCTTTGTATATAGTATTAACTATTATTGGAAATTACATGATACTGTCTATTTTTGTTCTGAATTAACAGACATATGATGGTTGTGAATTTGATTTCCACAAAAAAAAAAGATTTTTAAACATTCTGATTCCTTCGGTCTCGTTATACAAAATTTACAAAAATGTCTAAAAACCCTTGATATATTCTCTCTTTATTATAATCTTTGCCTTTCCAAAATTTAGCTTATTCCATTAGAAAAGTTCGGCAGTTTCCGTTGGTTTATATATTTGTCTTTATTCACATTATTGATTTACTCAATCTTCTCATAATTTCTACATTACGTAGTTTCAGTTAGTCACCATCTTTATAATGCGAGTGGGTGCTATCATATTCTATTGAATTGCCTATTCTATTGAATTTTCTCAGAAACTCTAAGCATTTTTACAGTTTTTTTATTTCAATGGTTAATGTAACTTATTATTTATAGCAACATTAGGTAGTTTCCGCTGGCCGCCATACCTCGTGTGCGCATGGGTACTATCAGTGGCGGCGGCGCACGTGCTGCACGCACTCGTGGCCTTACTGGGCGCCGTTTTGCCTACTTTACGGTACTTTCTTTTGTTTATATTGATATTTGTTTTTAAGTTAAAATTTTGCTTTCTTTTTATATTACTTAAGAAATTAGATTTATTTGTCTATCTATTTAAATTAAATGCTTTAGTTTATATATTTGGACGTATATTTTTATATTTCAATAGCTATGTCAACGTGTTATGTAAAGAATATTATGAATATGTAAACGCTATTATATACAACAATAGTAACTAAAAAGGTCATTAAAGTTTGAAAAAGTCAAACCTAAGATTGAGAAAATATATATTTTCCCTGTCACGTATATTATCCCGTATATGTTTTTTTATGTCTCAGTGCTTTTTCTTTATACAGCAACCTATGTCAGTACTTTCGTACATGGACAGAGAGAAGCTGGCGAACGGAGAGCGGAGACACTACGTGGCGTCTCCAACCAGCTCTACTGGCAGCTCTCACCGCTCTGTTATACACGGTATGCGGTCTGTTGACGTGTGTGCACGCTCTGGCACTGTGGGCGCTGCACCCGCAGTACGGCGACACTGACCGCGAGTGTCGCGACGCTCGTGACACTCGCGTCACTGATTATTTGGATACTAGCGATTTGCAAATTGATCACGCTAAATAGAATTACAATTATTTATGTAATAATTTTTATGTTTTTAATATATTAAAAGCGATATTTAAAATTGTTTGTTTTTTTACATGAACCGCGAATTTAATAATTAAATAAACTTTATTTCAGCTGAATATAACAAATCATACATATATATTTCTAACACTGATATTCAATATATATATATATTGTAATTATTGTAATATTTGAAAACATGGCATTAACCAAAATATAAATATAACAATAAAATAATTTTAAATGGACTTTTATTTCAATATGACATTAACATGTAAATAATATTATTTAAAAAAAAAACAACAATACAAAAATTTCTATCTCTTAAAACTTACAGCTTGCTCTTTATCGTGGTCTTGCTGTTGTTGTTGCTGTTGTAGTTGCTGTTGCTGCAAGCGCAATAACTCCGGACTGTCACCGAGACATCGTCGTAGTGCCGATATTTCTCTAGCTAGATCTGTTTTCTCGTTTTCTATATCCGTCTAGAAAAATATTAACATAATTACTTATTTAGTGATGAAAGAAAACAAAATAAAAAGTTATTTTATAAAAAAATGTTATTACAAACAAAAAATCTGTGTGTCTTATCTGTAAACGCAACAGGTTGTGCGTTCGATTACCACTCGAGGAAATGAAATATTTAATATTTTAATTTAATCGATCTGGTATTAGTGTTAAGACACTGCTTCCAAAAAAATGTTTAAAATTATTTTTTTGTACTAATTAAGTATTTTGCGTAAATACTCACGTTATTAATCAAATTCCGTCCGGCAGTCAGTTTTCTTTCAAGTCGTATGATGGTGGCGCTCTGCGTGTGTAACACTTCTTTAGCGCGCGCTAACTCTACTGATGTCTCATGTTTTTGTCTAAAAGAAAATATATAAATAATCAATAAAATATTTACTGGCATAGTGAACAGAAAAGGATTTTTTGTTAATACGTTATTTAAAAAAATGTAAATATATTTTACCATAATATAATTATTATATGTCAATAAGCACTTAATATACAAACATTAAATAAAACCAACAGTCTTACCTTTTTAATTTAACGATTTCTACATGAAGCGCTGTGTAATCGCTTCTGCGTCCAATATTATACCTATTAACTAGCACAAGCGTAAAGCGCTTCACGAAAACGACAATCTTACCTCCTCAACTCAGCGAGCTCCGCTTTAAGCGCAGCACAGCGCTGCGTGAGCGCGTCGGCGTCACGTCGTTGCTGAGCTCGAGCCGCCTCGAGCGCGGCTGCCAGCTCGGCGCCGCGCCGCTGCTCGAGCTCGAGCCGCGCGCGCAGTAGGGACGCCTCACTGGCTGAGCGCGCGCTACGCTCTTTCTGTAAACAGATAACATATACATTTTTGAACATAATAGAAGTTTGATAATATTAACTAACTAAATACTCATCATTCTAGCTCACCACTTAGTATATGGTCATAATTGTAATTAAAACCCAAAACTATGGGTTTTAATTTTAACTGAGAAATAGATATTTAAAATAATACAGACGGTGAATGTATAAATTATTGTACAATATTATTTTTATTAGTAAGATTAGATGGTTGCATAGACCTTAAAAGAAGATATTTTCTTATCTTCATTTTTAACACACACTTTAACACTCTAAGGAGAATAAATGCCTGTAATAACTATATACATTTAATGTTTAGGTATTAGCTTGCGACTGTAAACACGACAGTGTGGTATCGATTTCCATTCAACAAATGAAATATTTAATATTTTAATTTCCTCCCTCCGGTAACGAGGCAAAGCGCGGCTACTCAACAAACACGCCTTCAGAATCCGGCGGAGAAGTGGGAAACGAAAGTCTTAATAGGAACAGAGTGTCCTAACATTAGATACCTTTATTCCCTCTATCTAATCTGCTATGTGCGGGATATAGAGTGAACCTATGCACACATACAAATGACATTCAAAACATCTAACCTCTTGCTGCAACTGGTCAGTGGGCGTAGAAGGCGGTAAAGCTCGCTCCAACTGGTGTAAACGTTGTAGTAACTCCTGTTCCCGTTCTTGCACTTCTAGTTCTGACTTCATTGCACTTTCTAAACGACGTTTTAGCATTTCTATCATGTTTGAGTCTTGGTTCTGTTAAAAAAATGATAAAGAGGTAAATAAGAGCCGAAAATAAAGGAAGAACAAAAGTAGAGACAGTAGCGTTTGGCGATCCATTCTATCTGACTATCCAAATAAATTAAACTTAAGTGTTTTGATATTTAAATTAATGAAAAATATAATAATATATCAATTATATCAACTTTGTTTCAATATTGCCATTATCATGCAAATTTTTTATACTAGTAGGTTTTTTCCCTTTACTAATTTGTACTAGATCAAAAATATAATGTATTAACGTTATTAAAATACAATATTTCTTTAATTTCAGATATCGATATGTCCTAACACTAGGTTCCAAGGTCCCTTCTGCCTACCGGGATACAGCATGAAGATAGAAGAAAACAAATATATAAAATTTACGCGTAAATTTCAATAAAATCTATTTATATTAAATACAAAATACACATACATGTAAAGTATCCGAGTTGTCCTTCTGTGCGTCTAACAATAGAGCGAGGCGCGCTGAGTTGTCCCGTTCGGCGTCGAGACGTAACCGCGCTGATTGCACCTCCGTTGATAGCTTGTCGCGAACCCTGCCAATCAAAATTAAATATATAGTTACGAATTTACTAATAGATTTTATATAATTATTTTTTAGAAAATAATATTATATTTGCATTGTGTCCTCCTTCCCTATATACACATTTACATGCAAGAATACTGCAAGGTTTTCTTAATTCGTTCAGTAGTTAGAACAAACGTCCGACCTGACAGATTTTCACATTTATAATATTAATAATTATTAACGACCGTCGTGGCCCAGGGGCACAAGGGTGTGATTGTAACGATCCCCGATCGAACTGTTCGATCCCCACTCGATGAAAATATTTATCTAAATTTATAATTCCATTTCTTCGCTCTGGTGTCGAGGCAAATCGCGGCGTTGAGTTCCGCCACCGAACAAGCAATAAATTGCCTTGCCTAAAATTCGCCGAAAAGTGGGGAACGGAGTGACTTAACACTAGGTTTCCTCTGCCTACCCTGTATGCGGGATACAGCGTGAAGCTGGTTTAATTAATTAATTTATATTAATATATGTGCAAGGTTGAAGTTGGAAAAATGGAGAACAAAATTATCTTAACAATGGATTACTAGGTTCTTCCTGCCTATTCTAGGGAAAAAATAGGGAGTAAGATGAGATACATATATGTCTATTTATGTCCATACATACATTAATAAATATTTACCTATTAAGTTCATTAATAAGCGCGTCCTTATCCTGCAATCGACACTCCAGGTGTCGTAACTGCATCTCCAACTTTTCGTTTTCACTCCGCANTTAAAAAAAAGGAATCATCAAATTTTATCCATACAAATTGGGGTCACCACGGACCCCGTGCGAGCAGTTAAGCGATTTTCTTCGTGCGAGCAGTTAAGGGTTAACAATGGATTGCTAGGTTCTTCCTGCCTATTCTAGGGAAAAATAGGGAGTATAAAAAATTGGGAGTAAGATGAGATACATATATGTATATTTACGTCCGTACATACATTAATAAATATTTACCTATTAAGTTCATTAATAAGCGCGTCCTTATCCTGCAGTCGACACTCCAGGTGTCGTAACTGCATCTCCAACTTTTCGTTTTCACTCCGCAGGCGACTGTAGCGCTCCGACGACGACGACTGCACTGAGCTCGTTGATCTACTGTACAGTTTAAAAAATATATTCTAACATATATTTTACATTTATTCTTTTGTTTTTACATTTATTCTTTTGAGCTAATTGCGGCTTCGCCCGCTTTAGCTGTTGTATTATAGCTAAAAAATATATATTTTTTATATAAATTGTAACATGTGTTATTCTATAGTAGAAGCTATATTATTGTACAGTTTCATCTAAATCTTTTAAGTACTTTTTGCCTCAAAGTGAAACAAGCATGATGGGTGTTTGTTCCACTTTGACTTACAAAGTTTCATATCTTTAATATTAGTAGAATTAAGTAAACATTTTATAAAACAATAAAAAAACAATACAACATTATTTTTATTAGTACTGAGGACTAGATGGTTGCATAGACTTCAAAAGAAAGTATTTGAGTGTATGACAATAATAAATACTTACTTGGAAGTATTTAATGCCAGGCGTGGTATGTCGTCCCTTTCATCGCTGCTTGCTGATAAAATCTGGAGAAAAAAAAAACAAAACTCACATATAAACAAGCGATGACAATAAAGGATTCGATTCCCATAGAAATTTGTATTTATTTATACTTTGTATACAAACAATCATAAAAATCCCTAAGCGAAGATATTTGAACCCGCTACCTGCTCCATAATATCCTCGTCGAGTGCATGCGAGTAGTGCAGCTGGTCGCGGAGAGCTCGTTCTAGCTCCGCGGTGGGGGACCTCACTGCGAGTGCTCTACTCTCTTCTCTCTGCGCCTGCGTCTCTGTTTCTACGGTTGGTTGACGTAGCCTGTTGTATATTTAATGGTAAGGGCTTTATAATAATAAATGCAAGGTTTTCTATACAAATATTAGGTTTAACAATTTTACAATATACATGCATATTTGTTTTGCACATTGTGAAGTTTTTATTAATGTTACTGATACACGAATTTGCTGAATCATAAAAAAAAAATTTCAATATTAAAGATATTTACTAATTTCCTAAACATAAAAAATTACAAATTATGCAAACAGATTGTAACTTGTAAAAAAAACACAAAGAAATTAATTTATTTTTAATGACTTTACCTTTCAACAATTTCCCTCATATGCATCAGCTCAGCCTCTAACTCCTGACATTTCTCCGCTTTGTCTCGTAGCTTTTCTTTTAACTCACTAATATTGGACTCTTCACGCAACCTGAAACCATATACAATAATATTACTATAAGAATAAAATTTTTCTTTTTTGTTTTTGGACATTTCCTTAGTATTAATAATAAATATAACACTATACACTTGTACTCATGTCAAAAGGCCGCTTTTCGATAACATTTAATACGTTTTTAGATAATTAGGGAAACATCGCTCATTGGTGCAAAAACGATATAAAAAAATGTGTAAATACGTTTACACATTTTTTTAATATTGCGTAATATAAAATTAATTATAAATAAGTCCTACATATAATCAATCAAACAAATCTGTGCATCAATCTACAGATAATTATAGAGTAAAAAACAGGATAATCTAATACTTTTTAAACTATTCACGTCAAATAATTCACAGTTTTAAGGCAATTATTTACTATAAAAAATAAAACATAAATAGTTAATAAATGCATATAAATAGTCCTGTACTGAAAACGAATATATTTATGATGAAGAGAGTAGTAGATCTTATCTAAGAGGGAGGAAGGTGTATAGGAGTATACTGTGATGCTTATAGTATGATTATGAGGCTTGTAAGACAATATAAGAGAATAGAGGCTGAAAGAGAGTTACGAACCTTGCTTGTACTTCGTCAAGACGGTCTTTTGCGTCTTGTAGTTGTTTTGTGAGAGTACTGCTGCTGGTGCGCGCCTCTGTCAGGTCTAACTTAGCCTTTGCTAGCTCGAAGGCCTGTTGAAACAATTATTTCATAAAGAAAATAATAAACGACAACGACGTCCTGACATGTAATTAATCTGTTTAATTAATTTGAACTTGATCAAGATTTTATTTATACTAGTATATGATATATTGCCTTTTGTTAGCTTCTCTGTCTCCTGAATACAGCAGAGTAGGCAGGGGAAACCTAGTGTAATGTGTGGTCAAATCAATTTGCTCCCTACTGCCCAATTTTCGAGACTACGCGTATGGAATAACGGAACTCTACGCCACGCCAAAGTGAATCGTGTTTACAAGTTTAAAATTGAATAGAAATGTAACAACAAAAAATATAACAAATATTACCTTATCATTTAATTCCTTCTTGTGGAAATCGAGCTCATGTTGTAACAACGATATTTGCTTTTTAATTTTAACCAACTGTTTCTTATCATTGACCGCCTGTCGCATCGTTATCATTGTATCTTCATTCTTATTTCTCGGCGACGGACTCCTCGATATCATTTTTAATTGTTCCTTTAATAGTGCTATTTCACTGTGATACGAATGTACATCCTCATTTAGTATTTCTATTTCAGTCTCTTTATCTTTGAGCTTGTCGTTCAGGTCTTTTAATTCATCTATTCTTGATGTCAGATCGTTGTTTATAGAGTTCAGTCTTTCTAATTCAGTATCGCTGTTCTGTAATTTAATTGACGCGTTTTCTTGTTCTTTCTCTAATTTGGTTAATTTAAGTTTGAGATCTTTATTTTCGTAGCTGAGCTGATCGTTTTCTTCTATAACTTTTGCGATATCACGATTCAAAGAAGCCACTGAATCCCGTACTTGGAATAGTTCGTTGGTTTTTCCATGTAAAGCTTCTTTGAGATTCTCCATTTCCTCCGTCTTATCGGTAAGACATCTTTGTAAATCATCTAATCGGTCCAAATGCTGATTTAAACTGTCAATCTGTTGATTTTTTTCGGATACCATTTGTTCAAGCTTTTCTAACTCATTCATTTTATCTCTTAGCTGTTTGTTTTCTATTTCATATTGTTCTAACGATGTATTTCGAGATTGAATGTCATTTAATGTAGTTTCCAGTTCAGTTATTTTATTTGTTAAGTTACGTTTCTCTTTGGCGAGCTCTAATATCATATTCTCACGACGAAGAATATCTTCTTTAAGCAAGTGTAAATCTTTAGCCTTTTCAGCAGCGTCCTGTGTAAGTTCTTCTAGTCTTTGTTCTAGAAGCTTCTTATTGGAAGAGAAGTTTTCTAATTGATTCTCATAAAATTTCTTATCATTCTCCATAGTCGCCATAGTATTTTCTAAAAGGCCTTTCAATTCTTCAACCTCTTCTTTTAACGCTGGGAACTCACAGAGTTGCTCTTCTGCGTTCTTAAGTTCTGACTTACAAGTTTCTAATTCATTTCTAGATTTTTTTATTTCATGTTTTAGTTGAGTTAGAATATCTGGAAAGTTCTCCTGTTTTACATCTAACGTGATGCCTAGTTCACGTAACGACGTGAATTCATCTTGAGTTTTGTTATCAGATGCTTCTAAAGAAAAGTTGATTTTTTTGGGCTCAACACTGATGTCTTTACTCTCACTGACTTCTCTGTTTGGATACATTGAACAGTTATCTGGTATATTATGTTCCGTAGAATGCTTCACCCTATCACCAAATTTATCAATTGTACCAAATATTGTGGTTTCATTTGCATTTCTTTTATAGCCATCTTTATTTTGTGTTGACGTTAAGTGTGCTGGTAGCGAATCAGCCCGAGGTGTATAATTCATATCAAAATGATCAACGAAGTCTATATTTAGAGAACTCATATTAGGTCTTTGGACTTCTGGTGGCAATGTTTTATTTAAGTTAGTTCTATCTTTGAGTTCGTGAGCTAAACTTAAGTTTAGAGTTTTGAGTTCCGCTCGTCGCATTTGTTGGTCTTGTTCATCATATTCCGATATAGAGACTATGTCGCTTAGAGTGCGAGCCGAGGCTTTCGCCTCGATCGCTTCGCTTTTTTGATTATCTTCGTCTTGTAATTTAAGAGCTGTGAATGAATCATAATATAAATTAGTAAAGTCTAGACAGATCTGTCACAGTGTGCAGTTAACCTAAATAGATGCAACGAACTTGGATATGGTCCAAGCTGGGCGTTAAACATATATGTAAGTTGTTGTAAATGTCTTCTGCGACATAACATATAAGACCATAAGCTTTGTAAATATTAATTTAGATTTGACAAGTGTCTTGTAGACAAATGGCAAAAATTAATCCCTTCGTAGTATTGGACACGTCAACTAGATATTCCTACTACGTTTTTTCCTCTACAAACAACAAATAAAGAGAAATGGTACTTTACAATGAGATATGGCAGGGTCCGTTTTCCATCTGAATTCGAAACATCGTGTGCCTGAGTGGCGGAACTCAACGCCGCACTTAGCAATGTTTAAAATATAAAATCACATAAACTTACCCATAATTTCATTAAGTTGTAAGTCTCTGTCTCGGAGCGCGGCCTCTAATTCCGCTATCTTAGTCTGCGCCTTGGATAGTTCCCGTTCTAATACTATTACTTTATCTTTTGTATTACCTATAGAAATTACATTTTTGTTAGAACAAGTTATTATGTCATTATTTTTTTAGCGTAATTATGCACCGCACCGCACACAGCAGAGTAAACCTGGACAGGGAACTTGGGAACTCAGTGTTAGAACACTCACTCCCATTAAGATGAGGATCCCGTTTCTCACTTTCTGCTGAATTCTGGAGGCAATGCACGTTGGGTGGCAGAAGCTCAACGACGCGTTTTGCTTCGTTACCAGAGCGAAAAAATAAAATATTAAATATTTTATTTTTTCGAGTGGGAATCGAACGCATAATCGTCGTGTGTACAGTCACATGCGAATATATTCCACGCGAACTATAAACTTACGCGAATTCCCGTATAACAGACTTTGGTCGCCATTCTTGTCTCTTTCTTCTAGATTCTGTTTCAATCGGGTCAATTGTTTGTCTTTAGCCTCTAATTCCTCTTTTAACCTTTGTACCTGCAAGTTATCGTACAAAAAATGCATTAAACATAAAATTAATCTTTTTAATCATTTTTATTTTTTAATTTAAAATCAATATAAAATTTGCCAATAGCATGCATAAAAAAATGCATAAAAAAATATAAGCATTAAATTTACTTATATTTAGTTAGCTATTCAATTGTTTAGATAGCCCTTCTACTGTCAATTTTATTAAAGTTTGTGCCAAATTTATATTTAAAAAAAAATAAAAAATCAGCTTCACGCTGTATCCCGCACACAGCAGGGTAGGCAGAGGGAACCTAATGTTAAGAAATTTACATTTAATAACTACTATTATAACCATTCCTATCTGTCAACTATCGTAATTGCTCAGACGCCATCATCAGATTATATTAATTTTAATTCTCTCTTATAACTTATAATTTACCAAAAAAAAAAACAAAAACAATATCTCAGGAAGAAAATCTCATAACATGGAACATATGTACAACTGGTACATACACACATATGAATATTTAATTCAAGTAAATGACTCGAGATGATTCAATTATTCAATTACTGTAACTTGCACTAGCGAGAAGTTGTAGGTAGTCTAGGCCGAAATCTAGGCTACGTTAAGTAGCTGAATTACATAAAAAGATTATCCTGTTGAACACAGGGTTCTTAAATTTGTTTACTAGTTCTTATTAGTTTAACTTTTTATCTCTTATATAACAGGGTAAGTAGAGAAAAAAAATTTAGTGTTAAGATATTCCGTTATGCGCATACTGCCCGAATTCAAGACACTGCGCGTCAAGTGGCGGAACAAAAACTTTTGGCGAAAAAAATCCCGCTATTTTACTTAAAATGTTCAAATATTTTTGATTTTCACCGAGACAAAATATAGCAACGCTGAGTGACAGCTCAATTATTTTTTCAATTTTAAAATAGTTCTTAACTAATGTTAATTAATTAAGCCACTGTAGCCCCGGCACAGGTGCTCACCTCAGCGTGCGCGTCGTGCAGGCGCACGCCCAGGTCGGAGGCGGCGCAGTGCGCGAGCGCCTCCGCGTCGCAGCGCTGGCGCTGCAGGCGCGCCGACAGCGACGAGATGCGCAGCGCCTGCTCCGACATGCGCGCCTGGAGCACGTCACGCTCAGCACGCACCTCCTGGTACAGAAAGGAACATTGTGTAGTGACTGGCAGATAATAAACTTATTTATACTGATAAGTTGTAACAGGCGTATAAAAATTTCGACGTAGCTTGATGAGAACGTATGGCTTATTGGCTGGCTTGAACGGTTTCCAAGAGACGCAGGTTCAAATCCCACTGCGTTTAAATTTTTATAATTTTTCTAAAAAATAATAAATTTATCTATTTGTTTAGCTCTACGCTGTATCTCGCAAATAGCAGGTCCGTCTCCATTTTCCGTCCAAATTCAAAACAGAGAAATGAATAAAACAAGCTTTAGTGAGAAATTTGAACCTACACACCTACAAAATATATCAATTACTTTCAAATCAGGAGTATCACAACAAGTAACACTTAATATTATAATTTCAAGTCTTTTTTCAAAACACTACGTAGATACGGTATGGTACGTACGTACGTACGGTAAGTACCAATAATTTGGGAAGATTGTGATGTATTTTTATTTCAACACATTATAGAATATAATTCACTCTCAACACAACAACACTGCTTGCTTGTTATTGTACTCGCTATAAATAATGTCAGGACAGGAAAATGAGGTTAATAATGTCCATTAAATGTTAACAGGCAATGCTTCCTCTTGACAAATTCATAAAGAATCTCCTCAAATGTGGCAAATATGAAAATATAAACAGCATATGTATCTGTCGTCTATATTCCAGTAAGTATATGATGGGTAGAGACAGAAAAGTTTTGAGATTTTGTTCAGAGGCGATCAACGAGTCAGATTAGAGATCGAACCCACAATTATCGAGTTTATAATCAGACACAAGCTCATTGCGCAACGATGACCTTTGTAGAGTAGGGAAAGGGGAACCTAGGAACTAGTGTTAAGAAACCCCGTTCCCATTAAGACACTTACATTTTCTACTTTCCGTCGAATTCTGGAAGGATTGTTTGCATTTCATATAGAAAATATCTATTTGTTTATATCTACAAATATTTTCTTACTCGTTACAAAAAAATTAATTAAAAAATCACACTTACTTAAACAAACTAAAAACGTTAAAACACACCTAAAGACACCAACGATCAAACCATTAGAAAATGAGTTTTCCACTTGGTTAAAACTAGTAGTCACACTGCGCGTAACCCTCAGTTAGCCGATCTAAATATACAACGCCCCAGTTCCCCGCGGAAAGTCCACGAGCACTGCTGGGATTCAACGCTCCGAACATGATTTATTATACAAACATTGTATTTTAAGCGTTTATAGCGGTTTTAACAACTGTTGCAACAACTTTACTGCTTTTACTTTTGTTGCATGGATAAAAATAAGTTAGTGATTTTGCTAATGCTTATTAGGGTTCCGTGCACAATGGGTAAAACGCCATCCTACTACTAAGATTTCGCTATCTATTCGTTACCAGACTGTGTCTCTTGAATTGTTGGACAGTCGAATTTTTTACAGGTAATTTATTTCTGTTGCCTCTAAATAACAAATACTAAAAAAAAATATTAAGGGGGATCCCATATAAGAAATATGATTTTTTAATGGTTTTTTTAGAGGGCGGAGCCCTTCGTGCGCGAGTCCGATTCGCACTTGGCCAGTTTATATTTTAAAACAATATAGTGTAAATTTATCCCTTTTTAAACTTCAGACTAAGCGTTCCACATATATGTGGGACGGTGTGGCTTAGCCAGTAGACAAAAAAAACTTAGTATCAAGAAACTCCATTTTCCGTTTTCCGTCCGAATTCGAGATAAATGAAAGAACATTAAAAGGAAAACACTTCGTCTTATAAATATATATAGCATGGGTGATGCAGTAGCAGATGAAGGTTTTTATTAAATATAATTCATTCCCCCCAGTGGATATCAAACCCACTACGCCATAATAATCTATAAAGACAGTCTGAAGACTGTCACTGTGAACAAAGTGAAATTCTGCTAGTCAACATTTGTAATATGAATATTACAAATGTTGACTAGCAGAATTTCACTTTGTTCATATTCTAGAAATGTTCTATATTTTTACGTATTAAAATTGACTCTCCAGGTTTCGACTCATAAATATTACTTCCTATAGTAATCTAGTAAAAGTTAAACAAGTAATAAGAAGTTATTTCTAGAAAATGTATATTTTACTGTACTACTTTTGTTCTCAAGATTTGAAGAGTAAACTATAAGAATCATAATTTACACTAAAAGGGATTAAAACATTTTAGATCTTTCATAAACAAACAAATCTTAAATACGATAAGATTTTTGATTACAATTTATGATCTTACAGTGTATTAAAAGCGCTTTAGATTAAATATTGAACTACTTATCGCTTTAATTTCACTTAATACTTTTGTGGTTTGGCCGTCGCGGCGCAAGAGTGTGCGAGTATCAACGAGAGATGGCGTGAAACGCCAAAACTACTTAATTGTTTACCATGAAAATTTGTGCACATATTTTTTGTGATATTAGAAAGGACATGGGGTACTTTAACGTAACAGCTTCTATATATATTGTCACCAGCTTCACGCTATATCCCGCACAAAGCAAGCAGAGGGATCCTAGTGGTAAGACACTTTCTGCCGAATTCTGGAGATATTGCATGTTGAGTGGCAGAACTCAACGCCGCGCTTTGCCTCGACACCAGAGCAAAGGAATGGAAATATAAACGTAAATAAATATTTCACTTCCTTGAGTGGGGATCGAACCCACAACCGTCGCTTTACAGTCACATCCTTGTGCCGCTGCGCCTTTGGCTATAATATAAAACAGAAGCTTAAGGAGCGAAAACGTTTAAGTCTTTAATATAATAATATACGGTAGTACAAAGGCAGAGTGTACACAATGAGTGAACACTTAACGTAACAAGCTCACAATAGTGAATTGCAGTGAGTCCGCCTGTACCTACCGCCAATGCCGCTTTTATTACGCAGATGTTGCCAATAAACGAGAGGTCAGACAAGGTTCGTTGGACAATTATTATTTGTATTAAATGTATACATAAATAACTATGTTTTGGGCCAAAAGAAGTCTTTAAAACTATAAACAATCTCATTGTACGCGGATAGGATTGAAAATACTAATTAAATGAGAATGAGAGAGGTCATTGGTTTGTTGGTTGGTTTGAGATATAATCTATAGTTGTCAATATTCATAATGATAACAACTTATTCTCTTTATTTACTCAAACAATAAAATGTATGGAGATTATACGTAAGCAATATAATCGTTTATTTTCAATATACCTAATATAAAAAAACTATTAATTTAAGCATTTTTGTTTCGAATTGATTCGACAGTTTATTAAAAATTAACTTCCGAACATTGACACTATCACCGATATTTCTAGTTATTAATTATTCCAAATCATATATTGTATTTATTTAAGTTTTAAAAAACTTTGTAGATGTACTGGCGTAAACCAATTTATTTTATTAAAAATCTCATGCCTTTGACGTCNAAAATAAAAAAGCTTCAAAAGCTCTGCAAATTTACACAAAAGTTTGTAGCTGAAATCAACTACTGCATTGGAAATATTATTTACAACATTTCGCAGGAACAAGGCCACGAGTAAACATTGTGTTGTTGACTGTTGTTCTATAACTATGTAAACGTACTATGTATTTTAGCTTTCAGTACTAAGAAAATCTTTAAATAAATGCTGTTTTCTTTTGATAGCGTTTGAAAATGTTAAGACAGTTCAGGGTTAAAGTAGAACGGTGTATTATTCGTCGTTTAACATAAGATTAAATATCAGAAACTAAAAATACTAAAAGAAGCTTTAACTATTAGTAACTCTACCTAGTGAGGTGTAAATTATAACTTCATACAAAAACATAAAAAAAAATATATATAAATTTTAATACATATTATAAGCGCTCTACGTATTTTACCGAATATTCTAGAAACGACAGTATTCAATAATATATGTACCAAAACACGAAAACTTGCCAAAATTTCGTTAACAAAAAATAATTTTTCAAGAAAACACCGACTCACCGTCAAATCCGGGAGGCCCATAGCTATATACTTCCTAAACTGAGTCCAGGGGAACATAACTCAAGCGATCGCGGCGGGCCTACATCACACCCACGCTAATTTAACTTTATTAAGATATTTAGTTACATTGTGAAGGCGTTATAGGAGTTTTGGTGACGGTGTGACACACGGTTACGGGGTTACGGGCAAAACAACCTTCTTACAGCAAAACACGCTTCGGAACATCGGAGCGTACTGACGTCTGATACTGAAACGAACTACAGCTGGCCGCGTGGAAATTGAAGAGGAATGGCGAATTTTGGACGCGGCATAGTATGATAATATTTTGTGAATACGATGTCTTACATTTACAAAACAGCTACTCCTATACTTGTAATATTTTTTATAGATATAGAAGTAAAAATTACCCTTTAAATTATTAATAATATTAAATGCCATTTTTATAAGAAGCTTTTTTTTATTTCGCTAAAATATGTCGATATTAAAAAAATGTTATCCTGAAACATAGTAGGTAATTGTTTTATTGATTTTTTTTACTGTAATACGAAAATATCTAAATTCGTAATACTAAATCAAAACAAGCCATACCTAATCAAAAACAAAGTATCATAAGTACTTCCATCTACACAAATTTTATCAAACAATATATTTTCCTGCTCAATTAACTTGTTCCAAGTAATATATCAATAAATAACTAAATAATGTAACTCCTCCATAAATTCCTATACAGTACGACAATTTGATATATTTAGCTTTGGTTCACGTATAGTGTTATGTGTGAGTGGTGAAGCCCGTAGTGTGCGTGTGTTAATATTATAATTTTTATATGTTGAGTAGCAATGCATGTGTGCGTAGATATGTATATGTGTGTGTGTGCGTGTATAATGACAAGTAGGGCTGGCGGTTATTTCGGCGCACGCGCAGTTTATCTTCCCGCTTTTGTTATGGGAACTTACACGGTTCTAAACATTTTTTGATTATATTTTGTGTCAAAGTGAGGGTAAATGTATTTTGACAGTCGTATTTACCAATTTACTTCGTAAATAATTTGTCTATGATAAACAAATCTGTCTGATCTAAAGCTAATAAACTTTGAATACATGATTTATGTATGTCTAAAGGACTTATTAGTTTTCTCTACAAGATATATTATACAACCATATTTATTCTACGATATTAGGGCAGCCCTAGCTACAATTTCAATAAAGCACCCAATAAAAACTAGCTCGAGTGCATTGGGGTCGTTTAAACGTACCGACTAGACTACCAACTAGTACCTACACCCATATAATGTGAATGATTCACCATCAAGATCACGAGCATGGAGCATCCGCGGTGTTCAATTAAAGTTCACGGTGAAATGTTTACTTTTTATGGTTTTTTTTTGGAAAATATACTTCTTTATTAGAATCGCTTCATTAAAGGTAAAAGCGTATCACTAGCAACACGACGCGACGGTCGTGGGCTGGATTCCCACTCGGGGGCATATTTCATATTTTTGTTTCCTTGCTCTGGTAGAGGTAAAACACGGCGTTAAATACTGCCACAAGGTGGAAAAAGGGAAACAGGAGTGTCGTAATAGGAACGAGTGTCTTAACTCTGAATTTCATCTGTCTATCCTATTATTTATGGGATAACAGCGTGAAGCTGAAATTTTTTTACTCCTTTATAGTAAAAGTTATCTATTCTTCTCTAATGTAAAATAACCAACGTTTTCAATCAAAATTCTTCGTAACTACTCAGGAATCATCAATTGAAAAAGTAAAGCAAGATCACGAGCACGGTACATCCGTTTACTCAATGAAACTTCACGGCGAAAGAGTTTATTTATATTTTATTTTTATTGCTTAACTGTTTGTTTACTCGTTGCTGCTACCTGTCGATCGTAAAACAGACCAGTTTTTGTAGATGTGAGTACTTGAACTCTTAGCTGAATGAGTTTCTTTGGATACAGTTGTTTATGATTTTGATACATTTTGATAACATTAAATTAAAGTGTTATAATTTATACAATTTTATTGTAAAAATGAAGTAAATAATTAGAACCAAATTTCAAATCAGTCGGTCAACAGGAAAAGGGTCAAATTTCAATTAGGTGGTACATTTGACCCATGACGAAGTCAAGCTAAATAAATCCGTTTAAAAAAGGGCACTGAATCAGTCATAACGTTGTTGAGGCCAGAAAGCATAGGTGATTAAATATTATTCAGGCCAGTCATGGCACAGAGTGACTGTAAAATCGACTGGTTGTGGGTTCGACCCCCACTCGAGGAGATGAAATATTTACTTAAATATATATTTCCATTTCTTAGCTCTGATATCGAGACAAAGGGCAGCGTTGAGTTCCGCCACTCAACACGCAATGCCTCCAAAATTCAACGGAAAGTGGGTAACGGAGTGTATTAACACTAGGTTCCCTTTGCCTACCCTGCTGTGTGCGGGATACAGCGTGAAGCTGATTTTTACCTATTTAAATATTAAATGAAGCGCTATAAAAAGAAACGTCTAGCGGTCCAAAAAAAAAATTGTAACAAAATAAAACTATACAATCGTCGTGCGCGACGTGTGAATGAAAATAAAAAATGAACATCGCGCTTCGTATTAGATTGGTAAATGATGCAACTTTTGAGTCTACGCTACCGTGCGGAAACAGATTTGTTAAATCAAGTTTAATATTGATTGAAAATTGGAACATTGATTTAAATACTTAATAACTACAATCAGGCCAGTCGTGGCGCAGAGATACAAGCGTGCGACTATAAGCTCGTTAGATTATGGATTCGATTCCCACTCGCGAAAATACATTAATTAATATTTTCATTTGTTTAGAATTCGGTGGAAAGTAGTGAACGGAGTGTCTTAACACTAGGTCCCCAGGTTCCTTATGTCTACTCGGCTATGCTTTGTATTAAAACTAAAAAAAGCAAATATAATACAATAAGCTTTTGCCCATTACTTCGTCCCCGCGGCCAAATTGTATATATCTACATAGATATTCGCAATAAGTGAAAATAGAATACACGTTTTTTCAATTTGAGCTAACATTTCCTGGTATTAGGGCGTGCTTCATTAATTCTTGCTTCACGCTTTTTTTGCTTCACGCTGCATTCCGTACGTAGCAGGGTAGGCAGGGAGAACCTCAGTACATAGTGTTAAGACACTCCGTTCCTATTAAGAATCTTCCATACCGTCGAGTAAACTGATATTGATTTACAAAAAAATACAGGCAAAATGATAACCTCCTTTTCTTAAAGAAGTTGCCTAAAAGCAACTAACTCTATCACAACAATGTTATTCCAAATCACAAAGATTTTATGGCTATTTTATCCTTTTTCTAATTTTTTTTTTAAAAGCTGACGTAATATAATATTTTTTTGTAATTCATGAAAATAAAAATAAAATTCAACAAAAAGAGAAAACAAAACCAAATAATTGAAACGCAATACATCTAAACCCTTTCAGGCGCCAAACTGAATCAAATACACATATAACACATACGACGTGACGAGTTCACACAAAATAGACGCTGGCTGGACGCGCGCCAGCGACGCAAGGCCACTACGTACGGTGAAAGGTGAATATTCAATTTATCAGGTTACTTATGTGTTTTTGTCTGTCTGTATGTCTAGCAAATGAAAAATTAGTGGCGCCATTCTCCATTTTTCTCTATCGTAACATAATATTGTCGTGTGATGGAACACAACGCTCGACAATTTCTCATATTCTTCTCTTTACTTAATAAAAATGATTTTGTAAATCATTACAAAAAAAAACGATTATGCAGTCGTACTAAAAAAAACAACAAGTAAATAGTTCATTAGGATTAACAAAATTTTGATCATAAAATAGAGGTTAGATTGTAATCATATATCGCTATGTTCTTCACGCTTAAACCTCAAATAGTAAACAAATGATGAATGACATTTTCCAATAACAAATATTCATATATTCAAAACCAAGCATGATATATAATGTTGATATTCAAATATTTCCGCACGATAATTATATTCGTCGTATAACCGCAGCTTGCCAACATTTTTGGGTATAAAACATGTTATTTTCGTTTACTTACGTCGTGGCGGAACCGTGCGAGTACATTTTGAGATAAAACATAATTATGTATAATATTTGTTTCCGTTGTAGAAATAGAAAAATTAAAATTAGTTGTTAATATTATTGACACTCATATTGCTACTGAATCGTGTCAATATCGGCAGGAAATTATAAAGGAAAAATATATTTTTTCATGTAGTTTATAATCACTGTAGAAGGCAAACAAAATGTCTACTTATCAACTTATTTTAGAGACTGCGTTTTGAAAATAATAATGAGCAAAACAACCAATAAGTTCAAAGAGATAAATATACAAAAAATAATGCTAAAAATCCAAAACAAAAAAAATCTAAATACCTGAGCAATATCCTTAAGATGGTTCCTTTGCATGACCAAGTCAGCTATCCTCTTCAAGGCTGCGTCCTCCACACGAGCGTGCGCTGCGAGCCGCTCCCACACGCGCCCCAGGTCCCCACTGTCTCCCGTCCCCATGTCCCCACTGTCCTCCGTCCCCATGTCGCTGTCCACGTGCGGCGAGTGCGGGCGGTCGCGCAGGGACACATCCTCAGTGCGCTCGGAGGCATCGGCGGAGACGCATTCGTGCACGCGCTCCAGCACGCGCGTGCGCTGCGCTATACGCGCGTCTAGACGTTGAGCCTGTTGGGTTTAGGTGATATTGTATGTATCTATAATACAAAGATGTGGAAAAGGTAAAATACAATATTTGCCTACAGTAGTAGCAGGTATTGTTACTAAATAGTACAAATATAGCAACAATTATCATTCCAAATGACAACAATAACATTAAAAAAATATTATAATCTCGGATATAGCACCTACATAGCTGCCTACTCGGCAGTAAGAACCTAGTAAGGCAGCAAGAGTTACGACAGTCCATTGCCCACTTTCAGAGACATTGTGTGACTGTTATGTGACGTAACTCAACGGAATGCTTTGTCTTAGCGATGAAATAAAAATCATTAAAATACAATGCGTTTACGGTAAAAAATATTTTTATTATTAAAAATGATCCAAAAAAACAAACAGTTAACGTACCTGTTGCCTAACCTTCTCCACCAATTCTTCATACTTCCCATCAGTTACAGTAATTTCTCTACTCTCCTCACGTCCCTGCATCTGCATAGCTTGCAACTCTTCTAAATCTCCCACCATGGCCCTCATTTTACTATCTCTATCTTCTATCGCCTTCGTCATTTCTCCCAATTGCTGTAACACTTCTGTTTCTTTTGTCGTTTTCTGTTCCAATTGAGATTCTAAGTTAGCAATTATATCTCTTAGCAGAGTGATCTTTTCTTCGGCACCCTTGAGTTCGTTGTCAGTTGTTAGTTTGCGTGTTTCCAGTTCATTTATTATTTGGTTCGTTTCACGTGCTTGAACTTCCAGTTGTTCTACCTGTATAAGAAAATAAAATATTAGTTTTTTCTAAGAGGAACATTAGTTCTCGAATATTTGGTTAAGCCTTGTTTATCAAACTACGGCTATGACCAATAATCCTATACAAATTTGAGTATTTCTACATATTTATTTTTACTATAAATAATATACATAGAAGTATGCAAATGTAAAAGTTACACTATGACATAAAATATATCTTATTTTAATCATCATAATTTCTACTTATTCCGAAACTTTACAAATGTGGGTAAAAATAAATTAAAATATAAGTAAATATCTCAAAATAACTATAATGTGCTAAACAAATATAAAAGAATATTCTAATAAGGACAGTATATAAGAACATAATTATAAAACTATATACATATAATAAATACATAAAAGTAAAATATCATTACAAATTATAAGAAAAAATAAACATCCTAATAAACGAAAGCAGTGCAACAAACAAACTTACATTCAGTCGTAGTTGTCGATATTGCGAGTGCGTACAGTGCGGGCGCGTGCGACGCATCTGTTAATGCACACTGACACCGTTACGATACACACAAAGTTATTATTTATTGTGCTATGTGTATTTATTTTATGATTTTATGATATGAATGTTAGTATGGTAATTATTATATTCTTAGAATATTGTCTGGCAAGACAAAGCGGAAATGCTGGATCGCCAATAGATAAATATATATAATATATTTATAATAGAGATAAAACCTGAGAACAGAGTGCTTGACATTTTCTTTGCCCATCTTGAGTGAGGAAAAGCAAATATTATTTATCTGTCTGCATTTTCTCGATGACAATCTTATTTTTTATCAATAATAGATCAAAAAGATGCAGACTTGATATAAATATCTATGTGGAAGTCGATTTAACTTAATACAAAAGACATCCTTGTATTGTATATGTCAGTAAGTAACGAAATGGCAAAATCAATAACTTATATAGAAAATGTATTGTGAGAACACAGAAGAAATATAGTTCTAAATTATTCGGACAGAGACTGTTGCTGTGATGTATCACTTAATAATAACTTTTATATGAATTTCCAATAAACGCCTATAGCGGTTGATACGTGATACCGCTATATTNTTCGGAGGAATTGAGACATTAAAAGTAGAGAATCGGACTCATTACTATCGATCCCAATTACATTTTTAAAAAATCCTATACAATATTTATTAACATGAAATCGTTGAACTTGTACCTGTAGCCCCATTAGTACAAAACGCTGTTCCCCACAACAATTGGTCGACCGCAACATATAATTTACGAGTTATTAATGTACATAGTTTATAACTTATGTGAGTTTCAACTGAAAGTTAATGTTGAACCGTAGTTAAGGGGTTGGATTTACAAAGTAATAGCATCTTCTACAGTTACTTAAGTAAGATTAATTTTGTTGGTGTATTAACAAATATGATTTTTTTTTCTNATCTTATAGTTGTTAACATAACTCCGGCCACAAGTTGAGCCACAAACCACTTATTAACTTACCTTTTGACAGCCATTCACGCCATTAACATTGCAGTGGCAGCACGCGGAGACACTAACAGCAGGCTGCATTAGAGTAATTTCCGCACCTCTATTTATTCGTCGTATTAACGCAGCAACACCAAGTGTGGCAACTCACCTCTTGCGTCAACATAGTATATAAACGGGGCACTAACTGCACGTTTACCTATGTCTTATAACAACGTATGGCCTGATGTTATGACATGGGGTCATTAACTCAGCTCCTGCAACAACGTAGCTCTCGCAGCGATTCTGGGCACTAAGTGCGCGCTAAGTGATATGTAGAGTATCACTTACAACAGCTTCATACCCACAGCGACAGAGCACAAAGTGGGGCTACTAGCTTACCTCCTGCATGAGTGTCGCCCCGGCGGCGAGGCGAGCCACGAGGCGCGCGTTGTCGGCGCGTAGATCGGCCACGCGCGCCGCGTGCTCGTCGCGCTCGGCCTCGCGCTCTGCCGCCTGCTCCTCCACAAACTGGCGCGTGGCGCGCAGCTGGCGGTTGGCTGCCTCTAGCTGTATTCATATATAAAAATAAAATTAAAATGTTGGATTTATTTTATATTAATTAAAAATAGGGAAATGAAAATTACAGATGCTAGCAACAAAAATCGTAGCTCAATGAGAACGTATGGCTTAGTTAGTCTAGTTTAAATCCTGTCGCGGGTTGAAATCCTGCTACGTTGAAATGTTTATGTTTTCTAAAAGGTATGTTTTCTTTCTAAGTGAGGAATAACACTTTAAAAAATGCAAAAAATAAATGTTTCTTAAGCATAACATCTACAGTGTACCTTCTCACAGCAAGCACTGTGCACGGGCGATATTCGTCGCTCCTGCGATATGCGTGCTCGAAATTATAATGTTGATATATTAGTTCATTTATATATAATTAGTATCCGGAATATTTTTAATAGATAAAAAATGTTTTAATAAAAGTGTTAGTTGTTCTTAGAATTTATTTTTTAAATATTGCTGTACAAGCTAGATTTACACTTCAACTTATTGCTAAAAACTATTAAGTCTTAATTAAATTAATCAAGATTCAAGATCAACAGTTTAGACGTATTATATTTTTTTGATGATGTTTATAATTTTTTTGATATCCATATCTGTTTCGTGTGACGCAGTTATGCATAGATACCAATAACGTAAACACTTACTACTACTACAAAAATATAACTAAAAATAAGACTCGATTTCGGAATTAGGCTTTTATAGAGTAGTTAACACTGTGGTTTCATTTCAAATGGTGCTGACAAAAACACTCTGTATACATATAACAATTCTATAAATACTCTCCACAAGAGGGACGACATTACAAGATTCATATTTAAAGTAAACGTATGTAAAAACACTATAAGCCACTCTTATATAAGCACCCATTTGGAAGTGAGACAGTAAAACACACTATTCATGTACAAATGTACATGTCGAGTGAGATAGCACTACAAGCCCCCGCATACAAGCACACTTAGTGCGAGTGAGACAGTACCTGCAGACGTGCGTCGTCCCGCTCGCGCAAAGCCGCGTCGAGGTCGCGCGCGAGTGAGCCGAGCTGCGTGCGCGGGGACGCCTCGTCCAGGGAGCGGCAGCCGGACGGCGCGCCCATCGTGTTCGTGCCGTACCTGCCGACATGCATGCATAATGTTTACATTATGTATAGTTAGTAGGTGGGCCACCTGTAAACGTCTTCGAATAATTTCAATTTATATAATATACATAATTTTAACGTCACTACATCCTTACTAGATCTAAATGTAGAAAATTATAAATCTAGTATTACTAAAATATTCCAAAAATTTTAGAGTTTAATTGATTGAACATTCTAATCTCGAGAAATGCTAGATGCACATAATAACATGACAAAAAATATTTTCGTACTAGACAATTCATGTATTAAGAGTCTAATGTTTATATTACATCTCATTAATCATTTCTATAACTGTAGTCAAAGTTACATCGGCACTTAGAATGTCTCATGTGTCATATATATTTCATAATTGTTTCTATTTAACCACATGGACAAAATCTCATATAAAATGTAATCACATAAAATAAGCCTCACCCTTCAGCTATAACGTCATCGGGTGTGTCCTCCTCAACGGCGGCGACATGCGCAAGTCGCAGTAGCGCAGCGTTGAGTTGTGCGCGTAACTCCACAATCTCCGCCGCCGCTTGTTCCACACCCTACTCCATCACACATGAGTAAGTACAGTGGGGTATAACGTGAAGTAAAACATTTTTACACTAAGTTTACATTTAAATAGTGTAATATGTAAAAATAAATCACATCATATCCTGTAGGTTCAACAATCGTAGGACAATCAATTCATAAAATTTGAGACCATCATATGGTGGCGAAACAACAATCAAAATATACGCGTGAAGATTGTGTTCGATTCAAATTGCAGGGAATGAATTAATTTCTTTTTTTCTCTAGTAAGAACACAAAACACAGCGTTGAGCATCACTACTCAAGGCAATATTTTGAAACAGGGAGAAAATGGGGAACCATATGTCTTAACATCAGGTAGTTTCTGTTTACCCTGTTATATAATCAAATCAATTAAAAAATAAAATAACATACCTGTTTGTGAAGAACACAATATTCGCAATCTGCAGGAACATCGACGGTATTCTCCAACTCCTTAATCTCGAAAGCCGCAGATGACTCAAGCATTTTGATATCTTGACGTCCTTCTGCAATATAATATAATGTCAGCATTACAAACTAATATAGAATTTAATAATATAACTAGCGACCCGCTCGCGGCTTCGCCGGATTGTACTACGCAATTATTTATTTTCTCATCTGACTTACTTTTGTGATACAATAATATAAACATTTTAAAGACAATATTCATACATTGATAGCTAAGGTTTCAGTGAATTAAAAAAAAACACTCATTTTTGTTTGTGAGTAAGGATGCTTGTTCCACTTTCACGTAAAAACTACAAACCGTATTTGGTGATTTTTTATAGTAATACAGTTTATATAGCAGGTTTATAACACTTAGGCTACAATTCATGTAAAAATTTCAAATAATTAAACAACAATATAACAATAGGTTAATGCGGACGCTGCTGCGTGTGTGCTACTGATAAAATATTAAAAAAAAATAACTCACGTATAGAAGCTCTCCTCGCAGCCAATTCCAATATCTCATGTGCCTCATCCCTCAGTCTCTTCAACGAATGTTCCAGTTCCCTCTTAATATCAACACTTAAGTCCCTCTGCTGTTGTAAAAATCCTAAAACACCTTCCTCATCTAGTGTCACGAGAATCGAATCTAGGTCCGGCGCGAAATGAACGTGTTTACTGCGGGATATTATACTTGAGTTGTTTAAGTCGGTAACATTTGGACTGTTGGGTCGGGAGTCGATGTCTAGTGTTCTGGAAATGAAACGTGAAAATAAATTAGTTATTGTTAGTTCTAAATTGTGTATTTTTAATAAAAATCTGACTTTATATATTTTTAACACACTTCCGTTCCCCATTTTCTGCCGAATTCTAGAAGCATCTAAAAGAAGTTAAAATGTGAACTGCTACTGCTACTGCAATTAACAATTAATTTCAAACAATTGATATCACAAAATAAACAACCCAAATATGTTTATAACTGGTATCCAGAGTGCAAATTAATAATATATAATTTGTCTGTACGTCAGTGTGTGTGATTAAGAACCGCGAATGGCCGACTGGCCTGACGCCAGCTCCGTACATATAATGCAGGTTTTCCTAGAAACAGGGCCAAACGTCAGGACGTTGCAACTCATTTAGATTTCAATAAATCTGAGAGCTAACTCAAAACACGCCTAATATAGAATTGCATGAGGAGTACCAATGTACCTACTGCGTGGTGCTTGTATGTATGTATATTACTTTAACAAAGCCAGACATATCATAGTAGGTACTATATTTAAATATTATTGAAATATTCCTTTTTTTTATTTATTTTTTATATAATGGCTTGCTTACTCAAAGCGAAGACAATCCAGG
Organism: Heliconius cydno galanthus; assembly: GCA_036379175.1. Classification (NCBI taxonomy): domain Eukaryota; kingdom Metazoa; phylum Arthropoda; class Insecta; order Lepidoptera; family Nymphalidae; genus Heliconius; species Heliconius cydno. Next base: position 199,857 of record JAKRZM010000006.1, on the reverse strand, counting down.
CCCATATTTATAAATCGCGTTCAATTCTGAAATCGAGTTGAGATTCCGTTTTCATTCATAAATTATATTCTATGAATGAAAAAGTTTCGCTCCCGAAATTGAGTTGAGAGAGATGAATCCCCATTAGTATTATCTAAGAACAACATCAAAATGTCAAGTATAAATATTGAATTTAATCACTCTGAACACGTCAGCATACAAAAAAAAAATTAAAAATCACCAAAAATAATATCCAAAAACTCAATCAGTATACTCACTGGTCCTGCGGCACTAGACCCAGCAGATGCGCCAATACAGTCTTGTTCAACTCGTCTTCCGCACTCGCGCAGTACGCCACCAGCTGGGTCACTGCGCGCTGCAGCGTTAGAGCCACGCGTTTTAGTCCATCTCTGAAATTTGAGAATTGCTTATTTGTATAATATATTCCACAGAAATTTACAAATTTGTACAACATTTAATAAGTCAATAGTGAATAACTATATTGTTGACTTGATTATTTTATATTACTCTTAAACATTGTTTGGACAAAACGAAACGGAGAGTACACATTCTCCTCGGTCAACCCATTTAAATATTTTTTTAGTAAAAGAACCTAATAAGCTTTATCTATTATGATAAGACAAAATTAAATTCAAAAGCTAGAACACAGGATCTTCTACGTTTACAGTAGGTAATGTATGAACGTTAACCACGTCAAAATAACGTCACAAGAAATAAAATAGTTTTTTTTAAATTTAGCATTTTAGTTGCACAAGCTGAGATTCCAAATTAATTTAACTGCAGATGAAAGTCTAATCACATGAATAAAATTACACCGAAATGACCAAACAACAGCAACAAAACACACCAATCCTCCACCCTCCAATAAGATTAACTACATTAATAGATTCGAACCTACGATCTACACGTTGACAAATGAATTCCACCAAACGATGTACTAAGATCAAAGACAAAATGGAGCATACCTCTCCTTAGTGACCTCCTCGAGCTGTCTATTCTGGTCGAAGCTGCAGTTGCGCCGCTGTCGCCACTTGTCCGCCTCGCCGGCCGGCACCTCGTCGCGGACACTCTGCGAGCAAATGTTGGTTTACTTTAAGTTTTAAGTAATTTATAATTATTAATTATAATACAATTCAATTTATTATTATCATATTTTTAACTGATAATAAGATTTTACTTAAAAATAAATAACATATATACAAAATTATTAATTAAACCATAAAAATAGGGAACTGAGGCCGTCGTAGCACAGCGTCTGACGGTGAACGCGACAGTAGTGAGTTCTAGTCCCTCTCGGGAGAAAGAATTATTTTAATTCTGTCGGTCTTGTAATAAGACAAAGCGCAAAGTTAGGTTCAGCCGCTCAAGATACAATATCTCGAAAAATGTTGGGCGCAAAGTGGGGAAGAGAAGTGTTTTAACACTAAGTCGCCTTTGCTTACTTTGTTACAGCATTAACCTAAAACATAGAGTATAGTAAACGAAAAAAAAACTAAATACATAAACGAGTATTGGTCTAAGTAAAGTAAAAACATACCAAAAATTTCCTCAGCATAACCATGTTGGAATTGTTACATCTTGAATACAAAACATATACACTTCAACACTCTTGTTCTATGCCACGAAATCACTGTTGTTTTTACTATTATAATTAAAAATAAGTCATTTTATCATCTTTTTAGCATACCTAGTAGTATTTGTTAAAAAGTTGAACAAGAAGACATTTAAAAGACATTATAAATTTATGAGTTTCCATAAACTTTTATATATAAAACAAAGCAGCAAAGTAGGAATCGAACCCGTAACCTGTCGCGTTTACAGTCGCACCATTGTGCCCTGTGCCACAAGTGGGCTTAAATATAGTTATTATAAGTTTTAATTAGAAATACGATAAGCTTTTAATACACTAGTGTCAAGGTCAAGTGCTCTTAATCAACATCGAGGGCACTCGCATCCTGTTGAGCTTTGTACTTGTAAAAGCTTCATTATTTATACTAGGCTCATATATGTTTTTTTTTATTTTATAGCACCTTTTAGAAACTAGGTAATAAATAGATTAATTTCATTTTTTTCGTGTGAAAAATTAAAAGTTTTACACAGAATTTTTATTTCACTTTACAGTTTTTTTTTAATATATTTTATGACTTAGAATATAATATCGTATTAAAATAATTATATGAGATCGGGCGGAGCGGAAGAACGAAGAATGGAGAACGGAGCATTATAGCATTTATTTCTGATACCGCTCACATTGTTAAGCGGTAGAAAGCGTTATACTTCATCTAAACATATTTCTAATTTTGCGGAAAGTGGGAAACGGCAGTGTGTTAACACTATGATCCCAGTTTCTCACTGCGTAGCCTACAAAGCGCGGGAAAATTCTACATTTAGGCACTTTTCATATAACATTATATGAAAAGTGAAAAAGAAACAATGAGTTTACAATTTTGACATTTTAAAGTGCTTCAGACGATTAGGTCAGTCTTTTCTAAAAGTCTTATAATATAATTTTTAAAAGAACATACGATGCTAACAACTTAGAATATTTTGCCAATACTGATAAGCTTAATTAAATATGTTCGTATGCAATATATAAAGTAGGAACTATAAGTGTCAACAAGTGAATCAGAATATAAAACCACAGTACTAGAGGAAAATTATTACGTGACTAATGAACGAAAAATATAACTCCTTAAATTAATATAATGATTTATGTTATAATTATTAACTATAACCTAAACTCAAACAAAATACGACTGGCAACATGACGTTTCTAAAGCGAAACGAATGAAAGACAGATGGGTTAATTGTTAAAAAATAAGTAAATACATCTAGCCACACGCGTTAAAACAATTTGAATTAAAGTTTTTTTCATTAAAATCTTTTGCAGTTTTAAATATAATATATGAAAACTTACCAAAACAACATTAACTATAATTACAGGTAACTTTAGCTCCACGTTACACTCGTCTACCACGGCCACGCTACTCACTTTATTGTATTATTTAAAACGAGGGTAGTATATCATTTGTGGTTTATAACAAATTCTCTAAGGCAGTTTGTTTTGTAGTGTGTTTAATTGTCTAATATATAAGATAAGGTTTTCGCGCTTTGAGAAAAGTAGTTAAATTTAAAATATTGATAGTAGTAGATATGAAATAAAAAACATTGTATAGATCATTCACGTATCACGTATAGATTATTGCCACGTTCTCACACTCAATAAATTTTGATCGAAATAAGTGCAGTGGAATAACCTGATACAATGTTAGTATAAACAAAAGTATGCAACATATGAGTAAGAAGCAAAAATAAAACAAAAATCGATTCATTTAAATTTGTCGCTATTGAAAACTCATTACATATGTATACCTATCTGTTTATGTTATACTGAGGCTATTAGTGGCACAGAGGCACAAGGGCGAATAAATGCGGCAGGTTGTGAGTTCCATTCCCACTAAACACATAATTCCTCCAGAATTCGGCGGAGAGTAGAGAACGAAAGTGTCCTAATAGAAAAGAAGTTAAAAAAATTCGTTATATAATTTCATTGTTTAACAAAACCAATACACAACTCCACTACAAGTAGGTTGTTATTACTACATTATCGATATTTATAGCGCCAGCCAAAACAATGTCATAAATAGTATATCTGATGACTTTTATTAGGTTTGGGCATTTGTGGCTCAGTAATAAATCATTGTAAGGAACCGCCTGCCTCATTCTTTGAATCTTAATTTGACACATGCGTAGAGAACCTAGTGTTAGTACACTAGGTACTAACACTAGTATAACTTTTAACTATTTTAGAGACACTACGAGGTGAGTGACGGAGTTTAATGCCTGTCTTAACAGACTGAGCAAATGAAAATCATCTAAATGTGAAAATTAAATGAGGTTAATCGAACCCGCGACTATCGTTTGTTATGTAGGACACCTTTTCACATAAAAAATGAACACGAAGGTCTAAAGAAGGNTCACATGAATAAAATTACACCGAAATGACCAAACAACAGCAACAAAACACACCAATCCTCCACCCTCCAATAAGATTAACTACATTAATAGATTCGAACCTACGATCTACACGTTGACAAATGAATTCCACCAAACGATGTACTAAGATCAAAGACAAAATGGAGCATACCTCTCCTTAGTGACCTCCTCGAGCTGTCTATTCTGGTCGAAGCTGCAGTTGCGCCGCTGTCGCCACTTGTCCGCCTCGCCGGCCGGCACCTCGTCGCGGACACTCTGCGAGCAAATGTTAGTTTACTTTAAGTTTTAACTAATTTATAATTATTAATTATAATACAATTCAATTTATTATTATGATGTTTTTAACTGATAATAAGATCTTACTTAAAAATAAATAACATATACACAAAATAATTAATTAAAACATAAAAATAGGGAAGTGGGGCCGTCGTAGCACAACGTCTGACAGTGAACGCGACGGTAGTGAGTTCTAGTCCCTCTCGGGAGAAAGAATTATTTTAATTCTCTCGGTCTTGTAATAAGACAAAGCGCAAAGTTAGGTTCAGCCGCTCAAGATACAATATCTCTAAAAATGTTGGGCGCAAAGTGGGGAAGAGAAGTGTTTTAACACTAAGTCGCCTTTGCTTACTTTGTTACAGCATTAACCTAAAACATAGAGTATAGTACACAAAAAAAACTAAATACGTAAAAGAGTATCGGTCTAAGTAAAGTAAAAACATACCAAAAATTTCCTCAGCATAACCATGTTGGAATTGTTACATCTTGAATACAAAACATATACACTTCAACACTCTTGTTCTATGCCACTAAATCACTGTTGTTTTTACTATTATAATTAAAAATAAGTCATTTTATCATCTTTTTAGCATACCTAGTAGTATTTGTTAAAAAGTTGAACAAGAAGACATTTAAAAGACATTTTAAATTTATGAGTTTCCATAAACTTTTATATATAAAACAAAGCCTAAATCATTTCAATGACCAAAAAAGATTTTATTTCTGTAAGAGTTAATATTCCGCCAAATTGTGGAGTCATTGTGTGTTGGGTGGCAGAACTCAACACCGGGCTTTTTACCTTGGTGCCAAATCGAAGAAATGAAAATATCAATAAATAATAATTCATTTCCTCGGGTAGGAATCGAACCCGTAACCTGTCGCGTTTAGTCGCACCATTGTGCCCCTGTGCCACAAGTGGGCTTAAATATAGTTATTATAAGTTTTAATTAGAAATACGATAAGCTTTTAATACGCTAGTGTCAAGGTCAAGTGCTCTTAATCAACATCGAAAGCACTCGCATCCTGTTGAGCTTTGTACCTGTAAAAGCTTCATTATTTATACTAGGTACGTATATGTTTTTTTACTTTATAGCAACTTACAACAACAATTTTTATTTCACTTTACAGTTTTTTTAACATATTTTATGACTTTTAGAATATGCGCGGAAGAACGAAGAAAGGAGAACGGAACATTATAGCATTTATTTCTGATACCGCTTACATTGTTAAGCGGTAGAAAGCGTTATAATTCATCTAAACATATTTCTAATTTTGTGGAAAGTGGGAAACGGGAGTGTCTTAACACTATGATTCTAGGTTCTCACTGCCTAGCTTGCAAAGCGCGGGAAGATTTTACATTTAGGCACTTTTCATATAACATTATATAAAAAGTGAAAAAGAAACAATGAATTTACTTCTGACATTTTAAAGTGCTTCAGACGATTAGGTCAGTCTTTTCTAAAAGTCTAATAATATAATCTTTAAAAAAACATACGATGCTAACAACTTAGAATATTTTGCCAATGCTGATAAGCTTAATTAAATATGTTCGTATGCAATATATAAAGTAGGAACTATAAGTGTCAACAAGTGAATCAGAATATAAAACCACAGTACTAGAGGAAAATTATTACGTGACTAATGAACGAAAAATATAACTGCTTAAATGAATATAATGATTTATGTTATATTAACAGCTTTATAGCTGTTGAGGTTATCCTCAACTCAAAGAAAATACGACTGGAAACATGACGTTTCTAAAACGAAACGAATGAAAGACAGATAGGTTAATTATTAAAAAATAAGTCAATACATCTAGCCACACGCGTTAAAACAATTTGAATTAATGTTTTTTTTTTTCATTAAAATCTTTTGCAGTTTTAAATACATTGTATGTAAACTTACCAAAACAACATTAACTATAATTACAGGTAACTTTAGCTCCACGCTACACTCGTCTACCACGGCCACGCTACTCACTTTATTGTATTATTTAAAACGAGGGTAGTATATCATTTGATGTTTATAACAAATTCTCTAAGGCAGTTTGTTTCGTAGTGTGTTTAATTGTCTAATATATAAGATAAAGTTTTCGCGCTTTGAGAAAAGTAGTTACATTTACAATATTGATAGTAGTAGATATGAAATAAAAAAAATTGTGTAGATCATTAATTACATTGCCACGTTCTCACATTACATAAATTTTGGTCTTCGAAATAAGTGCAGTGGAATAACCTGATACAATGTTAGTATAAACAAAAGTATGCAACATATGTATAAGAAGCAAACGATAAGCATTTTAATCAAGAAAATCTTACCAAAGAAAAGAAGATCGAAAAGATAATCTTTATTAACAAATAAAACGTAAATCGATTCATTTAAATTTTTCGCTATTAAAAACCCATTACGTATGTATATCTGTTTATGTTATACTGAGGCCACTAGTGGCACAGAGGCACAAACGTGCGCTTAAATGCGGTGGGTTGTGAGTTCCATTCCCACTCATGAAAATGAAATAATTAATATTTTCATTTCCTCACTCTGATAACGGGTCAAAACGGGACGTTGAGTTCCGCCACTATACACACAATGCCTCCAGAATCTCCGAACCAGAATCCTTAGATCTCGGCGGAGAGTAGAGAACGGAAGTGTCCTAATAGAAAAGAAGTTAAAAAAATTCGTTATATAATTTAATTGTTTAACAAAACCAATACACAACTCCACTACAAGTAGGTTGTTATTACTACATTATCGATATTTATAGCGCCAGCCAAAACAATGTCATAAATAGTATATCTGATGACTTTTATTAGCTTTGGGCATTTGTGGCTCAATAATAAATCATTGTAAGGAACTGCCTGCCTCATTCTTAGTATTTTTATTGTACACATGCGTAGAGGACCTAGTGTTAGTCTATAACTATTTTTAGAGACACTACGAGGTGAGTGACAGAGCTCAATGCCTGTCTTAACAGACTGAGTAAATGAAAATCATCTAAATGTGAAAATTAACTGAAATTAATCGAACCTGCGACTATCGTTTGTAATGTAGGACACCTTTTCACATAAAAAATGAACACGCATATCTGGCTAAAGAAGGAAATTACTATCTCTGTGCACTTTAAAAGAAATCAAATTAAGTAAAGTTTAGAAAAGCTAAATGTATATTTAAACTTTTACAAAAAAGTTATAGATGGCCGGTTACGGGTTTGATCCCACTTGAGGATTTGAAATATTTAATACATATGTTGTTCAAAATAAAATTTAGATACAGAAATAATGAAACTTCTAATATATTTTCAACTAAAGTTAAAACCATAAATTCGCATTAAACCATAAAAACTTTCTTTCAAACTTCAATGAGAAAGAAGAAAGTAAACAAGCTGAGCGTGTAACAAAATAAACCCAGCTGCGCTCGCGCTGTGTTCAGAAATAAAGGGATGGGAAAAAACCAAACAACCATGTGTGGCCTGCTGGAGAATCTGTGCCAAATGCACCATAAATTATGGAGAAGCTAATTAAAAGCTTATTACTGTCTTAGTAAAGAATAATATTGCATAATTTACTATACAAGGATAATACATCGAATATAACAACGCCCATTTTAACTGAAAACTATGTGGGTATAGTATAGTCTTTGGAGAGACTAAGTAATACTTAAAAGTTTACATTAAAATACGAATGGGTACATTACATATGTATGTAAAATAAGCTTTTGCCTGCGGCTACGTCTACGTGGTCAAATAAAAATAACTCTGAATTTTCTATACAATATTCTAAATTCAGAAAGTATCTATGACCGCAGGTATGGGACGCGAATAACGTGATGCCAAAAGCTTTCCTCGATAAATGAACTTTACAACAGGAAAAAGATTTGTTCAATGTGAAGCAGCAGTTCCTAGGATTAGTGCGATAAACCTAACAAATTCCTCAAAATATTATTGAAATATATGTTAATTTCCACTCAAGTATCGCGGAATAAAGTGCGAAGCTAAAGATAAAGCTTGTGATCTAAAATTGATTGAATCGATTGATTTAAGTAATATTGAAATATACTATACGTAATATATTTAAATATTAATTGTCGTTAAGAATTAAATATACTCGTATCTATATAAGTTTATGTCATATTACAATATAAATAAGGGTCGTATTTGAGTAGAAGTGTCTCAAATAAATGAAAAGCAGCGACGTGACGACGGCTATATCACAGTGTTGTTTAGTTTAAGAAGGAAACATTACATATAAATAAGTTTTAAAGAAACAATAAGATTTTCTGTCTGTTTGTAAAATCAATGACATGAAGTGTTGATGCATATGAACAGGATGTTTTTTTAGTTCCATGCTTATCCCGCTTGTAGTAGGTTAGACAGAGGGAACCTGATGTCAAAATACTCCATTTTCGCTAGTTCTTCATATTCAAGAAATTGTAGGTTAGGAGGCGGTTCTCAACGCCACGCTTTTACACAATATTGACACATCGTTGAACCGTATGTATTTTTTACTTTGCTACAGTATATTTTTGTACAATTTAAAACTAAAACTTTTTCATAACAAAACATTGACCTACATAAAACAAACAAACACACAAACAAAAACAAAGTCACGTGGTGTACAAAATTTACTATTATCTACTATTAGGGATCCAGTTGAATCCCAAATCCCCCTCTGTACCAAGTTCAATCAATAAACAGATCAGGGGCAGATTTTACACGCCGTGGGGACGCTTTCAAAAATTGGGGAGAATGAACGAGTAAGTTAATAAAATTTGAATGAATTTCTATAGAAATTATTCACTATTCACTATTATTCACTATTCTTGAAACAAAAAAAAGAATAATACTGTATTTCATAGGAACTTTTCATCAAAATTCTCCGTTTAAACCCTGTGATTTTATTCAGAATTTCAAATGCATTACCAAAGCTTGTTATCAAATATCAATGGTCTAGTTTTGAATTTAGGTTATTTAAATATTTAAACTAAACCATGTTTAAAATTATTCCTTATCGTAGCCCTATATTTGTATAAATGGACCTATAATGATAAGCGTTCCCACATATTTTTGTAATAAAGTCCCATGGAAATATCCAGGAAACTACCTTACAAATCTTAGATAGCAAGCTTATTTTTTTAAATAATATTATTAATTCTGTGTTTATACATCTACAAATAGTAGGTATTCAGATTAAATAGTATTAAACTGGTGGACAAAACACTCCGCTCTCTATCTTCTATTAATTTCAGATAAATTATTGGTTGGGTTTTTAAACCTATCTACCTAGACACTAAAAAGGTACCAGAAACAGAGAAAACTACTAAAAAAATAAAAAATAAATAAAAGTTACAATTGAAGAAAACAGTGATATCGTCAAAGAAATAAATCCCGCATAAACCAACGCATGTGGTCACTCAGTCACTAATATTTATAGACGAGTGCACTAAACACAACACTGACACTAAGCATACACTAACGAACCGACTACTAACGAATAACGGTCTTTCAAATGAACCACTTAGCACAAATGTTCTATAATTCACATTTAGTAATAAACACTTTTTATTGGGCACTGTACGCATACGCTTATATAAAATATTTCAGTGTCGATACGCGCGTACGCGCTCGTAGGCGGTCGGCGCGAAACTGGAGGGAAGCTTGTTTGTAATATAGAAATTAGAAACAATTCATTATTCCCGAGGCGGTAAGATGCAGTCGTTATCTTGCTATTGCAGACGTGGTAGTGGGTTCGACCTCTACTTGGGCATAGAGATAGGGTCTTTTATTTTGTTTCTTTTTTCTTTAGTTATAGCAAAATCTAAGTTCACCATTGTATATTAAGGACATCTTTTTTTAAAAAAACAGAAAAACTGAGTGATGTGTCACTCAGTTCTTCATAGTTGTATGAAAACTAAATTTAATTTATAAAATTGAGGATAATATTATTTTATTAAAAGAGAGCGCCACTGAGGTCATTAGTCTCATTATGAATGTTCGTTTGTGTTACATGTGTTATGGATATCACAGCGTCTTCCAGTGTACACAAATCAAAAGATCTGTCGGATAAAACTGAAAGTTACTTTATTAACATTATAGTTAGAAAAGTAGTGTCTTAGCACTAGGTTCCCTCCGCCTATACTGCTATCTACCTAATATAGCGTGAAGCTGAAGAAGAAGAAGAAGAAGAAGAATCATAACCTTCAGTCCTATCATAGCGTAGTTGTCACATGCCTGACTAAGCAAAATTATTGAAGATTAATTTTTCAGGTTATTTCCATTCTAAATTGCAAATTTCATCTGCCTGCGCCCATATAAGATATTTTTTGTCTAACTTTGTTAGCATTGGGTAAGATTAATATACATCCCTTGTGCCAATTAAAAATTACTAAAAATAATAAATCAAAATTTAATTTAAAACTTGCAACACACAACCTAACCTATATTTAAACTATCTATATATTTTTTTCACAAGAATACGAATGTTTAATCTAAATGACAGATTAAGTAACAATGCCCCTTCACTCTATGGGCTACTCGACCGTTACTCATAATCCTAGTAGCCTGATGTAACATTTATTGGGGTTAATAAGGATATACGTTAAACGATAACGGTCACTTTCGCTACGAAAATTTTTGAAATGAATAGTATCTAAGTACAGGTAGTTTGTAATGCTTTACAACTTTTCAATATTTGCAAATAAATAAAAAAATAATAATTTTCAGATCTTCATTATTATTTAATGGGACACAATGATATTTTAAATACCTATTTGAGATTTGTATCTACAAATTGGTTGTTTGAAGTTATTTAATAAGTAATGTACGATAAATTAGTACTTGTCAGTAGGTAGGTACTTTATTCTAAAATTATAAGTACTTTCAACTTTTAAATGCATATCATAAATTAATTATGCATATAGCTGTGTAAGTAGTAAATTTTCGAGACATTGCATATTGAATAGCGTAACTTAACGTCGCTCATTTATTTTGTTACCAGAGCAAGGAATCGAATTCACTACCATCGCATTTATAGTCGCAGAGGCACATTGTGAAACCTCATAATATACGTTTGCCCTTTAACTCAAGAGTTAACTCTTGAGCTGCTAATCTAATATTCATAAAATATAGCTAAGGACCACCGCAAGGCTTTCGTGCCACAGAGAGACAGACAGACAGACAGGTCAAACTTATGTCTTTACGTTGATAGTTAAAGGAGCGTATTGTAAAACAACATGTTATAAAAACAAGTCTCTTAAATCAGGTCTTTATGTGAAATTCCTTGAAAGCCAATTCGCTGCAGCACAACATCCGGGAGCATTGTAAAAAGATACAGAAGCAGCAACATTTACACGAAAAGGGAATTATGTGGGGGAGGATCTGACTTACTCCGGTGGCGTTACGGTTTGTTTAACTTTAATGAAGCTTAGTGTCGTTTACTTTCGAGTATATTACAATTCTAAGGATATCGTTTTTTTTTTGTCTTGCATATGCAGTTCTCTCTAGAACTTTGTTTTTTATTCCGCACGTAGCAGGGTGGGCAAACACTCTTTTCCCATTAAGACACTTCCGTTCCCCACACTCCGCCGAATTCTGGGGACAGTGCGTCGCACACAGCAGCACAGCGTGCGCTTTGCCTCATTACCAGAGCGAGCATAAAAAATGATGGCTGTGGGCCACCACGGACTTTAACGTTGNAAATTCCTTGAAAGCCAATTCGCTGCAGCACAACATCCGGGAACATTGTAAAAAGATACAGAAGCAGCAACATTTACACGAAAAGGGAATTATGTGGGGGAGGATCTGACTTACTCCGGTGGCGTTACGGTTTGTTTAACTTTAATGAAGCTTAGTGTCGTTTACTTTCGAGTATATTACAATTCTAAGGATATCGTTTTTTTTTTGTCTTGCATATGCAGTTCTCTCTAGAACGTTGTTTTTTATTCCGCACGTAGCGGGGTGGGCAAACACTCTGTTCTCATTTAGACACTTCCGTGCCCCACACTCCGCCGAATTCTGGAGACAGTGCGTCGCACATAGCAGCACAGGGTGGGCTTTGCCTCATTACCAGAGCGAGCTTAAAAATTATGGCTGTGGGCCACGACGGACTTTAACGTTGGATTTGAAATCTAAAATATAATTAAACTAACATTAATAGTCATATCTTTGCCGCCTACATTTTTATTAGTATTCCTGTCTCAAGTACATCTCGAGCATCATCTCAACCACTAGCTTATACCACAACTTAAATTTAAGTGCTCGATATTAGCGCCCCAATAAACATTGGTAACTATTTTTAGCTGTCACATCCTGTTTCAGGACCAGATACGCCGCGACACGTCTGCAGCAGAACTAGCATACTATAATATGTAATTTATTGACCTACTTTATATTAAGACACGATAAACAAGTAAAAGTAATACAAATTATATTTTTTTATCCTCTGAAATAACGTCTGCTTCACGCTGTATCCCGCACATAGCAGGGTAGACAAAAGGAACCTGGGAAACTAGTATTTAGACACTATGTTCCCTTTAAGACACTTTCGTTCGTCACTTTCCGTCGAATTCTGGAGCATTACGTGTTGAGTAACGGATATTAACGCTGCGCTTTGCCTTGTTTACCATAGTGAGGAAATGAAAATATTAACGCTTAATTGCCCAAAATAAAGTTTTTAAATATTATTAACTTTTCTTTTTTGGCCTCATATTTTAAACAAAGTTAACTTGACGAACACTTGCGTGAATTCTATATGAGGCCGATTTCAACCCCAAGCAAGCGCAGTAAACCTGCTAACGTGTTATGCTCACAAGAAAGAAAAATACTTTCTTAGAAAAAATGTAAACGATACGTGGCGGGATTTGAACCTGCGCCTCTTGGAAACCGTCCAAGCGTTTTGGCCAACACAAAGGCCAAAGAAAAGTTTAATATATTTAAAAGCTATATTTTGTGTAAATAAGCATTAATACAAATCACTAAAAACGATCTAAGTTCATCAGCGTCTACCATGAATAGCTATCAGACGGTGACGTCATTGCGCGTGACAAAGGACCCGCAACACGTGTTCTGCAGACGAGCACGTGAGAGCTTCGAAACCACTTCAAAGCAAACTTCCTGGCGTGAACGGGGCTTCAGACCTGTACGCACGTTGTTCCGCCTTGTGAATTTACAAAATAAGCTTGCAAAATACAGTGTGACTAATTTTACGTGGGGCTTCACCTGCGTTGGTCAAGTGGCTATAAATGGGAGTTACGTTTGACATATTCCCGTGCCCCGTACAGTAGGTTATACTCGAAAATTAATCCTTCTCAATATATTCACTATCAACACCAAAGAAATGTATGAATACGAATCATCAGTTCCTCTTAGCTTAATTACATAAAAAAGCTTTATGGATCTTTATAATACTTCTCTTCCACCGAATTCTGGAGGCACCTCAAGGCCGCGCTTTGCTTCTTTACCAGAGTTAGAAAATGAAAGTGTTGAAACCAAAAACTGTCGTCATACGTTTGTGCTCCTGCGCTACGAGTCGCCTCACATTTAAATAGATAATAATAGTTATAGCATTATATTTACATACTAAGTTAACTAGGAAATACCTACAGTTTATATGGTGTTGGAAAAGCTCGTAGACGCGAGTAAACATCGTTTAATGAATCATAAGATACATTTTATATGGTATCGACATTCTATAGATAAACAGACAGACGCTGTCTGGTCTGTTAGGTAGCTGTAAAACTAAATTGTTCGATTAGTTAGTTGTAAAAATATGTTTACGGAATAATGTTTTATTTATTTGAATCGTGTTTTAAAATTTAAATAAAACGAGGCGAAAAAAGTTAGTGTAAGCTAAGTAGAAGTTAACAAAAAAATATCAAGGACTAGAGTTATTATATTAGCAATTAGGCAGAGGAGTCACTAGACTCAAAACACTCCTTTGCCGTTATTCCTGTTACTAAAGCAAGGCAATGGAAACAACTTGTTAAACCTAGTGGCAATCGGACCCACAAATCATAACCCACGATGACCAAACGGCTTAAGATTTGTTTTATAATAAATACTTTGCAAATATCATTAGTAGGGAACGAAAGTGCCTCAATGGGAACGGAGTGTCTACCTTGCTATGTACGGAATACAGCGTAAAGCTAAAGAAAAATAATATTATCGTTTTTAACGACATATTCCACAGTTATCGAANGCCATTCTTGAAGTTAAAATTCGGTGCTGCAATGCAACACGCTGCTGTTTCATGTTTATGCAACAGCAGCGCGAGTAATTTCAAAGCCAATACTTTCTACGTTTGCTTTTTTTTTCTATTACTTAATATAAGTGCAAAGACAACCATCTCTTCGAGATCGTCACTGTCATCGTAAGTGCGCGCAGTCGCGAAAAGTATGGTGACATGTCAGTGACAAAAAAACTATTGTCACCGTGACAAAAGTCACCAGTGCGCGCTAAGCCTTATTCTCGGGGACTATTGGTTCGATTTGATAAAATTTTGTGTGTGTGAACAATGATTAGTTTATCAAAACTAGTACTATATAATTTAGAAACGTTGTCTTAACACAAATTTGCACAGACATTACCCAGATCGATAGTTTCAGCCTATATAGCGATATTTCACAACAAAGCGTGCTCGCTTCAGTAAAAGCTACTTGGGCCACAGCGCACTCCATTCTGCGTGCCTTTGAGCGTCCGTCGTTGCAATTAGTAGGTCGTGCACACGTTATAGTTGTGAGATACCTCTCACTTAGTACAGTAGAAACCGAAAGTTACTTCGATATTTTCAGTAGATATATATATTTTTTGTTAAGATTTAAAATAAAAAATAAAAAATGTTTATGTTAAGATTTTTTTTGTTAGTTTCACGGTGTATCCCACGTATAGCAGTACGCAAAACTAATTTAAGTGTTAATACACTCCAGGTAAAAACTTGTTCAAGTAAATGTGAAATCATCGCGGAATAAATAAAAATTCTTACATTATGTCCTTTCGCTGTTTCTATTTTCTCCTCCAAAACAAAGATAATGTCTTTAGACACATTTCTATAGAAATATTTATGAGTTAGGAACAAAGACCTCGACTGTACACCGAATAGATGAATTTAAATTCAAAATCATTATCTGTAGTGGGCTAATGCCTCGATGCCTCGATCCCTTCAATTTGGGCGAGCATCTGGCCGCGCTGAGGGTGTACGATAACATCGACCGTAAGGCCCGTATCGCCGAATTAAAATTAAATATTTACTCCATACAGCATACACTGTGTTTTGATAATGATTGAAATATGAACATGTCACCTAAATCGTAATCATAAAATTTTCTTTATCTCATTTCTAACAAGCGTGTGGCTGGTTCGATTCTCACTCGTGTTCATCACTTTAAACTGAGGCCGTAGTAGCGCAATGGCCTAAGGGTGTCACCATAACAACGTTACGCGACGGCTGTGGTTCGATCCCCGCTCAAAGGAATTAATTATTATTTATTTATATTTTCATTTCTGTCTTAATATTATGTTCCCTTGCCTACCCTGTTATGTGCGGGATACGGCGTGAAGCTAAATACTTTAAAAACTCTATTGAGAGATCTAGATATAAAATTAAATTTCTAGCCACGTCTCGTTACAACGCTAATAATACTTGTGATAGTTGTGCATAGTTTCGTATGTTAGTTAGGTAATTTCAGTTTTACGAGTTCCTGGACGACGTCGCATACCAGTTAATATTATGCTCAAATATTTCTATGACATAGACACACATACATATATTACAGGAAGTTCTTATAGTTATATGTTAGTTGTTGAAAGCTTTTGAATATTAAAAATATTATTGTAACCTAGAAAAAAAACAAAGAAATAATAACTAATTTCTAGCGGGTTAAGATTATTTGTACAAAATGCTAATCCACACTCCCCTATATCAGGGTACGCAAAAGGAACCTAGTGTTAAGCTACTCCATGTCCCACTTTCTACACAATTTCCGAGGCATAAAGAATCAGAACATAACGCCGCACTTCGTCTACCACACCGGAGAAATAAAAAAAACCTATAAAAATATTTACCAGATTTCAATATAAATATATATATATATAAAACAACAGAGAGACAACAGACATATATTTTCAGTAATAAATAATACGAAGCGCCACAACGATCTTCGGCGCCTCTAACACCGCCCGCTCGCCTACGACGTCTACACTACATGTAAATGCAACAGCTTCCGACATGCACTAACATCGTGCTAAAACACCTTCTATAAATTACATATTAAGAATTAAACAATGATGTGTTGTTATAAAGAGGTCGCAGGATCGATTTTCTTTTTTTGCATTCGCTGTATCGTGCAATCACCAGTGTAGGCAGGGGGGCTTAATGTTAATACAGAGTAGTACCCCCACTTTCCACCTAAATTTTCGTGACATTCCTAGTTGTAAGCCGATGAACCCACAATCCCCCCAATTACAGTCACTTTGTGCCCGCTAGGCCACGACGGCCTCTTTTTTTCTGACCATTTTTTATTTTTTATACTAATAATGTTTAAAGGGAATAAGTAAACATTTTAGCTAATATATTTCTTTTGTTTTGTTCAAAGGTTGTCTGTCACTTGTCGGAGATTGCTATTAGCAACGAGACCGCCTTTGCACGCTCTGTATTTGTTCTAAAAACTGTTGTATTTTCCGCTTAGCTGGTTTTGTGTGCAATCAAATATTTATAACCATACATTTCAATCTCACGTAATTTATATGACATTTTTGATGTTTCGATCAATTCATATTACAATTAACAGCGTTAAGCTCCGTACAAGAAATATCCTTAACTAACTATAAAGCACAAAACCAAAAAAAAACAAATTTAACTAACCATAAACAATACCCAAACGCCATTTAATCCCACCATCAAGTCAAACAGCTATAATATTGAATGCAGCGAGACGGGACAAGCGCCGTGACATTTGATTAGACGTTGTAAATGCACGCGTATAATTAGCGCGCCAGTTCACTCACCCGCCAGCCGCGGTGGCTGTGTGGCGGGATAAGCTTTATCATTTTTATTATTTGTGTATTTGATTTTTTTAGGTTCACGCTGTACCCCGCACGTAGCTGAGTAGGCAAAGGGAACCTGGGAACACTCCGTTCCCATTAAAACACTTACCTAACCACTTTCCGCCGAATTCTGGAGGCGTTGCGTGTTGAGTAGCGAAACTAACACTTTAAAGTACAGTTTATTCTTCTTCACACAACCTAACAAGGGGGAGATCTCCGCGATGTCTACACTAGAGAACGATGAGACGTTACTCTCTAAGTAACCCTAATATAATTAAAAAAGAAAAACTAAATTAAATAATTATACATTATAATGTATGCCTATACTTATTCATTCATAAATATAAATAAATTTATTTACAAAAATAACGCTGAAAACGCAAAAACCGTTATGCGAAGACTCAGACTTGCTACAAACGATTATTTCTTATTAAAGCAATTGATATGTAACGAGACACCTAAGATTTATCTCAACAAGCGGACGAGACTAATAAGCGACGAACGATAAGACGAACTATATATGATACTTTTATTATAGTAAAAAAAGGTATTGTCTATTAAGTTGCTGTATAAACTTTCTTNACCCAAACGCCATTTAATCCCACCATCAAGTCAAACAGCTATAATATTGGATGCAGCGAGACGGGACAAGCGCCGTGACATTTGATTAGACGTTGTAAATGCACGCGTATAATTAGCGCGCCAGTTCACTCACCCGCCAGCCGCGGGGGCTGTGTGGCGGGATAAGCTTTATCATTTTTATTATTTGTGTATTTGATTTTTTAGGTTCACGCCGCACCCCGCACGTAGCTGATTAGGCAAAGGGAACCTGGGAACACTCCGTTCCCATTAAAACACTTACCTAACCACTTTCCGCCGAATTCTGGAGGCGTTGCGTGTTGAGTAGCGAAACTTAACACTTTAAAGTACAGTTTATGCTTCTTCAAATAACCTAACAGGGGAGATGTCTACACTAGAGAACGATGAGACGTTACTCTCTTCGTAACCCTAATATAATTAAAAAATAAAAACAATAAAAAATGCTAAATTTTAAAAACCAAAGGCACCAAATTCAACACTAAATTAAATAATTATAATAACTAAATTAAATAATCCATAATAATGTATGCCTATACTTATTCATTCATAAATATAAATAAATTTATTTACAAAAATAACGCTGAAAACGTAAAAACCGTTATGCGAAGTCAGACTTGCTACAAACGATTATTTCTTATTAAAGCAATTGATATGTAACGAGACACCTGAGATTTATCTCAACAAGCGGACGAGACTAATAAGCTTACTACTATATATGATACTTTTATTATAGTAAAAAAAGGTATTGTCTATTAAGTTGCTGTATAAACTTTCTTATTAAGTCTAATGAGAGTTGGTCAATTTATGTTATTATATTCTTATTGACTCAGTCGTGTGTGCTTGCGTGGAATGGACGTGAGTTTAACGGAACAGCGGACTTGTCTTAACACGCCGGTTCCCTCTGCCTACCCTGCTGTGTGCGGGATACAGTGTGAAGCTTTTTTTAATTTAAAAAAACACTACCACACAGACATTATTTCGCGGTATTCAATAAAAACAATCAATAGTCAGACGTTATGCACCCAGATGCGCTCACGTGAGGGGAATGCGAGGGTGGCGGTATTTATATCTTTTGCCATAGATTTATACGCTACTTATACACAGCTTAGAACATTAAGTATGGCTTGTTTTTATTATAATTAGTCATGTTCTTGGAATCAGCTTCAAGTTTTTTCCCGCATATAGTTTCACTACTGGGTAGGTAGAGAGAACCTGGGAACCTAGTGTTGAGATTTCCGTTCTTCGCTTTTCGCCGAAAATAGAACCAACTTGACGTGTTTACAGAATGCAAACGGAGTGTCTTCCCTCTAGGTTCCCTACAGTGTAAAGCTCAAAAAATTGTAAGTTTTAAAAACGCCAACATGGTGAATATACAAAAAGGAAAAGCTAAATTAATTTAAACAGTCACCGTTAAACGTAAAATTCACAAATCGCCTACCGCCTCATTAGTACTGACGCACGTCAGTGTTGATGTCGACGCTCAATGGGATTGACTTACAGATTTAGATGTGACAGATGTTTTGAATATCCATCGCGAATTAAATTGAAAAGTTACGTTTAGGATTGCGTTTTTCAAAAGTGTTTAGTTTTGCGTGTAAAGGGTTTTAGCGCTGTACCTCGTAAGCAACCCTACACAAAAATATGTACTCATATACTTATATATTAAGAAAATAAATTTACATCTTCTAAAAAAGACACGCTAAAGCCTGAAAGATAACATTTCAATGGACTAATATATGTATGAGTAATACACGGGAAATAACTTTTGGATTATAAAAAATAAATTTTAAGTTATAAATACCTATGAAATGTTATAATATTATATAATATTATGATATGAAAGATTTTTAATACAAACGCGTAAATTCTGAAAAAAAAGTCCTGGAAGAAAGTCTATAATAAAATGACTCACCTCTTTATCTTGTGGCTTCTCAGCATGTATTCGATCCCGCAACGCTACGAGCTCCAGCGGCCAACTCGACAACTCCGCGTCTGGGTCCGACAACAGTACCTAAGGAAAATTTGTAAATATTAAGAAAACAATTATATTATATACAAATTTTTAAATAAACCTTACTAAATTAAATCTTCACAACTTAATAAAAAGCCTATATCTTCTGAAACGACTATACCTAATTAGAAAGGTTTTCATAAAATTGAAAGATTTTTTTATCATTTTCCATAAATGATCACGAGGCCACTTATGGCGCAGGAGCACAAGCCTGTGACTTGTGAGCGGGAAAGGTTATGGATTCGATTCCCACTCGCGGAATTAATTTCCGCTATATTTAATATTGTCGTTTCTTCGTTCTGGCGTAATATATCGGCGTAAATATTTCAATTCCTCGAGTGGGAATCCCTACGCCACGGCAGGCATTTTATATGTCAAAGCAATGACCATTTGTTTTGAAAAGATAACATAAAGCAATATGACCCTTTAGACATAACATGTTTAAATACTTGTGACTGCATTATAGTCCAACTTATTTATATGAAGCTCTTATAAAACTGTTTCGTTACCATTAAGTGACTGATAGACAGACACAGTCAAACTACGCGGCGTAGAACGCTGTAATTTGGCATTTAGGTTTCCTGGGGAAGAGACCAAAACGAAAACGACGAGATTTTTGTTCACGCAAACAAGCTTGTGACACGCTTTTTCTTTTATATTTCCTATATATTAGGATAGGAAAGTGATTCTGGCGTAAACGCATTCTATTCAGTATCTAACAACTACCTATAACATAACAAATTTCCAATATCCTACTATCGGATAAAAAAATAAAAAAAAATAAAAAAATAATACACTTACAATTACATCTGCCATTTTAATAAACTATTTAACTTATCAAACAAAATACACTTAAACACTTTAGAAAACTTAAAAAGAAAAATAAATATTTAATATACTCAATAACATTCTCACATCAACTGCAGTAAGAAGTATACTATACTACATAATATAGATCGTGACCCCACCACCCTTATCATTAGCGATTGTAATAAAAACAAATAAGTTAATGATATGCAAAAATGCACCCTATTCCTTTGTGATAAGCGAAACAGAGACAAGAAACAAAATATTTACATACTAAAGTAGTTGGTTCTAATTAAGCATACCAATTGTCTCATAAGGGCTTTTAGATAAATTCTATTTTTGTTATTGTCAAAGGTGTAAATAAAATAATTAGTTAATGACAAACTCATGTCCATCTTATTTCCTATATAGATAGACAACAGCCACTGATGATTTATTACAATATGATATAGATAATTTTATCTTTATGCAGTATAAAAAACAACCATCTTCGTATTAGCAGACTTTAGAAATAATAAATAATTATATTTTTTAACAAAAATAACCGACTTAATCAATATCAACCGGATCCCATAATCTTATACCGTCTCATATTCTAACTTCCATGAAATTATCCTTGAAGTATAGGATGCATTCTTATAAAGAATCAACGAAATCGGTTGGCGGGACATTGACTTACGCCCAATGTTAATAATCGATCCTAATCCATAAATTGCTACCATAGATTAAAATATCAATCTATTTTTTGAGTTTAGCTTGCCAATAACCTATCGAAGTACTTCATTTTCAATCTTTAACTTCAATCTATCGTTGGGAGGACTAACTGGAGATGAAGAGGGAACTTTGTATGAAAATTACAGCTTGTGCGTGCCAATAAACGATCTGTCCATTTTGACATTACGTTGGATAGCAAAAATGACAGCTAATTGCGATCCGACATATTTTGGGGTTTACTTTATCATATCCCCGGATTGCAAAATTGCATTTATATTATATTTGATTTTTAAAGTAAATAAATATGTGGAGTGACATTTCTTCGAGTGATAGTAATGATAGTGTTATGTAGTCAGTGTCAGCAATTACAAATATATGCAGTGAGCATATAAAAATATATCAAGAGAGTGCTAAA
>JAKRZM010000006.1:135130-174754 GCA_036379175.1 Heliconius cydno galanthus | reverse complement strand
AGTTCCTGGGGCGCGACCTCCCGGACGCCCAAGGAAGCGCTGGTTGGATGTCGTGATGCAGGACATGAGAGCCAATGGTCTAACCACCGAGGACGCAAAAGATCGTGCAAAGTGGAGTAGATTAAGTAGGAAGGCAGACCCCGGTAATAGCCGGGATTAATGCCAGGAAGAAGAAGAAGAAGGTATTATAAAATGCAAAACTGTTTACGTTACGTCAATCTGTCCATCATCAACTAGAATATTTACTTTTTATATATTCTTCACGCTACTATCACAAACAATGAGTATTCAATTTGTATTACTTCTATTTATAAACATATATATTTTAGAATAAAAAATCGAAAAATGAAAGTTTTATAAAATATATAATATTTTTAGGTTGTCATAACAAAGTGTAATACACTCTGTTCTCTACTTTCCGCCCTATTTTGGAGGCATTGCATGTTAAATATAATAGGCGCTTTACCTAGTTACCAGAGCAAGGAAACGAAAATATTTAATATTTCATTCACGGATCAAACCAACCAGTCGTGGCGCAGTACAAATATATTTATGAAAACACATATACAAAAGTAAGTAACACCGACTCTATTGAATAGTGCACCAGCGATTAACAAAAAGCAACATTGTAAGGATGGTCACCCATGCAAACTATGGATACTGCCAGAGTTAGATGGGCCAGTGCTTAACCTAAGAAAATATAATATCAAACTTGAGTCCCTCATTTTACCTAAATATAAATAAAAGCATAAAAGTTGTAAAAACCCCAAAACCTACCTGCAACTGTTCCTGCATATCCGTCAACACCTGTCTTCGGGCGGCATCTCGCTCCTGCAGCGTCCACACATAGTGGTTAGTGGCATTCCGGCATGCACCAGATAATATAATGTATTAAATGGTTTGCTATTGAGTTCGTGTATTGAATTTTTATGGGGGGAACTTTTTTTTTGTTTATTATGACATTATTTCAAATACAAAAAAATATACTTATAGATATGATAAGTATATTTTAAATTGTACAAAAAAAAATGAGAAATTCTCAATCAATTTACTTTTGTCAAAAATAACTGCAGACGTTTATCTGCAGATATATTATTGCAATCAGTTATGGTAAATGATATTTTTAATCCAAAACGAGTATCAATTAATAATTATTATACCTAAATAATAAATAATTTAGAACGTCTTCAAAAAAATTAATTACATTTTTATGTTTTATACAAGAAATAATGAAATAACATAATTATAATGAAATTTTAATAAACCTTTTATTTTAATTTATAATAATAAATAAGTACTTCAGAAACCTCAATACACAAACTCAATCATATTAAATAAACAGCGAAATCAAGAACAGGGTATATACAAAAGATAAGATAACACCAAAAAAATAAAAAATAGAAAACAGATCCTTTAACTGGGTGTAGCGTTAAGACAAACACCTAATATCAACACTATTTAGTATGAAAGATGCTTTTAGTGAATGTCGTATTGTACCGTGAACTTAATATCCAAAAGTAATAAAAATAAGAGCTTACTTCTTATTTCTTCAACCTTTGACTTTAAATATTTTTTATTTTACAATTATCAGATATGCGGAGTTTTGAAACATTTTTATTTATTATATTTTAATTTTAGCAATTTTCAGCTCGCCAGGAATTAATGTATTTTCATTGTTTGTAAATAAAAGTTATACGTGTTTTCTATGGAATGTATCAAATATGTTATACAAATTAAACAATTGTAGTGCATATAAGAACTATCTATTTAAAAAAAGAGCAAAGGTTAACAGTACAATGTTCATTCATAATGCTTTATATGGGCAGTGGTTTCATATTATGACAATTTTTGATTATCATTTTCTCTACAGTAAAAAATTGTAAGTAAGAAATTCTAAGCTTTTGTATTAAAAAGAGTATATGGTGAGTATCGAAACTCAAAGCCACACTATGTTTAACCTGATCCAAGGATAAATTATTTTAAATAATTTATAATTTATATCTTTATATATATATATACTTTATATTCTACGTATATATATTAAGATGTCACCAAGCAAGTAAGATTAACAAATTGTAAAGTCCGCCACAAGTTTAACAAATAATTTTATCAAACGAAAAATAAATTATTATTAGATTTTATTATTATTGTGACAAAAATATAATTTACTAATAAATTCAAAATAAATAAACAAAAATTGCCAAAACACTTCAAGGGTAAATAATAAGTCAACAGCAGCAGGGTAATCGCCACACCATGACATAACATAAGGATAACATAAGGTAACTGTGAGGTAAAGTGAAGGTACTCACCTTTTCTAACTCCAAATCTATGTCTTGTTGGTACAGCGATACGCCGCCTTCTGTATTGTCGTTCGTTTGTATGTGCGCTTTCAGTTCATTTATCTGAAATTATAAATATTTGTGTTTTTTTAGGTCATCTGGAGAAGTAAATTTAATAAACTTCCCTTTTTCATATTATTATTAGTATCTGCTCTGTAACATATTCTAATATAACTATATAACAACTTTCATTTTACTAATATCACCTACATTTTTGCGGCAAATGAAAAGAAAGACTGTCATAAAACACATGTTAGTGTCAAAGTAGACCCAAATAAAAATCTTCCATCGAGGTACGAAAAAATATCTATAATATAAATATTTCTTATGTCACATTAGATTCCATTTTAAAAAAGGCTATCCTTTTTCATTTGGTGAAGACTGAGAATTTTCCTTGCTGCTCAAAAAAATTCCAAAATATAAGATGAAAATGTAAATTTTTTTCAGCTTCATAATGTACTCTGCAAAAAGCAAGATTTATCACTTTCCATACGAATGTGACACGTTACATGTCGCACGGCGGAACTCAACGCCATATCATGCCTAACTCGAGTGGTCATCGAATATACCTACAACCATCGTGTTTACAGTCAAACGATGTAAGACTATGTCACGATGTCTTCTTAAAAATATAAATTATTCTGTTAAATACACCACTACATTAAAATTATAATAATTACCTGTTCCTCAAGTGATGTCACAGTTTCTTTATGTCTCGTTTGCAGCTCGTTGACGTACGCGACGTGGTCCGCCTTCAATTCCTCCAGTTGTTTTTCCAACTTCTTATTAGTTTGTTTCAGTGTATTTTCTATTGGTGTCGATGTCTGGGGGAAATCAAATGTTTTTATTATTTACTATTTTAAATTTATAAATTAAGAAAAAAACTATAACATAAATGTGTACAGTTAGTTGTTGATTTCTATCCAACGTCTAAAATAGAGGTAAATGTGTTTTTTTATTCACTAAGAAAAATTAAGTAGTACAAGAAGCTATTTTATGCAAGTCCATAAATGGTATCGATAAAATAGCGAGTCTAAAAAAAAATTGAAATACAAGAAGTATTTATTTTCTTCAATTACAGAATTATTTATTATTAATTATCCAGGTTACTAATCTGAATTACTTTATAAATATAATACTATTTTCATTTTAAAAGCAATATCCATACATTTGAAACCAAAGTTTCAGCAAATTCAATACAATCTTTATTTTGTAGCACAAGACACTTTAATGATATAACTTTTTTATCGATTTAAATAGAACAAACGATTCGATCTAAATATTAAACGATTTTTCCAAAAATACAAAAGTGAAATTTGCAATTATCGGTTAAGCCGTTTCTGATATTAACGTGCACAAAGGCACAGACAAACGTCAAAAAAACTTTGTGTTGAGTTTTATTATATTGGAAATGCCCGAATAATAGTTTATCGTATATCTACCATGTTCACACAGCGAATTTTTTTATATGTATAGATATGAGGGCACAGTGGCGCAGTCGGATTGCGTCTGAATGTAAACGTAACAGTTGAAGATTCGATCCCTATTCGGAGGAATTATTTTCTTTTCCTCATTCCAGTAAAATAAAATGCAAAGTACTAAAATTCGGCGCGTATGTAACGGATTGTCTTAACAGTAGGTACACTCGCCTACCTTGCAACATAATGAATACCCCTTTAAACTAAAAAAAATGTATTAAATATCCAATTTAAATACATTAATAATATAACAAGAATTAACAAACTTCAATATTAATAGACGGAAAATCCACAGATTTGGTCCGTCGTCGAGCGTCCCCCGCCGCCAAGTCCAGCTCCATGTCTAACGAGCACGCGGGCGACACGCACGCCCGTCCTCGCCATACTTCTTCGGAATAACTGGAAATTTACACAAATTAAAAGAAAAAAAACAACGTCATATTAAAAATACTTTGTGTATGATTTTGAGTATGACTCTTATTGGGCAATTCAAAGGGAAATCTCATTTACCAGCGCGAGGAAATGAAGATACTAAATGTTGATGTGCTTGCCTATGTAATAACTTACAAAAATTAAGTTACAATAAGACTACATATCAAATATATCACTCAATCACTTTTTGCTTTAAAATATATATAGTATAGTATAATATAGTTTTTTTTAACTTACCATTCAGGCCTGGCAGCAGGAAAAAAATATTATTAACCATTAATCATAATAAAAATTAAAATTAAAAATACAAATAACAAAAATAATTCAAAAAACCTCACCTCCTTTCCATATCACAGCATTTCTTTTCAAAATACGTCCTTAAGTTCTCCATTTCTTTCTCATGTTTGATACTTAACTCCCTTCTCAAGTCATCTATGTCAGCGGTACCAGCTTTGACAGAGGCCAAGAGTTCCCTTAGCTTCCTTGTTTCTTTTACATACAATTGTTTCTGCTGCCTCATTTGACCTTCGACCTCTTTTATCTCACTGTCAAAATCCATCCTCATTTTACTAATTTCATCACATAAAACCTGAATTAGGCTTTCTCGTAATTTATTTCGCAAGTTCTCTTCGATATATTCATCGAATTTGTTTAGAAGAACAGTCAATTTGTTTTCGAAGCCCGTTTGGAAGTCTTCCGAAGAACCAGACGATCGTAGGTCAGATCTGGAATAATTAACCGTTATCTCTTCACGATCCATATCTTTTTCGCCATTCGAGCTTTGTAGCGACGCCGTTCCACTCATCAACGCGGAATAGAACTTTGTACTATCGTCTTTTAACATCGTTTGATATTTCACGTAATCTGATAGCTGAGCCTTAATGGTGTCATGGTCAGAATGTGACTTTTCAGCGATTGCATGTTGTAGATTTTGTACTTCGTTGGTGAGGTGTTCATTTTCGTGTTTTAAACTGTCTCGTTCTTGAACCGATCGCTGCAATGAGACCGTTAGTTCTTCGATTAGTTGGTCGCGGTGGGTTATAGCTTCTTCCAAGTGCACAAGCTGAAAGGACAGATAAGCTGATGAATGGGTACATGAAAGCGAAAGCAGTCGTATGTACAATACTTGCTTTATATAGGCATATAGACGTCATTAAAGTTTGTATTTTGGTTAAATTGTTTAAGTAAATATGTTTTACAAACTAATTGTCAAAATGATTTATAAAATAACATATTTCTTTTTTTTAATTTAGTGAGCAACAGTGTACATATATGATAAGGAAAATATAAATTATAATATACATTTATTATGTAAAAGAAAAGTTTTTTTTTTATAGTAACATGCAATATAATTTATAACAATTATAACACATTAAAAATAATATAATTTTATCTATATCAAAAAGTAGCTGAGATTGGTAAAAAGGTTTTGCATGCAAACCAGTTCTTTCTTATAAATGCAATTTGTTATAAATTTGTATAACAAATTGCATGTAATTGCATAAAAAATGCATAATACATATTATAACACAAAAAAAAGACAAAACGATATCTTAAAAAAAAAGACAAGATAAATATAAAAATATATTGTTAGTATCTATTAAATAAATATTAGTGACAATTATTTCTTTAACTTTTGTAGTCATGCATATCATGCAAAACAAAATGAAAACATATAGCCCACACACATGCTTAAAGTGCACACACAATTAATACCTTAGTGTGATATTCTTCACATATTGTCTTATAATCAGTACTCATTGTATTAAATGATATGTCTTCAGGGGCAAAGGATTTGGGAGGTGTGGTCGCTGCATAATTTTTTTCCTTCATTTCATCTTCTATTGTCATTTCTTCGACTAAAATATCTTGCTCGATTTTGTCGCTACCACTAGATAGTGAGATTGTCAAAGATTTTTCTGGAGAAGCTGCTTTTGAAGTAACCTTATCTTCAAAAACTTCCTCAACTGTAACTCCTTCACTAGCACCAACGAGACAAGGGGATAATAAGTTTTGAAAGACAGGTAGAGGATCTAAGGTAGGCCCTATAATAGTACTGCCGTCTGGTGGAGGCCCAAAAAATATTTTGGCTGATTGCAAAGGAAATTTAGGAGCAGCTTGCCCTCTTATATCTAATTTGATTATTTCCTCTGACCCTGAACTACATTGCTCCGATGAATCTTTTTGTTTTTCCTCATTGAGATTTGATTTGTCTTTAACACTATCATTTTCTTTGTGGCTAATGTTATCATTTAATGAATCAATATATTCACTTTTCGATGATTCTTCAGGTGTCTCATGCTTACTAGAGCCAGGTGACAGTGATCTTGTACCTAGTACTTCTTTAGATGTGTCAGATGACAAAGCAAGTATTACTGGACTTTCTTCACTTATGTGTGCTTCTGATTGGTTTGGATCAAGATTCCAAGAGCTATGTTGGCTTACATCTTGGGTATTGCGACTATTACTACTTTTTTGATGAGATGATGGAATGTTTAAAGAGCTATTCCTTGATAATTGTTCAGTATTTTGTTCCACTTTAAGTAACCCCTGTGATGTCGACGCCCCAGACGCCCCGACCTCAGATTCTCCAACAGAATATTCCAGTTTAAAAGGAATGTGCTCGGATATTGATTCTGTGGCGCTAACATCTTCAACATCTTGATGAACGTCTGCTTGACTCTCGTTTATATGTTGTGTCGCGTCAACGTCAGATTCTGTATGTTGCTCTTCGTTTTCTACTGTGTGAATTTGCTGTGAATGAACTACATCCGGAAGGACATTCTAAAAATATACGAAAATTATAAATAAATCACCTATACTTCGATATTGAGAATGTTTGTAAGAATAGTTAATAGGGAACCCGGACATTACTTTATGATTTACATTTCATATGTTATATTGTTACTAAGTATAGCCTTTTGTAGATGTAAAACTGTTATATTTACGTTAAATTTCTGAATTTGAAATGTTAATAATCGCAATCGCTACGAACAACTGTTGTAAGTGCTAAAAATATTACTTAGTTACCTTGATTTCCGAAGATCGCGATAATTCTTTTTGGGTTTCATCCATAATTTAATAAATTCATAGTAGAATCGACACTGTAATTCATGAAAGTTAGTAACTTTGTCGTCAAGACGACGTTTTTTCAAACAAAATACAACAGATGAACACAAGCGCCACCGCCATTTATGATTTAACAACTGAATCGTTCCGTCCTCGCTTACTTTTTTATTTTACTTGTGTTTCATGAGAACAAAGCGTTTGAGAATTGTAATTTTAGTATATTATTGTTTTAATCAACTATTTGAAAACACTAAAATTCTTTTAATAATATGATTATTAACACTGGTAATGTAATTTCTAATTAAAAATTATGCTCAAATCTTTATCGTAAACGTAAAATGAAACGTTGTATATGATTTAACTTATGATAAAAACGCGGGAAAAATGTAAACAAAAAGAAAACAATATAGGAAATTTTCTTATTATTTAATAACTATTTATGTATCTTATGGTATGCAACGAGTGTGGAATTAAATTTTAATTGGGTGATACAAATTTAAAAAAAAATAGATTAAGATGACTATATTATTGTGGCGGTAAGTTCTCGGCGATAGATGCGAAAGAGTAAAAATTAATATAATTTTTCACAAAGCCCTATAGCATAATGCGTACTTTTATGAAATTTATATTACATTAATAAAACTAAATTAAACAACAAAGCAGGGCATATACTTAATTATTATATATCAATACTTTATAAGGCCAGTAGACGAACAGGGGCAAGCGTGGCTGAAATGCGACAGATTGTGGGTTTGATTACCACTCGATGAAGTTTCCAGGTTCCCTCTGCTTACCCTGTATATGTGGGATACAGCGTGAAACTAAAAAATATATTTTATACTGGTTTTGAACACTTAAAACAATTAAAATTAAGAAAATAAGGAATACACAAGAATATATGATATTTAACTTTATTACTTCATATTTACAAAATACACATTACAATAAGAAAAGCGACTCATATTATTGTGTAAAATGCAATTTTATAAAAATGACAAAGCGATTAAAACAAAAAGCACGATATAATATTCATAAAATAAATAATGAAGTCAAAAATAATAACTAAATAGTTAAAAATTTTCTTTTACATTATGTAAGGCCCACAAATTTTAGATGAAATTGCTGATTCACAATTTAAATTTTACTAAAATGTAGGTACATCTAATTGTAAAGATAAATGTTGCTTAATTTTATATTAATTCATAACATTGTGCGTAAATAAAATAGCAATTTCATTTAAACTTTCTCAAAATATTTTATATGCAACATTTTATAATCTGTGTAACGTAAATGTCTGAAATGTATGTATATACTATATAATTTAAGATATATTTGCTCATACCTGGCACATACATCAACAATACTTATATACTTATTAATTTACTTTGATATTTTAATCATGTATTAAAAGCAAATACAAGCAATACCCTTTATTTTCTAATTCCAATTTATAAACTAATTATAACAATATTTTTTCGAAAGTTATAGAAATTGAGTTTGATTTGCACTGATGGAATGATTTTTTTTTATTTTCTTGCTCTGATTAGACTAAGCACGGCATTTATTTCCACCGCTAAAGACGCAACGTCTTAGAAATTGGATGGTGCGTGGGGAACAGTGGGTCTTACCACTAGGTACCTTCTGCCATGGAAAATCTGCTATGGAAAAAAAAGCGCTAAGCTATGTTCGATCAATAGAATAGTTGTATCAATCAATAGAACGGAGATTGCTTTATTTGCTTCTATATAACTCATTTCGATAGTCACCGCCTCTCATTACTTATAACAATTATGTATCAAAAATAATCCCACATCAGCCATCTAAACTAACAATAGCCATAAATAATTTTAGACTAGTTACAAAATGCTAATTTCTCATTTTTTTCACATATTCAAGATGATTTTTTAAATAAATAAAAATATAATAACCCTCCCTTAGCAGTCGGGAAAAACAAAGACATTTTTCTTAAAAAAAAATCTTTTTATAATATTTTTTTCTATAAAACAAGATAAGTGGTCTTTACTTTAATATTATGAGTGTTAGAGTGTAGTGTCAATACTTTCTATATTGGGGCATTATCATCATGATAATAAAAATAAAAGAAACATGAAAAAATTAATACAACCAACAGTTTTGTTTTAAAATTTAAAGAAATATGCAATAGTTCACCGACTGATATATATAATCTATGTAAAGATCTATTGTCTCTTTATCTTACTTTCAGTATAACTTCGTTTATAAGCTCAATCACAATAAAGCAACAGTTCAATGCAGTCGAGTATTGGCCACCCTGAAGTTAGCTAAAGAGGATCAGATTTGTTTTAGAACTTTTCTTACTTTTAATCATCTTTTTCTCGAGTGAAAAATTAGCAAAAGATCAGAAAGCAAAGAAATGTCAGAATGACCACTACTCGTCGACCTTACTGTAAATATTTTATTAAATTTATCATATGTTTAAATTCGAAATCGAAGCGTTACAGATGCCTACTTTAACTGATGTATTATTTTAATTCTAAATATTATGACTATTATACTATATGACTATTTAACAGAAGTAAATAGCTGGTAAAAGATTTATTATCTATACTAATATTATAATATAGAAGAGTAAGTTTGTTTTCTTTCTAAACTCATGAACTACTGGAATTGAATTTTTTTTTATATATTATTATTTTTAGAAGGAGGAAGGAAGGCTTTGTATGTCTTTATAGCTTTCCTGGATACATCTGTAGTCTATAGTACAAGATATATTTTTCATATAATTATTAGTATGGAACTTTAAAATATTTGAGATTTTAATTAAAATATATAAATTTGCTGAAACATTATATGACTAAATTTAAAACGCGATCAAACCGTCTACCAGCATATTCACTCAATGACTAAGGATCAATTGAATTCTTCCCACATATATTAAATTGCAAGGTTGATTCTACAATGGAAATTGTATAAAGATGACGACACTATGGCCTTACTCATTTTGTAATACAAATGTTTCAATGTCAATTTTAAATAGTTTTACACAAACTATGATGTGAAATGTCTTGCAGAAAATTATGCATATATTTAATAATGTGTTCTCTTTAATGATAATTTTAAAAATACTTGAAAAATTTAGATTGAAATCAAAAATATCCTGTGAAATGATTATTCTTCCACTGTGCCATACATAGTGTTAACATAAAATTAAAAATAAGCATATGCTTATAACCTATATAGGTTAGGTGATAATTAGAAAATAATCAGTGGAAATTTCTGAAGGTCTTTTTAAACAAACACCGAAAAGTATTATCAAAACTCGCACCTTTGTTTTATAAAAAAAATATTTGTACATAATTCAATAAATTATGTTTTAAAATATATATTATTAAACACTTGGATAATTTTTAAAAGTTTTATCAATAAAAAAAAAAAATGATATTCTAATACATCTATTAAGAAATCACATCTAACAATCAAAAAGATTATTTCAATCATTGACAAATCACATTATCAATTTCAAAATATATTATTATATTAATGGAAGATGTAATCAATTAAGTTAAATCTAGACTACGAACAGACCTTCAAAAATGTTCACAATAAATTGTATATAATAAACACTTATGATTTGTTACAGCCATACAGGAACACTGGATGCCTATGGCAATAATTAACAACTTTCAACATATTGTCTGCATTCTCATCAATCCTGGAAAAAAAATATTTAAAATTAGAAAAGTCTTATAATTTAATGTAATCTAACAGGGTAAACCAAATGCACTCTTATTTGGTGATAAGACACTCTATTTGAATATTTTACTAAATTTTCAAGTAGACTCTATTATTTATTTTGTGTTTACAGTTTATAGGTTTATACTACTAATAGTTTTCTAGATATGAAGTAAAGGGACAATGGCATTTTATTTGTTAAAGATATGTTTATGTGACATATACCCACAAAACAATAAAAAATATTATAGATTAACTATATATAACTTTTAATATGTAAAAAAAGAATATAATTTAACAGTTCTCAACAAAATGCTCCATTGTTTTTCTATATTGTATTGTATGGGTTAATTTTATTAGCTAAGCTAAACCTAAAAAGCATTATTGCAACTAAATCCAATTAGTAATTCTATGATGTAACAATACAGGTAAATATTCTCAATATCTCAAGTAAACACAATGTTTGTGGGTTCAATTCCCATTTGGAGCAATGAATTATTATTTATTAATATGTTTCTTCACTCTGTTCATAAGGCAAAGCGTGGCATTTTGTTTCACCACTCAACACAAAGCCTCTTAAATTAGGCAGAAAGTGGTGAATGGATTGTCTTAACAATGGGTTGCCTTGGTCTACCCAGCTATATGGGGGTAACAGAAAGAAGCTGGGCAAAAAATAAGAATAAATAGCAATAAGAATAAATAGAATAAATAGCATGGTGAAAGAATAACATTTAATGATATTAAAATATTTTAATATCCTAATATGCACATATGTTAAGTATGTTTTTTATTTAGTTAGAACCAGGTAAATTCCAACTTGAACCCATCATGGCCAGTGGGATATTGTTTGACTGTAAATGTGAAGGTTGTA
The DNA here is from genome assembly GCA_036379175.1 of Heliconius cydno galanthus. Classification (NCBI taxonomy): domain Eukaryota; kingdom Metazoa; phylum Arthropoda; class Insecta; order Lepidoptera; family Nymphalidae; genus Heliconius; species Heliconius cydno. The sequence goes on along the minus strand of JAKRZM010000006.1, from coordinate 162,851 downwards.
GGTTCAATCCTGTCTTCGAAGGATAAAGATTTCATACCTTTTGCTTTAATAAGTATGGTGTTCAGTTACACTACTCAATACATGATGCTTTGTATTCAAGTGTGAATGAGAGAATCATGTCATGACGCTGACACTCGAGCTGTAAAACAAAACCTCTAATTTTGTTGGCATTAACAAAAATCCTATATTTTCACATTTTCATAAGTGTTAAGAAATTAAAAAATGCCATAAATAAATGACTTCTTTCTATATGTAATTTTATGTGGCTATGTTTTTCCTGTCACTCAGTTATTAAAATAAGTAATGCTTACCAGCATGAACACTTAGCATGAAATGTATAGTTTTTTAATTAGTCAAGTAGCTGCTGACTCCGCTCTCTCATCATCTTCTTCTTCCTCCTCTTGGGCCATTAATTGCCGAGCTAATTGCAATGCCTGCAAAATCATTTTTGTATATTTTTTAATTATTTTTATATAAAACTAGCGTACACATGCAGGTTCGCCCACTTATTTGCACCCTTAGGGATGAATTCTAATAAACCATGGTTCCATAAAACATTTTTAAGAATTTGAAATTCAATTTCATTTTTTATAAAAATTAGTGCCGATTTACAAAAAAATCCAAATAAACTTTACTTTTTTACTTTTACTTCACTTTACAATGTCTATTTGTTAAAATTTTTCAAAATCTCTTCCCAGCAGGTGCCTACATTATGAAAATAAACATCTGTCCAAATTTCATGGTTCTACCATTAGCAGTTATGGCAGTGCATGCTATACCTTAGTCAGTGGGAATTTCTGTTTTTATATATATAGATCACTAGCGGACGCACGCAGCTTCGCTTGCGTATTTAGGGGTGAATTCTAATAAACCACGAAACATGTGTTCAATGAAATATTTTTAAGAGTCTAAATTTCAAATTTTATAAAAATCAGTGGCGATTTAAAGATTTTTCTATACAAACTTTCAACCCCTTATTTGCATCCTTAGAGGGTTAATTCTAGAAAACCATGAAACACATGTTCAATTAAATATTTTTAGAGTCTAAATTTAAAATTTTATAATAATCGGTGGCGTTTTAAAGATTTTTCCATACAAACTTTCAACCCCTTATTTGCACCCTTAGGGGGAGAATTCTAGAAAACGATGAAACACGTGTTCAATTAAATACTTTTAAAAATCTAAATTACAAATTTTATAAAAATCGGTGCCGACTTAAATTTTTTTCCACACAAACTTTCAACCCCTAATTCACCCCTTTAGGGTTAAAATATTTCAAAATACCTTCTTAGTGGATGTCCAGATTACGAAAGTAAACATCTGTCCAAATTTCACGTTTCTACCATCAGCATTTACGGCTGTGCGTGCGTCTTACCTCAGTCAGTGAGGACAAGTCCTTATATATATATAGATTATCTAGTAGTTTAACTAGATCATTTTGAATTAATGCTATATGAGGATATTACCAATAAATTTTATATAAAAGTAATATTAATTTAAAACCAACTCCATAAATAGTAGAAAAAAGTACTAATAAGTTACTATAAGCAATGAAAAACAACATGTAGGTAAAAGATAAGCTTAAGTGTTTTGTGATAACTGTTTGTTATAACTAACTTATAGTATACATTCTATGACATAAATAATGTAATGATTATAATATTATTACATAATGAAATAGGGCATTAAGACTTAATAATTTATATGCATCATGCTCATAAAAAAAATCATTACCTGAAATTCATTATAATGCATTTTTCTCTTTTTTTCAAACTCCAGCCTCTTTTGACGTGCTTCTTCTGACTCTTCCTCGTCTTCATCATCACTCACAGAGGGTTCTGTACATTTGGGCGGCTTATTCATACTGGCAGCAAGTTTAGCCGCTAAAATATTTGCATCTAACTCATCTGTTGGCTCTAAATCTCCATCTATGGCCTCTGAGAATGGTGTTTTCGGTTCATCAACCTTCATATGTCCGTAGTCTTTATTAGGTGGATGAAATGTCTCTATTATATTCATTTCATCAAATCTCTGTTCCTTCGGTCTCTTACTAGTCGACGGCATACCATCTTGGTTATCCACACTCCTAGAGGTTTTCAAAATGCCCTTCGAGGGCTTCTTTTGTAGGTTTTGAGCCATATTCATTTAATATAGCATCGTACTTGGCACAGAATTACAAACAAAATATAATTAAACAAATTTTCTACAAATGACAAATACACCAACTAATCCTTCTTGCATTACCATTTTTCCTTGCATTTTTGACATAAAATGCAGTCGAAATAGATTATCTTACATAAATAGTAAAATATATTTTCTTGAGAAAATTTCTTTTACAATTTTTAGACTTTTTTCTTTGTAAATAATAATTTAACTAAAATTGATATTAAAGATATTTTTAGAAGACTATAAAGTAAAATCTATATTTAATCTATATCAATTATCAACATTCAATATATCACTGTAAGTTATCTGTGGTTAAATTGTAATTATAAAGAAATGTCACTGAAATTAAAAAAGAATAATTTGTATATAAATAATACGAAAACATTGCTTAATTTTATTATTTTAACGTGAATAATTCTTTATTTAAAGAATATTACATTTCCTTTTATTTGGATGTGTTAGTTCCGTAAATATGGTTGAAGATTCTAGCTTAAATTCTAATAAATCTAAGGTGAATAACATTAAAATGGATGTGGAAGTTTCATATCAATATTTCATTTATTTTATTTTTTATTCAAAATTAAATATTTTTATTTAAGGTGAAAACAACTCGTCCTAAAGCAGTGTATTTGTGGACTGAGGCAGATGTACAAAAATGGCTTAGTCGTCATTGTAGCGATTATTACAATTTATATTGGGAAAGATTTCATGAGGTATGTAAATAATATTTTCATATTTTAATAATCATCATGACGAATGAACCATTCGAAGAAGTACTAAAATACATAACCATTACCTTCAGTTAGACATCTGTTGCCCATTTGAATCACAATTGATTATTAAAAATATGCAAGAGCTTGCATAAAGCAGTATTTGACTGTAAACTCAAAGGTCATAGATTTAACTCTAGATAAAATTATTTTAATTCGCTTGTATTTGCCAATTACAATGTTAAATTCTTAAATTCAGACAGAACGTGGTGAATGGAGTAATTTTTTCGAATCTTAGGTTTTTATTTTAGAATTATAATGAGGTCAAAAAATATATATTTCGAATTTTCTTAATTTAGATACTATTTTGTATAAATTAATCTAAATAATATGCTTATCATTCATATTTTATAACATAATCATTAAATTGTATTCCAGCATGACATAACAGGCAGAGCTCTTGTCCGCATAAATGACAACACATTGCTAAGAATGGGCATTACTAACAAGGAGCACAGAGAGGCAATATGGAGAGAAATACTCAAATTGCGCCTTAAAACTGATATTGTTGAAATAAGGGACTTAGAAAGACGTCATTACTATTTTAATTATGATTTGTGACAAAAAGATGACTAGGTTTTATTGAAAAGTTCAACTATATGTGATTAAGCTTTAAGAATTGTTACTTAACTTGGAAAAAATATATTTTAATTATTGAAATAAAGAAGTTATTGGATGTTTTGTTTTATTTTACACATTTAAGACTTAAACATAAAAAATATTTGAAAAAAATTCAAATAAATTTAATATACCTTACAGAAGTATATAAAATTCCTTATATAACAACAAATTTATTATTTTTAGGGTTTCATACCTCTTAAGGAAAAAAAGGAACCCTTATAAGATCACTTTGTTGTCCATGCGTCTGTCTGTCTGTCAAGAGCTTTTATCTCACGAAAACGAAAGCTTGGAGATATCAAGTTGAAATTCAGACCATATACTTAGGTCTACAATCTCTTGATTTAATGAAAAAATAATTTCTACATTACATACATGTTTCGACACAATAAATTAAATCAAATTTAATAGGGTACTTCCTGTTGAGCTAGCATCTACAGGTAGTACTAGTTCAGGAAAAGTCTGAAAAATATTCATTTGTGGTAAAATCCTAAATAATAATACGCTTAAAAGGGAGGCAAATTTAGTATTAAAGTTTGTACGGAACCCTCGATGTCGAGCCCAAAATCGCACTTGATAGATATATCGAGGATCTAATATTATACTTTAAGAATTTGTTTAACCAAACAGAGTTAGTATATGCATTAAATTTAAAGAGTTATCATTAAAATAAACATTTAGGGTGATTTTAATTTCTAAAATATTTAGGGAAATAAAATTATCCTAATCTATTAATGAAAGTCAGAAAATATTAATAAAATCGTAAATAACTATTGCCTAAATACTTGCCCAATACCGCTCTTAACTCTGACATACTTAGATCTTAAGATGCTATTTTCATACATAATTTTTAATCTATAAATGAAAACGGCATCTCAAGGTCTCTCTCAAGATCGATCTCAGAGTTAAGAGCAGTTTATAAATACAGGCCTAAGTAACTATGATGCAAGTGCATTATATCTATTTTATTATGTAAAGATGATCTTACTTAAGGAAATGCTAAGGGTGTTTCCTTCACTTACTTAAGAAAGGCTAATCCTTTCTTATTCATGTAACTCGGCTGCTAGGGCTTCTTGTAAACTCTATATAAAGCATTTCTGTTCTATATAATAATTCATTTAAATAGTGTATGTTGTATTTACTAGTGGAGTTGTAAAAAAGTGCAAGTGGATAATTTATTTCTTTAAACAAAAAGGTTAGTGGGTTTAATTCGTCTAAGTATAGGGACTATACTATCTGTTCTGTTCTGTTCTTTCTATTATGGCGTGCCGAGCGTGCCAGTTGAGCACAAAATCACTTCGCCAGTGTCACGTTGAATGGAGAACTCACGAAAGAGGTTGTACGGTAAAAAAAAAGTTATAATATATTAATAGTTAAAATACTGCCTTCACCTATAACAATAAAAAAAAATGATATATATACAATATATAAATAAAGAGGGTTAGTAATATCTATTATTTAACATAAATGTTAGTTTATAGTTTAATTTTGTTATTCTTAATATATTTACATAAAAATTTAAGGGTACTATACTATTGTAACAAGACTAGTAGACTTGTTCTTTTGTATGGGCATTCTTTTCTCTGAACTATTTTTTTGTAACAATTTTTATATTATTGAGAAATGTATATGCTAATTACTATCTAACATTACGTTGAATTTCTTGTTGAGGTAATTTTCTTTTGTTTATAATAAGGTATATTTAAGTGAGTCTATTTTCCCCAACACGCAATGCCTCTAGAATTCGGCGGATAGTGGGGAATGGAAGTGTCTTAATGAGAACGGAGTGTCTTAACACTAGATTAAGACCTACTACCTACGTACTCTTCTACTTCTTGTTTTCTTTTTTTAACTCTACGCCGCATTCCACATTTAAGGCAGAGAGAACCTGGGAACCTAATGTTAAGAAATTCTTAACTGTCTTATAATGGCTTAATAAAATAATGCAAAAAACAATATAAAAATTTCGTGCCTCATTAAAAAAATATTTTGATACCTCCATGATTGTCCCATACTCGTATAGCAAGCAGGATAGGGTTGGCAAGCGGACTATAATTAATAATATAATTTCCACCACGTTCTCTCAACTCGTACCACACACGAAAGCCAGTGGATATCTAGTTAGTCGCGAGCAGACGACCCAAAATAGCAATTTTAATGATCCTCCTTTGTTTATTATTCTTCCTCGCGATGCTGCCCGATGCCGGTTATAACGGGCGACGGGACGCCGGATAAATATAATGTCAGGCGAGATAAAGCTGTTCTTATGTTTTTTTTCGCTGTACCACAGAGGGTAGATAGAGGGAACGTGGTAACCTAGAATTAAAAAAATATTACACTACAGTTGTGATTTCGCTTTCTACTCGAGGAAATGTTTACGTTTAAAATATGTTCGATATCCCAATGTAGTTAACATAAAGTGTTACGTCATGTTTTTTGAAATGAATAATCGAACGAGTAATTGATCAAAACAATTACCAAGAATATACAAAAAAATAGCCTGGATCAGCACTTCAGTAGCTTTTTCATTATCGGTTCCACGAAGGAAGAGGAAAATATAAAATTTCAGATGGTTCTTAGTAACTGAGAATATTAGTTACATATTTTTTATAGAATGGTTTACTGCATTTTTTTAGGGTTCCGTTCCTCAAAAGGAAAAAACGAAGCTTTTATAAGATCGCTTTCAAGTCACCTCGAGATCGTATGGAGGTATCAAATTTTAATTAAAATTAAATATTCAGGTCACGGCCCCTTGGAGAATAAAAAAATTAAGAGTGTGTCATTTAGATTAGGTACACTGCGAATTTAATACAAAATGCAACAAAAACGATGTATAGATTGAGCCCTATACTTTACCGCGGACCTGGACCCCTGGAATTATGAAAATCGAAACAAAGCGAGAACTAAAATAAGCAAATCTCTATCTCTCTCTGCCGCCTAGTTTCATAACATTGTGAAGCTGTACCTACCTAATTGCGCTATTACCTACCGTCCCATCACTACATCGTAGCTTTGATAGTTGTAAACATTTGTGTAATAAATTTACTATGCGATAGGATTTTTATTTGTTGACATCTCATCTCTTCGTCTTCGTCTTTATAAAGATTTTTTCGTGATTATATTATTAGCTAATAGTGAAGAACAAAAATGTCTTAATGGGATCGTAATACCCTAAATTCCCAGGTTCCCTCTGCCTACACTGCTATGTGTGCTGTATTGCTAAAACAAAATAATTATCAACCTATAAAGCCTTATATTATTGTACATACTATTGAGTTAACCTTAAATGAATTAATTATTATCTTATCACATATGTACCATTTTTAGGCAGGTAAATATAAGATACTGAAAAAATCCTTCAAACTTTTCGATTTGGAAAGATGTCGCGTTCTACATAGCAGAAATTATCGCGATACATAACCTTACATAAATATCTATTACTTACCTTTTTTCAGCTTCAGCTTCAAAGGCCTAGGACACTCCGCTTCCTACTTTTCGCCGAATTCAAGAGGCATTGCGTGTTGAGTGGCGGAACTCTACACGCGATCGCGCCTTTATTAGAACGAGTAAATGGAAATATTTCATTTCCTCCAGTGGTAATCGAACCACAACCTGTCGCGCCTCTGCGCAACGACTGGCCCCATGACAGATGAATAGGATTCGGCACTAAGTAGATGGAAACAAATCTCAACTTTTGCTGTTACACACGTCCCAGTAGTCCAAGTTTGCCGTCGATGCCCATTTCTTTATAAATATTAAATATATGTGTGTTATTTGGCATGTCATTTGGCTTAATGTCTAAATCTCAATCACGTATGGTTATTATGAAATTCCCGCGTCGCGTCCGAAACGTTTAAAACTTTATTGTGTCAAGCCAGTGGCTGTAGTATAGTTGGTCGGTGCGCGCGAGTCGCGACGCGCCTTTATTCGGTCATACTAGTTTCGCGGTTATTTTGACACTTGTCTTTTTTTTAATTTTTCTTCTTTTTTGTGTCTATTGTTTTTATTGGTTCGGCTTAAGTGTTGTAAAAGGTTTGTTTTTGTTTATTAATTATTTTTTATTGTTCTTTGATGTGTTGGTAACTATGATTATATATTTTTTTATTATTGAAAAAAATATTTTTTGCGGAACGGAGTGTCTTAAGACGAGGTTCCCTCTGCCTACCCTGCTGTATGCGGAATTCAGCGTGAAGCTGATTTAATATAATTAATTTTTTTGTTAGCTCAGTAAATTCTTTTGTTTTATAGTAAATTCTATTTTTTAAATATTACATTGACTAGCTAGATAATTTATGATTACACAATTTAAAACTTTATGTTAACTCTAAAGGAAAATAAGTTTTCTTTAACAATTTTAAAAGTAAAATATAACATTTCATTTCATTTTATATGCTTAAATAAATATTTAAAATACAGAAAAACATAATTTTATACCTTATATGTAATGAATACATCATACATTCATTACAAACAATAATTAATTTTAAATAATTGTACTTACAATATATTAACAGTTTTAAAATTAAAATATTTAAAAAAATGGAGGTCGCAAGTATAAAGGCTACGTACAAATTACGGAATTACAGTTTTAAGAAAATATAGCTATTTATTTGAAAAAGAAACGAATTGGCCAATAATTTTTAAATTTATACAATAATCACAAAAATATTTCCAACCACACATGTAACTAACCTAAAAAGAACTTTTCAAGCACTAATACTTATATAGATTTCATTACTAGCTTTGAAAAAACAATGTAATTCTTACCACTCCTTTATTGCAATGGAGTATAAAAAAAAATCTTTACGATAGTTAGTATAACGTTTTCAGAGGCGGGAAATGTTATTTTCTCTTTACGCTTTATCAATAGCAGGCTAGTTAGAGGGTGCATTCCTTCTTTTCTAATGCCATCTCTCAAAAGTCCTCAGAAGTCCCACTCCGTTATCCACTCGCCCAAAGACACTTCTTTACACTATCTAGGCTCCCTATGCCTCCTCAATAGAAAAAAAGCATGAAGCTTCAAAAAAAATATGATTCAAATTTTCTTTGCTAACCATACAATTTTTTCTACTGTTACATTAGCTGAGCGGTTGATCGTTGGCAATAAACACTTGTAATATGTTGGCAATCACATCAGCTGTCTGGCCTAAAGTCTGTAGCATGGTAAACGTACTCGGATATTTTACTGAAAAGAAAGATAAAATAAAATGGAGATTTTATAGTATACATTATTGTGAATATTTTTTTAAAGTTGTGCTCTCATTTCGAATGGGCCCATACTTAAAATCTTTTCATTTGCTTTGGTTATGTAATGATAAATTTACCTACACTTACATATTATATAGAAACGCAAAAAAAAAATAGACCAGAGTAACTTTTCACAATCCTCTATATGATAAGTTGGTTAAGTGCGTATTAACACCAAATTGAATCGTTGAAACAGAGAGTCCCGTAGCAATTTCACGCTTGAGCTGTAGATTTGGATACATGATATTAATTCCAGCTTGACGATCTCTCCATGCGACCATAAGAAAAATCGTCTTGACAGACTGACAGACACGCAGACCGAGAAACGGACAACAAAGTCATCCAATAAGGGTTCCTTTTTCTTTTGTCCTACGATAACCTATTAATAAAAATACAATCTGCATTAGCTCTAAATATGTTAAAGTAGAAGAGAAATTATGTAAATTCTGAGTATATTCGAATTTACCTTTAACATTTTCATCAAAGTCAGCTGATGAGCAGTCTGTTCAGAGACGTGGACGGATAAATAGACAGACGGGCGATATTTCAAAATGTTTATGTTATTTATATCATAAACTATGACGACTACAATTAATCTATTAATTGTTACATTTATAGGTGAGCTCCCACGAGGTAAAATAGCTAAGTAAAGCTGGAGGCATGACGGAACTAAACGCCACGCTTTACTTTGTTATCAGAACGGGGAATGAAAATATTAAATATTTCGTTTCCTCAAGTGGGAATTTCCTGCGATAGGTAGTGGGTTCAATTCCCACTTGAGGTTTGCAGTCGCAAGCTTATGCCATTGCGCCACGGCTGGCCTCTGGCACCTCTGGCACAAAACAAGATATCTTAAACAAAATAACGGTACTCAACAAATAGATATATCTATTATCTATTTATGTTAAATCATTTAATTCAAAATTCAATTCCCGATAATTATCGGGATATTCAGTTGAATATCTTAATTTAAATAACTTAACTGAAAATCAGTTATCTCAATCTATCTGTCGTGTCTCCCGTACCAAATCGCGGTAACATTTACACGATGATGAAAAAAAGAAAAAAGATAAAAAAATAGATATATAGATACGTATACAAAGTATTATTGGAACTTTGATTACGGCCGTAAGACGTGATTTATCGAAGCCGTGTACTATCGCCAAGACATTTACACTCGTACTCGTTGCAGTCCATATATCCTCTTTGCATTTCAATACACTTTATTTGTTATTTGTTGTGATATATTCTAACGTATGGGTATGGCCTGAACTATGAAATCTCAATAGTTAACGCAACTGAAGTAGAGTTAGGTAGTAAGTTTCTTGGCGCGATGCCCCAAGTCAATCTGTATCGAATTAACTGTTTTTGTGTTATATAAGGAATATATATACATGTGTATGATTAATTGACTTGATTTTTGATGAAATTTGATGAGGTTGATTAAAAATAATATTATAAAACATTTAAGCAATATATGGAAAGATTTTTACTATAGTATAAAGTAGTAATTTTAGAAGCTTAATATTTTTGTGTGCTTCAAAAGATAAATGAATAATAAATGATTATAGACTTGTCTATACGGGTTCTGTTTCTTTAATTTTGAGATACGTAACGATAAAAATATTAAATATGTACACATATACGATTATATGATATTTTTTTAATTCTATTCTACTTTTTTTATCTAAATTATGGCAACAAAAAATAATTGAGGCGAGTCGTAGCGCAGAAATGGTATCAGTTCGATAGGTCCAACTCGAGAGAATGAATTATTTAATATTTTCATTACATCGCTCTGGTAACAAGGCAAAGCGCGGCGTTCAGTTCCGCTATTTAACACGCAACGCCACCAAAAATTTGGCGGACATTGGAGAACGGAGTTTTTAATGAGTTTTATATGTGCAGGATATAACGTGAGGCTAAAAAAAAATTAAAATATGTTATTTATATTAATCTAGGTATATATTTTTATGTGAACAGTACTCCACTGGTACTATAGAACAGTGGCTATTAGCTGCGCCCTGCCAAAAGATTGCACGCGCATGCCTCGCGATTTATGATCATCGCTCGCACGTGCCTTTAAAGCCGCGATTACATTTGCACTGAGTGACTGTGTGATGAACAAACAAACACATGTATGCATCTACTAGTAACAATGTATTAACGTCATTTAAATCAATATGTTAGCATCTTATTGGAAGTTATTAACTTGGTGGTGGAGGTTGAAGATGTCTATAAATAGTTATAGGCACTAAGATTATGAAGAATTTTCGATATATAAAGCCGTCTTGGCCCAGCGTCACATGGGTGCGACTGTAAACTAATTGGGGGTTCGATTCCCACTCGAGAGGATAAATTATTCAATATTTTTATTTTTCCGCTCTAGTAACGAGGCAAAGCACGACGTTGAGCTTCGCTACTCAACACGCAATACCTCAAGAATTAGTCGGAAAGTGGGGAACGGGAGTGTCTTTACGCAAGGCACTGGGTTTATCAGGTTCCCTCAGCTTCCTATGTGTGGGATACACCGTGAACTTAAAAAAAAAACAAAACTAATATTGTGAACCAATCTTAACGTACAAGTTGACGGATAGCGCGTCCAGAGCTCCAGCCGTCGCGCGGCGCGTCTGTGAATAATTAGAATTAGTCCGATTGTGCAAATTACTACATCACTACACTGATTGGAGGGACTAAATCATATTATAATGTATGCTGGGTGGAGACGCACTCGCGGTATGGGCGGTAGCTTTAATTGTAGCTTATTTTTAAACGCTTTTGTTAGTTCTGTTGTAACAATGTAATAAAATCTAAGAAGCTGAATTACTTCATCATGAAACTTTACAATTATATGAGTGAGCCCGGGGCTGGATGATACAATTTTATGGTAGCATCGAGTTAGTATCCCTGGTTTGTAAACGCGACGTCGATGAAATCACTTGGCACTTTCCGTCGAATTCTCCAGGCATTGCGGTTTGAGTGACGAAACTCAACGACGAATCAATGAAAATATAAAATATTTAATCTCCTCCATTGGGAATCGAACCCACAACCTGTCGCTCTAGAAATACATAATATATTTATGATTTAAGAGAAGATAATTCAGGATATAACTTAAACAGCTTCCCGTCTCATTATTAACGATATATCCGAACAATTTGGAGTAAGATCAGAGGACGTGGAGGGTTTTACGACTACATGGAACACAAACATGGCGGCACGCTTGTGTACTTTACGCACATTTCGGTAATATTCGCACGTGCTTTGTCTGTCAACGATTTATAATTTTTGTGGTTTTATCTATTGGGGTAGAGTTGAGCGGGTTTAGTTGTATTTGGTGGTTGTGCGTCCATGTCAGTACAAGTGAAAAGTTAATTATTTAGAAAGATTTGAACCGGTGCCTCTTGGAATCCGCCCAAGCACTCTGACCTCTAAGCCGTTCTTTTCGAGCTACGCTGATATTCTTATATGATTTTTCCAATTTGTTTTTGTTGTTACTGTCTTTACAGGTACATTTTTACAAATTTTTTATAAAATATCTACGTACCTATAGGTAGATTTCGTAAATTTCACTTAAAGTGATATATTTATAGAGAGTAATGAACTGCAACTTTGTTGCCAGTTAGTACTATAAAATGTAAAAGAGCCCAGCCTTTACACTCTTATGTCCCTGCCCCACGAATAGTCTATGCAGTTACAAATACTAGAATACACTGGTTTCTTTAGCAAAAGAGGTTATTTGGAAAAGCCAAGGAAAGGAAGGAACGGCGATGGGGTTCACTGCCACGTTCCACCAACCAGCAGTGAATAATCTTTGCACTAGCCTAGTATTAAAACACTTCGGTTTCCACTTTCAGTTGAACTCTGGAGGCATAGCGTGTTGCGTGGCCGCAAGTTCAAGCTAGTTATTTATTAAAAGACAAGCGGACGCGCACAGCTTCGCTTGAATATTTTGGGGGTGAATTCTAATAAACCATAAAACATGTGTTCAATGAAATGTTTTTAAGAGTCTAAATTTCTAATTTTATAATAATCCAGATTAGATCCAGTTTGTATAGAGAAAAGATTTTGCCATACAAACTTTCAACCCCTTATATGCACCCTTAGGGGGAGAATTCTAGAAAACGATGAAACACGTGTTCAATTAAATACTTTTAAAAATCCAAATTTAAAATTTTATGAAAATCGATGCCGATTTAAATTTTTTTCCATGCAAACTTTCAACCCCTATTTCACCCCTTTAGGGTTAAAACTTTTCAAAATCCCTTCTTAGTGGATGTCCAGATTACGAAAGTAAACATCTGTCCAAATTCCACGTTTCTACGTACAGCGGTTACGGCTGTGCGCGCGTCTTACCTCAGCCAGTGAGGATAAGTCCTTTTATATATATATAGATAATAACTTTAGCTTTGAGAAAAATCTATAATACGTTCATAATTCCATATATAGATATACTGAGAAAACACTTGCCACTTGCCGTCACAGCTGTGGTACATCAGGGTTCGTTCCAAGAAAAAATATAAGCGGACGTGTGTTCAGAATATTACTCCAGTATAATTTGTACGTACATCCGGGACCTGATACTGAATCATAATATGTTTTAGTCAAAATAATGAATGTCCCGCGCCCACTCGCGCCCGTCTCAGTTTTGATGTTTAAATTAATATACATAATTAAATTAATTTCTGCCTAAATTACGAATTATATGAAACATTTTTTTTTCCCTTTTTTTGTCTCACGCTTTATCCCGCATGTTGTAGGTAGGCAGAAGGTACTGCGTGTTGAGTAGCGGAACTTAAGCCCGTTCCCTCGACACCAGAGCGAAGAAATGAAAATATTTAATGCTTAATTTCCTCAAATGGGAATCGAACCCACAATCTGCCTTTACAGTTACACGCACGTGTCTCTACACCACGACCTCAACCTCAACGTATGAAACATTGATAAGTTACATTGCCAGTAGTGTCAGTCAAACCACTATGGAACCCCTTTGAGTACACCAGTATGGAAACCCCTTTGAGTACAACATTCGTGACGGCCTGTGGTAGAATATTGATTCTTTCGGTCTATATAGAAATTTCCGTTGCTCTGGAAATTCTCCCCACCATCAAATTAAATGTTAAGATGCTTACCACCTTTTACACATGACATTACTTCTACAAAATAATGATTAAATTCTAGGAAAATGTTTTTAAAATAGTTTGTATTATGAATTATGATAAGAGATTGACCTACCGATATGGTCACGGTTATAAAAGCACATATAAGTATCTGACCATCAGACAGTCGTTCTATGTCTTTCGATTCGCGTCAGACATTTTGTTCTTCTTAAATATTATTACAATAATATTATAAAAAAATTAAGGTGTCTGTCTATCTTCTTCATTTCGTGTGTTTTCGCCTTCTTAGCAATCAGTCAGGCTAACCCTGTGTAAGTACCTAATTAAAAAATGTATTTTTTTAATGTATAAGGTACATTATATACACATATATATATATATATTATAAATTAGTAATATTCATGAATTTTCTACTAGAAATAATAATTAAATACCTGATAAATTCCTACGCATATCTGGACATTTAAAAATTTTAACATGCTATCTAAGAGCCAAATATTAAAATTTTCTTTCCTAATATTCAATATTTCATTTATCAATAATAAATATTAAAATAAATCTCATATAGACATGTGGTCTTCTTTAATCTATCTATATATATAAAATCGAAAGGTCACTCACTCATCACGAAATCTCAGAAACTACGAGTGCTAGGAATCTCAAATTTTGCATAGGAGTTACTTATAGGACGTAGGTGCTCGCTAAGACGGGAATTTGCAATATTCGACTCCTAAGGGGATGAAATAGGGGTTGAAAGTTTGTATGGAATTTTTTTTAAATCGCCACCGATTTTTATAAGATTTGAAATTTAAACTCTTAAAATTATTTTATTGAACACGTGTTTCGTGGTTTATTAGGATTCATCCCTAAAAGTGCAAATAAGCGGGCGAAGCTGCGCGCGTCCGCTAGTATCTTATAATTTGTATTATTTTATGTATTAAAAGTTCTGAATTCTGATTTTTATAATTCCCACTGTTTTAGCTATTTTGTAATTTATTCAGAAAATCATAAAATTAATAATGAAATAATAATTGTAAATTTTATATTTTAGGCACACTTTTATCCACCAAAGAAATTTTAAATTAATATATTTACTTACAGTCCTGATGACGCGCTCTGTCTCCTCTACGGCGAGTGCTCTGGAGGAGACCCTTGGAGATCTAAACGCCGCGGAAACGATTATATCGGCGATAAACGCAAAAATATTACATATATAGTTCCCATTTTACCTGAATATCAGCGTGTGGTGAGATCACCGTAACAAACCGATCAACTTATAAAATCTTAATCTAAAAATAATAAATGGCGTTACAAGTACTGAAATAACGTCGAACTTCAGTTGCCGCAAATTTGCATAATACGACAACGAGTAAATATTGAATATCTTAATTTATTAATTAATCTACTTCACGCTGTATCCCGCACACCGCAGGGTAGGCAGAGGGAATCTAGTGTTAAGACACTCCGTTCCCCAATTTCCGCGGAATTCTGGAGGCATTGCGTATTGAGTGGGGGAACTCAACGTCGCGTTTTGCCTCGACACAAGAACAAAGAAATGAAAATATAAATTTAAATAAATATTACATAATATCTTTATTATCTTTATATCTATTTATTTAAATGAAATTAAAATAAATATTCAATAAAAATGTTTTTACAATATTCTTCGGTCATTTTCATCACTTCTATTTTCAAGGTCTTACGGTTGTCTTCTTTTCAGGTGCATAGTTGATATTTTTTTTATTATANAAAAAAAAATAATTAATAACATAATAGAAACAATCATATTGAAAGGAAAGTATAAAGGAGAAGATTTTTTGACACCCCGCATCCCAATGATTTCAACTGACATACCATTCGATCTTAAAAGACTACAGTTGCTACGGCTACGGCTTGCTTTCGCAATGACTATAAACAAATCCTAGGGACAGTCATTAAGTGTTTGTGGTATTAATATAGAAAACTCATGTTTCTCGCATAGTCTGTTGTATGTTGCCTGTTCCCGTGTTGGAAAACCATCTGCTCTGTTTGTTTACGCCCCAGAAAACCAAGCAAAAGGTATAATAAATAGGCATCATAACAAGATATCGGAAATTGTTATTTTTATTATCATTTTTAATGAATATTATAAGAATTAAAAATGACTTAAGTTTTTATTTTTTTTATCTTACTAGGTGACCCGCTGTCGCGAATGGCAGAATACATATTTAAAAAAAATCGACTGTTAGGCGATACGAAGTTCGCGGGTCTGCTAGTATTAAATAAAAATGTTTTTACAATATTCTTCGGTCATTTTCGTCACTTCTATTTTCAAGGTCTTAAGGTTGTCTTCTTTTCAGGTGCATAGTTGATATTTTTTTTATTATAATAGACGTACTATAAAGAATGTTATTTGTAGTATTACTGTTGTTTTTTTTTCCCTTTTTATGTAATACTAGCGGCCCCTGCGCGGCTTCGCTAAAGGTTATTTAAGAGCGGGTAAATCCCTATCTCGTGGAAATTCCGAGATAAAAAAATAACCGTTGTGTTGCTCCATAACCCCCTCTATCTCATAAAAAAAATTTTATAAGAATTTTATTTTTTGGTGCTAAATACTTCGTTGTGACTTATTCCTAAAAGATATAAGATGTCGCGGACTTTCTTTTAGAACTAATGAAATTGAATATGAATATTGAACTATTGAAATTTAATATTTCCCCAAATGTGATGTTCCCCAACCCACGCGTACTGTGATGCATCTTAATACTTCACCATTTTCTATAATGGGTTACAGTGTGACGGTGAACACAATACTTCCTAAGTTTTTTATCTTGACGCTAATTACAAAGTATAGGTATAATATATATTATATAAGTAATTTAGTGTTTTATTTTCCCATTTAAGAAAAATAGGATATCATAATATTTAAAATAGAGAAACTGAACGTCGCACTTTATTTAACAAATTCTATACCTAATCTATGTTCTATTCCGATGTTTCTTAATAGATCTCAGATAATCTAGGGAGCTGTTATCGTAGCTTAGCAACGATCATTTACGAAGATAATTCACATCAAACTACTTTGAATAGCTGCCAATATCTAAATAAGCTGGCGTTGGGTGCGGAACTGTACCGTCAAAACAATAGTTATCGCCATTTGAGCGCCTTTGAGAAAAAACTGGGCACCAGTGTGTTATACCAATTATCTTTTAATTTTGAGGCCAGTCGTGGCACAGGAGCACAAAGTGTGACTCTAAACGCGACTGATTGTGAGTTCGATAGGATGAACCGAAATTTCGAACTGGAAGGAAGTGGAGGATGGAATATTTTAACATTAAGTTTTGTAATACTAAAGGAAGGCTTACACTATATGCTGGTCACGATTAGTTATCGATCCCATCTCATATTCTTGTATCATTGTATGAGAAATATTCTTATATGTGTGATTGGACCGGAACTGGACCGGTATCAGAGTATGAATGCTCTCAATGTTTCTCGTATAAGAATATTTTTAACAGACTGAGATTGGACCGAGAATGAACCGCGTCACCATAGTATAAATCGTCCCTAAATTTTCTGTGTAATCTCCCGGCAATTCTACACAAAAGTGAAAAATCTAAATGAAAGCAATTTAAAATACATTTATGTCGAGAAAATTTATATTAATATAAAAAATAGTAATAAAACGTCTCTACAAACGACCATACGAACCCATTCAGATTTGTTTACACAACAATTCCTCATCTCGCGTTTCGCAACTGCCCCAGTTTTTAGTCGACGCCATGTTTAATTAAAATACCAAAATCCCGGATTGTAGACGAACAAAGCTCGCTTGAGTTTTCATGAAATTAATATAAGTAACGTGGTACTTTAATATTTATTTGATTTTGAAGCGACCCAATCGACTTTAAAAAAGTTTAATATCCCGCACATAGCAGGGTAGCCAGAAGGGACCTGAGAAACTAGTGTTAAGGAACTCTGTTCCCACTTTCCTCTGGATTAATGAGTATATATGATAGTGAATAACTAAACGCGTCGCTTTGCCACGTTAAGAGCGAGAATATTAAATATTTCATTCCCCCACAAGGAATCGAACACACAACCGTCGAGTTTACAGTCACACGCCTGTGCCCCACGAGGGTCTCAAAATAATATATTTATTTTTCATTTTCAACATTTTCAAAGAGTGGGAAGATGTTTATTTTACAATAAAAATATGAATAGAAGCACAATATAGCATGCTTATAGGTAGAGTCTCAATGCGCTACATTTTATAGTTTTTAACATTACTTTGAAGTTTAAAATAACATTTTGTTTCAGATCTGTGCACCGGTCCATCATGAACAAAAAGTCTCATAAGAAAAAGGTTAGTGTTTACAAACAGAGAGATTTGCGAATCGAAAATCTTTCATTTGTTTATTCACTAGAGAGATTTTTTTAGTCTTTAGCTTTTTTGAAAAATAAATGAAGTCATTGCTTATTTTGTGTCTATCTTATCTTTTCAGCTTATTCTCGTCAGCTTTTCACATATTTTACAGAGTCATTGTCATATATTTAAATTTTGGTTTATAATTGTTCTCGATCAGCATGGCACTGAGCCCCGTTCCAAATATTCTGCAATTTTTTCGAAATATTCCATGTTAAATGGTGGAAGCTTTCGCCGCGCTTTTTCTTTGAGAAAAGGAAATTAAAAATAATTATAAAATAATTATTCCCGATTGAGGCCAGTTGTGGCGCAGGGGCGTGCGACTGTAAACGCGACGGCTCTGAGTTCGATTCCTACTCGAGGAAATGAAATATTTAATATTTTCATCGTTTTATCGTTCTGCTAATAACTCTACACGCAATGACTCCAAAAATTCAGCCGAAAATGGCATATAAAGTGCTTTAAAACTTAGTTCCATCTACCCACCCTGCTAAGAGCGGGATACAGCGTGAAACTGAACAGAAAAGAATGAATCTAAAACAGTTAAAGTGAGCGTCAATTCGCATTTTAAGGGGCCTTGAAACATATCAATAATTGGCACTCATTCCATGGAATGCTTAAACAGAAAATACTAAGTTACAGAATTTTAATCCTGCCTATATCATATGTCTATACAATACAAATACAGTTAAAAGGTCACGCCAGTAATAATAGCTATCAGCTATCAGCTAAGCTAATTAAAATAATCCAAATAATATTTAATGGTCCCGTGCGTGGTGCGCCGGTGCACCAGACACCGGTATGTCAGCGCCTCCTGGCATCAAACGCTGGCAATCTTGGCACAGTACGCCAATTCGATTCCTGATTGATTGCTTTCTCTATTGAGGCCACAATACAATAGTATATTATATTTTTTTCTATTTTTATAAGTAAATGTAGCGATAAATAATTAACTAGTCGTTGCCAGCAGTTTTGTTTGCGTAGATTATAAGATTGTAAACGGGATGGCTGTGGGTTAGGTCTCCCTCTCGTTAACTCGTCGTTGTTAGGGATCTCTGTTCCCCATTAAGACACCGTTAGCCACTTTCTAAAATTCGGAGGCGCGTGGAGAACGGAGTGTCCCAACAATAGGTTCCCTCTGCCTATCCTCCTATGCGGGATACATAAAAAAAATAGCTATATTGAAAAGTACACTATCAAATAACCCTTGGGACCGTGAGATACCAAGTACATCTATTTCTAGTTGGCAAGGCTTTTGGCATCAAAAGCGCTGCTAATTTGCGGAAAATTGTTCTACGAACGAACGTGCCACGTACCATAATTTTGTTTTAATTTCCCAATATTTCATACAAAATGTGATCTGAGAGATTTAAGAGATGCTCGTTTCGTATTAATGTAGCGTTCGTTTCTGTTGGTTTGAATAGTTTTTTTTAATAAAAAATATTTTGTAAATAACTGCTTTAGCTTCAGGGTAGGCAGAAGAAAACGTAGAGCCGAGATATAAAAAAATATAAGAGGCCGCACAAGCGTGCGACTGTAAACATGAGGGTTGTGGGTTCGATTCCTCTCGGGAGAATGAAATTTTTGATATTTTTATTTCCTTTTTCTGTGGCAGTGACGAGGCAAAGCGCGGCATTGAGTTCCGCCACGCATCATCTCAGAATACTTTAAGAAGAATTCTTTTAAGAGAAAGGAAGTGTCATAATGGAAAACAGAGTTCCTTAACACTAGGTTCCCAGGTTACGTAAAAGTAAAAGGCTACGGCTGTGTATTCTATTCCCAATTCCTATTTGGAGAAACAGAATTAATTTTCTTAAAGCGCTCTTTAAGCTCTTTTCGAATCCTTTTCGAATGAAATATTTAATATATTCATATTCTAGTACTATTAAAGCTCGCCATTGTGTTCCACCTAGTACAGATGGTGCATGGGTCACGGTGCCTTAACGCTAGGTTTCTTCTGCCTACCACGCTATATTTAAGATGTGAAGTGGATAAATTAGTATAAGAACAATCTGATACTAATTAACATCAAAATAACCACAAGATTACTCGTATTTTGATATGGCTTTACAACAAATTAAGATCTAGTCAAGACAAAACGGTTATAATTTGTCGTTTGGACACACTCGACGTAACGTCATGTCGTACACAGACGGGCGGGAGCCGCGCCAACGCATGTCGCGCTACAAACTTATGTTTATACTTTTTTTAGCTTCACGCTGTATCCCGCACTTAGCAGGGTAGGCAGAGGGAACCTGGGAACTTAGTGTCACGCTCCCATTAAGACCTTTCCGTTCCTCATTTCCTGTTGAATTTTAGAGGCAGAGTGAGTGCTGAGTGGCGGAAGCTACTTGTTTATACTCACTGTAAACATAGAGCTAAGTATACGAGCATTGATTTGTGGTCGCAATGGCACAGGTAAATCCGGCGGTCGTGGGATCGATTACAACTCTGAAAAACGAATTATTTAATATTGTCTAGTGCTCTAGTAACTCGATAGAGGTCTTACATCACCCAAATCCACATTTCATCGCGAATGAGAAACGTAAATTTTAATGTTTCGACAACAAACTATCAATTTAAAAGGGAACATAGATACGTATATCATCAGTTTATAGTATAGAGGAGTATTTTAGTTCGTGGCCCGATGAAATCCTAATAGCTCTAGTGGCACGTTGTTTGGTGCTTCCCTAAATGTTGAAACATGCAACAGATTTCCCTTAAAATAATATTTCTTGCCCAATTGTGTTTATCCTTGGTTTAAAGGTCGATTACTGACAGTTAAGTTACTTGTACAGACGTTTTACGTTCAAGTTTTAGTTTATTGAAGTGCAAAACAATAGAAAAAAATGTTTTTAGGCTACAATTATTTTACTCTGTTTCCCGCGCAAAGCAGGGTAGGCAAGAGAAAGCTGGGAACCTAATGTTAAGACACTCTGTACCCATTAAGACATTTCCGTTTCACACTTTCCACCGAATTCTTTAGGCTTGAAATATGTCTTGTTAACAGAGCGAGAAAAATGAAAATACTAAATATTTTATTTTTTCGAGTGGGAATCGAACCCACTTCTGGTCGCGCTTACGCCTGTGGCCCTGCACAACGGCTAGCCTCAATAATAACATACGAGATCATTATTTGATGAAAGCAGCGGTGATGAAGCAGATTTATATAGAAATATATATTTTTAGGTAGCAATGAGATTTTAACGAGATATATTTTACGATTATAGTTGAACATTCACATTGGTCGTAAAGAAACGTATAAAACTTGGAAATTGAAACCTCTGGTTCTCTACCGTATGCTTAAATTCTAACGGCATATTTAAACATTAACATTTGGATAATAACTATTGATGAAGATATCTAGAAGATAGATATATTCCTCCGTCAGATCAACTTGCTCCATTTTGAATATAGCGCAACAGGTGTATTCTGTTATTTAAGCCGTATTGTGTAAAAAATTGTGTAATTTTTTAAAAACTTCATCTTAATAGACAGAGAAAAATATTTAAAAATGTTTTAATTATAAGTAACGTGGGGATGCCGTAGTGGGCGCAGTGAAACACATGAGCTACCGATATATTTATGTGATTTTTTTTTCTTGATACTTTAGTTGCTTTTTAACCGACTTCTGTAAGAAAAGGAGGTTATCAATTCGACTGTATCTTTTTTTTTTAGTATATAAATATCTGGGGTGGACATTAGGCTAATCTGAAGCACGACTCCTCCCTCCCCTATACACTAGGAAAAATTACTAAATTTTACATAATTGTCATTGGGAAATGCCTGGCCTTGGAGGCCAGTGGGGCTCAATAAACTGATTAGTTGTGGGTTCGATCCCCACTCGAGAAATGAAATATTTATTTACAATTATATTGTCTATTCTTCGTTCTGGCGTCGAGGCAAAGGGTTCCGTCACTCAATACGCAATGCGTCCAGAATTCGACAGAAAGTGGAGAACGGATACGGGATACAGCGTGAAGCTGATTCGATTTTATCATTTCCCTGCTCTGGTAGACAAAGCGTGGCGAGAGATATCTTAAAAATTGGGGGGAAAGTGGAAGTCCATGACTTGAACATAATAATGTACACAAATAGAAAATCCTATTTACTCATGATATTGTAAAAAACATTGTGCCAAAAACTATGAAATTTAATAAAAATTTTACACGACACCATCTCTTACTTGAATATAAAATGTGCCTATAAATAACTAGCACAATCACAATAAACCTGTGAAATATACGACTTACATTGGTTCACATAAAAATTTAATGAAATCAAAATAATTTTGAACTGGGTCCAAGAAGCGGACAATAGTACCGGCGTGTTCACAGCACCAGTTACACCACTGCCAAGAAAAATGTTTCGGCTATCAACAGAACGCATTTAGACGAGGAATATATGAAATTTGATCATCGCATTTGAGAATAAGTTTGGTTTGTTTTAAATAAAGACTTTACGCTGTATCCCGTACGTAACAGGGTAGCAGAGGGGACCTATGGACATATTGTTAAGACACACTATTCCCATTGAGACATTTCTGTTCTTAATTTTCCGTCATTGCGTGATGAGTGAAGGAACCTAACGCCACGTTTTACCTCGATACAGAGCGAGGAAATGAAAATACTATTTCATTTTCTGTAGTGTAAATCGAATCCACAACCTGTTGCGTTTAGAGTTACACGCTTGTACCCACACATATGGGCCACGATCGGCCTCTAAAGCATAAAATCTCATTTTCGAAATTTCGGGAAATCTTTTATGAGCCGCCCTATACTCCACAAGGAAACTACTGATTTCAGCGTTCTACGCCGCGTAATCTCGACTGTACGTTGTCTGTTGGTCACTCGGTAACGAATGAGTGTTTTATATATAGATTTATAATATTCCACTCAACTTCTACAATTGTCTAATACAAAGATATATTTTAAATTTCAAAATGCTATTATGTAGTAATGGCTGTGACGAGGCTATATATAAAATAATTTTTGTACAAGCATTTGTAACTTGCGAGTTCATGAATTATTCTCATCGAATGTTGTCACTCACTACACGAAAATATTTGACCAATTAATGGGCGAATACCCGAGATTTTATAAGTTGAGGCAGTGGCGAATCGAAAATTTGTCGAAGTGGTTCCTACCCAGTTGTATAGTCTGGCTGTTTAGGTTCTGGATCTGCATGTTAACATTATAGACGATAAATAGCCTTGGGTCTACGAATGCATTAAACATGACCTTAGTCTTATTCCATTCATTTCTAGACTCTCTCTTCTGGAAGAAATAATTCCTAAAACACACAGAAATTATTTTTTCATAAACATAAATAATGATATTTTAAAATATTCATAAAAGTGATATAAACGATTATGTATGATAGTGATACATCAATATGGAAAGGCATTCACAATCTGCAAAGCTATATTAATATTACTCAAGTGCCAATAAACCATTGCGTGCCAAACTAAAGACTCGTTCAGAAGAAACCAAATATATCGTATAATAATAAAAAAACGTGTTAGCGTTTGCTCGTTTCCCAGGTGGGGAAATGCAATATTTAGTATTATCATTTCTTCTCTCTGACCTTCCACTCAACACGCAATGCTAAAATGCCTAACCGGTTAAATATAAAAAAAAGGTTTTATCAACAAGATTCTTCCTCGTAAGCACTGTACGAAACCTTCCCACTTCCACTACCGAAACCACCAAAAATGTAAAATCTAAATAACTAAAAGTAAATTAAAAGTAAGACCAAAATTGATGCAGTTCCACCATTATAAACGAATCACACAATCCATTTCATGGTCATATAAATCAACATCAGGGTTACCAAAGAGCCATATGATTTTTGGAAGCTATCGACGCAAGGTCACTACCAGCTAGTCACCACCACTAGTCACCACCAAGTCAAGACATCCATTCATACACTCTGACGTCACTGGCCGCGGCTCGCAGACGTGTCTCCGTTCCACTCTATATTTACTATTACACGGCAATCCCGATGTTGAGGTGCATCACCTGTGTAAGGCACAGTTCCAATTTTTTTTTGTTTTTGTTTAGGTTCACGCTCGCATATAGTAACGTTGGAAAAGGGCACCTAGTGTTAAGACACTACGTTTCTCATTTTTCGAATTTACGTTGCGTGTTGATCAGCGGAGCACAACGCCGCGATTAATCTTGTTATCGGGACGAGAAAATG
This sequence comes from Heliconius cydno galanthus, assembly GCA_036379175.1. NCBI lineage: Eukaryota > Metazoa > Arthropoda > Insecta > Lepidoptera > Nymphalidae > Heliconius > Heliconius cydno. The sequence continues at coordinate 138,324 of JAKRZM010000006.1, read as the reverse complement.
TTTTTTTTTTTATTCTCCCAAGTGGAAATCGAACCCACACTGTTTACAGTTACACGAGCTAGCACAGTACTGCGCCATAACGACTCAATTTCTGTCTTCATAATACTAAAAATAGAATCTTTTTTATTTTCACAGCAGAAAAGAAGGACGCGAAATGATGGACGAAACAAGGAGAATATTATTAATGAGACCCCAGTCAGTTCCAAGGAAGAGAAGGAAGATACGGAAGAAACTAAGATCAAGCAGGATGAGCTCAAGAAAGACTTGTGTTATGAGATCAAGCATTCTGATATCATGGGCAGGTGAGGTGTTGATGATGTTTAATATTTACTTTTGCGTTTTTTGCCGCCTTTTCACATTAGAACTAGAACCGCCTTCTGAGTCGGTAGTAGCTACTTACTTCCCGTAGGACTGACACTACTGACAATGTTTGTTTTTTTTATTTCAAGTTTTTGATGGTACAAAAACGATTAATTCAAAAATTTTGACTTCAACAACGTTTAACTACATAGATTTAAACGAAAGACAACTTTATCATATTCCCAAAAATAGATTTAAAGTTGCCACCTGCAGCGCAGCACTTGGCAATCATCCTGTCTGTTTTAAGAGTAGTGTATAAACATTACATACACTACAGTGCGTAGCTCACTTTGTAGCCGGTGTTAGTAGGTTCGAAAGATACATGCATTGGTGGAAAATATTTACGTCGATCATTTATAGATTCTTTTTTATAATAATCAACATCCTTCATTCAAACGTCAGTCATTTTGATAAAAACATTTTTTTATTAATTGAGCTTTGTTTGAGATTATTGTATTACTTGAAATATTATAATTTTGATCATTTACTTTACTGCTGACATTAAATGCAAATAGACTATCGAACATAAAAAATATGAAAAAGTATTCTTCTACGCTATAACATTTTTACGAAAATTTCTCTCACAATATATGCATTTCAGATACGTGGTCGCAACAAGAGACATCAAGCCTGGCGAAGTAATCATAGAGGCGCCTGCGCTGGTAGTGGGCCCTTGTTCCGGATGTGGACTTATCTGTTTAGGATGTTATAGGGAGCTGGACGAATCGAATTTGGCACAGTGAGTAACTCTACGCTGGATCATACTAGTGTAGGTAGGAACCTACTATTAAGGCACTCCGTTCTCCCACGTTCCGCCTTATTTTTGAGATATTACGTGTCCAATGGTGGATCTCAGCACTGTCTTGTCTTGTCGTGTTTAAGACAGAATAAGAAAATAAATCTTTCCTCCGAGTGGAAATCGAACCTACAACCGATTCGATTAGTAGTCAGACGCCGTGCTGATGCACCACGACGGCCTCTATCATGTGTCTTGATAGATTAATATTAAAAATCTATTTTGTTCGTTTATAGATGTCCAGGATGTAAATGGCCGCTATGCAGCAGCACTTGCCATGGCCTGGGCAAGTACACCGGACACTCAATATATGAATGTAATACGTTAAAGACAATTCCTCCTGATTACGGTCGGATTGAGGATTTGAAGGATTCTTATCAAGCACTTACTCCTCTGAGGTAATTGTAATAAATGTAATTCATAATATTTTTTTTATATAGATATTCTATTAACGTTACGGCAAATTACAAAGTAGATAGAGGGAACATAATGTTAAGACACTCTGTTTCCCATACACTTCACATTTTATTAAATATTACGTGGTGGAAATCAATGTAACCCATAACTATAGCGTTTACGATGAGACGGTGTGCTGCTATACCACGTTCGTAGCAACCTTTCTAAAAATACGGCAGAAAGTGAGGGATGGAGTATCCTAACACAAGGTTCCTTTTGCCTACCCCGCTATGCGGGTACAGGTGACAAACTGTTAGAAACATCAACAATTTGCAGATGTCTCCTCCTAAAACAAGAAGATCCAGATAAATGGCGGGCAGTGTCATCTATGGAGGCGCACAACGCCGTGCGCCGCTCGAGGGGCGATATATTTCCGATGAACGAAAGGAACGTGGTACAGAGATTAAAGAAGTGGGGCTTAGACTTCGATGAGGAAGAAATACACACTGTTTGTGGAATATTGGAGGTAGATTAGCTTTACTTAGCTATAGTTTCCTAACAATCAATTAAAATTATTTTATTTGACAACTTTTCTATGTGTTCGTTGCAAATTATTGCCAATATGGTGTATCATTGAAACTAGTTGGTCAAAATTCGGCGCTAGGTTACGGCAGGTTAACGAGCACTAGTATAAAAAAATAGTCATTTATCTCTAGGTGATAATTTAACCTAAAAATTATTATAACTAAAGATTTTTAAGATATTCGTCACGATGTCACTGCAGAGACAAAAAATAGATATCTTATGAAAAAATTAAAAAAAAAAACAAATATAGAATAATCTACATTTAATATTATCTGTTCCCAGGTAAACGCATTCGAAGTAGGTGGTAGTGGGGCCAATGCCAGAGCACTATACGACGCAGCGTTTCTCCTGGCCCACGACTGCACACCTTCCACCACCCACACTGATGCTGAACGAAAACCTGGAAGACCCTTGACTGTTAGAGCTTCTCTACCTCATACAGCTGGAGATATTATATCCTTATGTTACGCTTATACTTTACAGGTAAAGTAAATAAAAATCTTTTTGAAAGTATAAAAATCCGTGCCTCTTGGAAACTATCAAGCGGTCAGCCTTCATAGCCAAGTTCTTTTCAAGCCACGTTAAAATTCTTATAGATTTGTTAGAACCGACACGCTCGCGGCTTTCTGCTTGAATTACTCAACTATTTATTTACTAATCCCAATTAATAATATTCCTGTTCTAAAAATATTATAATTATAAAGACGACATGTATACATTGAACACCAAATTTTCTGACAAAATATTTTTTATAATAATAATAATAATAATACTTTATTGCACTAAAATAAACAAAGAATCAGTAGAGTAACAATAATTACAGAAAGACAATACAAAGTGCAATGGCGGCCTTATCACTAAAAGCGATTTCTTACAGGCAACCATTTGAAAGGACTTATTATTATTAAAAGCTTTTATTTAACTTGCAATGTATGTATGTGGGTTCGGGTGAAATCTTAGAGCTCAATTTTGAAGTAGATATCGTCAACCGATTGAGCTGAAATTTTGTATACACGTTTACTTTGGATGACAATGCACGATAAAATATGTGACGTCA